>CM070021.1:10343-213204 GCA_036247105.1 Cirrhinus mrigala
ATAGTCAAAAACATAATTTGTAGATCAATTTTGTACATCACACCCAGAAACAGTACCTTATATTTTCTGGCATTGTCAGTATACAAAGAGGCTATGGTGGGAGGTTTCTAGATTTATAAATGACAAAGTGTTGTCCAACTTTTTTTTACTATATGAACATGTAATATTTGTTTTTTTTGAACTATGACAAGAAGCTGGAAAATGAGGCTTACATTAACAGTCTCTTGATTATACTTGTTAAGTCATATTCATCGCTGTAAATTTAGCAATCAGAAACCTCTTTTTTTCTGTGGTACTTAAAGAATTAAATATTCATATAAGTACTATTAAGGAGAGTACAAACAAAAAAGCTATAAAAACTCTGCGTTTGTTTGATTCATTTAAGTTATTGTGATTTAGCAAGGCCTGTCATTTCTCTTTCTTTCTTTCTTTTTTTCTTTCTTTTTTTTATTTAATTTATTTTTGTATGTATTTTATTTTCTTGTATTTATTTTTTTTTTTATTCATTTTATTTGTTGGTTCTTTATATTATTGTGTAGTTTATGTACTTGTGTTCATAATACATGTAAGCACTTGTTATATTTGTTGTGTATACCCTCGGCACTTTTGTACATATTGTACAAAAAAAAGAAAAGACTCGTTTCTCCCAAGGGGTACAACTCCGACCGGAAACTAACAATGAAATTAATTGTTCTGTGTTTTATAACGTCTACACCTACCCCAACCATAAACGTAGCCCTTACTATAATAATAATAAAAAAGTATTATTGTTGTACAGTGTGACAAAAATAACGTTAGATTTATGTGCGCATGCCCAGTAGCAAGAGCTGTATTCTTTATAGCCAACACCTAGCTACGCAGTGACGTATCGATCTGCTATTGGTCACACGGTTTCACGTGATACGAATCGCCAGGTCACAGTTCACGAAGCTTTAAGTGTACGATGCTGCGAAACGCCACACTTTTGCACGCGTTTGCTTTTCTGAATGGAAGTCAATGGGACGAAAAGTGGTATCGACTAGAAGAATCTCCTCTCCAACGCACGCTACACGATGATTATAGAGAAGAGAAGAAATATGCCCGAATCAACGCTGCAAACGAGCGATTAAGCGATGCGGCTACTACCATGAGTAAACAAAGCCATGAGTGTCTACTAGAGGCCAGCAACTCACGGATTCGCGGATTTGATGGAAGAAGAGTCAGCCGCTCCTGTCTTGTGGTGAGTGAGAATGTAACGTTAAACAACAACCACAACAAAAGTAGTAACGTTAGTAGTGGTAACCTCAATTAAATTTCCTGACCAAATACCGACGTAACCTGAAGGCCTAAATTAGTTTTAAAACACCGTAAATAACGCTGTTTGACAATTTGCAAATAAAAAAACAAAACTAGTATGATGCAAAATAAAAAAAAATAATTTTGAATAACACCGTTTCTGGGATAATGAGCGCCGCTACTGTCGGCACTATCGTTTAAAATGCTGTAAATAACGCCGTTTGACAATTTTCAAATAAAGAAACTAGTTAAATGCAAAATAATAAAATAAATGTAAGTTACGCTGTTTAGGTGATAATGAGTGCCGCAACTGACAGCGCTCTCTGTCGTACAACATTGTTTAGGGCAGAACTGGGCAAGCTCTAACCTGGAGGGCCGGTGTCCCTGCAGAGTTCAACTCCAACCCTGATAAAACTCACCAGTTTGTAGCTTTCTAGTAAACCTGAAGACACTGATTAGCTTGTTCAGGTGAGTTTTATCAGGGTTGGAGTTAAACTCTGCAGGGACACCGACCCTCCAGGATAGAGCTTGCCCAGTTCTGCCCTAAATGATGTTGTACGACAGAGAGCGATGTCAGTTGCGGCCCTCATTATCCTCCAAACGGCGCAACTTAAATTAATTTTCGATAACGAGTGCCGCAACTGATGTCACTTTCTGTCATTTTAAAATGCCGCAAATAACGTAGTTTGATGATTTTTAAATAAAAAAAAAAACTAGTAAAACGCAAAATAAAAAAAATAATTAAGTTGCGCCGTTTAGGGGATAATGAGTGCCGCAACTGACGTCGCTTTCTGTCGTTTAAAATGCCGTAAATAACCAGTTTCACAATTTTTAAATAAAACTAGTAAAATGCAAAATAAAAAAAATTCATTTAAGTTGCACCATTTAGGTGATAATGAGTGCCGCAACTGACAGCGCTCTCTGTCGTACAACATTGTTTAGGGCAGAACTGGGCAAGCTCTAACCTGGAGGGCCGGTGTCCCTGCAGAGTTCAACTCCAACCCTGATAAAACTCACCAGTTTGTAGCTTTCTAGTAAACCTGAAGACACTGATTAGCTTGTTCAGGTGAGTTTTATCAGGGTTGGAGCTAAACTCTGCAGGGACACCGCCCTCCAGGATAGAGCTTGCCCAGTTCTGCCCTAAATGATGTTGTACGACAGAGAGCGCTGTCAGTTGCGGCACTCATTATCCCCTAAACGGCGTAACTTAAATTAATTTTCGATAACGAGTGCCGCAACTGACGTCACTTTCTGTCATTTTAAAATGCCGCAAATAATGCCGTTTGACATTTTTCAAATGAGGAATCTAGTAAAATGCAAAATAAAACAATAAATAAGTTTAAGTTACACCGTTTAGGGAATAATGAGTGCCGTAACTGACGTCGCTTTCTGTCGTTTAAAATGCCGTAAATAACACAGTTTGACAATTTTTAAATAAAACTAGTAAAATGCAAAATAAAAAAAAATAATTTAAGTTGCACCATTTAGGTGATAATGAGTGCCGCAACTGACAGCGCTCTCTGTCGTACGACATCATTTAGGGCAGAACTGGGCAAGCTCTAACCTGGAGGGCCGGTGTCCCTGCAGAGTTTAACTCCAACCCTGATAAAACTCACCAGTTTGTAGCTTTCTAGTAAACCTGAAGACACTGATTAGCTTGTTCAGGTGAGTTTTATCAGGGTTGGAGCTAAACTCTGCAGGGACACCGACCCTCCAGGATAGAGCTTGCCCAGTTCTGCCCTAAATGATGTTGTACGACAGAGAGCGCTGTCAGTTGCGGTACTCATTATCCTCCAAACGGCGCAACTTAAATGAATTTTTGATAATAAGTGCCGCAACTGATGTCACTTTCTGTCATTTTAAAATGCCGCAAATAACGTAGTTTGATGATTTTTAAATAAAAAAAAAAAACTAGTAAAAAATAAAAAAAATAATTAAGTTGCGTCGTTTAGGGGATAATGAGTGCTGCAACTGACGTCGCTTTCTGTCGTTTAAAATGCCGTAAAAACATTTGACAATTTTTAAATAAAACTAGTAAAATGCAAAATAAAAAAAATTCATTTAAGTTGCACCATTTAGGTGATAATGAGTGCCGCAACTGACAGCGCTCTCTGTCGTACAACATCATTTAGGGCAGAACTGGGCAAGCTCTAACCTGGAGGGCCGGTGTCCCTGCAGAGTTCAACTCCAACCCTGATAAAACTCACCAGTTTGTAGCTTTCTAGTAAACCTGAAGACACTGATTAGCTTGTTCAGGTGAGTTTTATCAGGGTTGGAGCTAAACTTTGCAGAGACACCGGCCCTCCAGGATAGAGCTTGCCCAGTTCTGCCCTAAATGATGTTGTACGACAGAGAGCGCTGTCAGTTGCGGCACTCATTATCCCCTAAACGGCGTAACTTAAATTAATTTTCGATAACGAGTGCCGCAACTGACGTCACTTTCTGTCATTTTAAAATGCCGCAAATAATGCCGTTTGACATTTTTCAAATGAGGAATCTAGTAAAATGCAAAATAAAACAATAAATAAGTTTAAGTTACACCGTTTAGGGAATAATGAGTGCCGTAACTGACGTCGCTTTCTGTCGTTTAAAATGCCGTTAATAACACAGTTTGACAATTTTTAAATAAAACTAGTAAAATGCAAAATAAAAAAAAATAATTTAAGTTGTACCATTTAGGTGATAATGAGTGCCGCAACTGACAGCGCTCTCTGTCGTACGACATCATTTAGGGCAGAACTGGGCAAGCTCTAACCTGGAGGGCCGGTGTCCCTGCAGAGTTTAGCTCCAACCCTGATAAAACTCACCAGTTTGTAGCTTTCTAGTAAACCTGAAGACACTGATTAGCTTGTTCAGGTGAGTTTTATCAGGGTTGGAGCTAAACTCTGCAGGGACACCGACCCTCCAGGATAGAGCTTGTCCAGTTCTGCCCTAAATGATGTTGTACGACAGAGAGCGCTGTCAGTTGCGGTACTCATTATTCTCCAAACGGTGCAACTTAAATGAATTTTTGATAATAAGTGCCGCAACTGATGTCACTTTCTGTCATTTTAAAATGCCGCAAATAACGTAGTTTGATGATTTTTAAATTAAAAAAAAAAACTAGTAAAACGCAAAATAAAAAAAAAATTAAGTTGCGTCGTTTAGGGGATAATGAGTGCTGCAACTGACGTCGCTTTCCGTCGTTTAAAATGCCGTAAAAAATTCACAATTTTTAAATAAAACTAGTAAAATGCAAAATAAAAAAAATTCATTTAAGTTGCGCCATTTAGGTGATAATGAGTGCCGCAACTGACGTCGTTTTCTGTCATTTAAAATGCCACAAATACGATTTTTAAATAAAAAAAAAACAACAAAAAAAACTAGTAAAACGCAAAATAAAAAAAAAATTAAGTTGTGCCATTTAGGGGATAATGAGTGCTGCAACTGACGTCGCTCTCTGTCGTTTAAAATGCTGTAAATAACGCAGTTTGACAATTTTTAAATTAAAAAAAAAAAAAAACTAGTAAAATGCAAAAGAAAAAAATAAATAAATTTAAGTTACGCCATTTAGGGTAGGCCTGGGCAAACCCAGTCCTGGAGGGCCAGTGTCCATGCAGAGTTTAGCTTCAACTCTGATTAAACACACCTGAACAAGCTAATCAGTGTCTTCAGGTTTACTAGAAAGTTACAAACAGGTGAGTTTTATCAGGGTTGGAGCTAAACTCTGCAGGGACACCGGCCCTCCAGGACCGAGTTTGCCCAGGTCTGGTTTAGGGGATAATGAGTGCAGCAACTGACGGCGCTTTCTGACATTTGACAATAAATTGACATTAAATAATGCCGTTTGATAATTTTCGAATAATAAAAGTAAAATGCAAAAAAAAAAAAAAAGTTAATTTATGCCATTTAGGGGGTAATGAGTGCCACAACTGACGTTGCTTTCTGTTGTCTAAAATGCCATAAATAACACTGTTTGACAATTTAAAAAAAAAAAAAACACTAGTAAAATGCAAAAGAAAAAATAAATAAATACATTTAAGTTATGTTATTTAGGGCAGGCCTGGGCAGAATCGGTCCTGGAGGGCCGGTGTCCCTGTAGAGTTTAGCTTCAACCCTGATTAAACACACCTGAACAAGCTAATCAGTGTCTTTAGGTTTACTAGAAAGTTACAAACAGGTGAGTTTTATCAGGGTTGGAGCTAAACTCTGCCGGGACACCGGCCGTCCAGGACCAAGTTTGCCCAGGTCTGGTTTAGGGGATAATGAGTGCAGCAACTGACGGCGTTTTCTGACGTTTGACAATAAATTGACATTAAATAATGCCGTTTGACAATTTTCAAACAAAGAAACTAGAAAAATGCAAAATAAAAAAAAATTAAAGTTATGCTGTTTAGGGGATAATGAGCACCACAACTGACGTCGCTTTCTGTCATTTTAAAATACTGTCATTTGACAATTTAAAAAAAAAAAAAAAAAATCTAGTAAAATGCGAAAGAAAAAAATACATTTATTTAAGTTATGCTGTTTAGGGCAGGCCTGGGCAAACCCAGTCCTGGAGGGCCAGTGTCCATGCAGAGTTTAGCTTCAACCCTGATTAAACACACCTGAACAAGCTAATCAGTGTCTTCAGGTTTACTAGAAAGTTACAAACAGGTGAGTTTTATCAGTGTTGGAGCTAAACTCTGCAGGGACACCGGCCCTCCAGGACCGAGTTTGCCCAGGTCTGGTTTAGAGGATAATGAGTGCAGCAACTGACAGAGCTTTCTTAGGCTTTCTTACCTTTTTCAAATAATAAAACTAGTAAAATGCAAAATAAAAAAATTAATTAAAAGTTCATTTACGCCGTTTAGGGGATAATGAGCGCCACAACTAATGACGTTTTCTGCCGTTTGAAAAAAAAAAAAATGTAGTCATATGGAAAATAAATAAATTTTTTGATGGATTTGCATCTGTAGTCAATTTCTCATGGGACTGCTGTCTTGGATGGCGGTGGATAACGTTGGGTGGTGAGTGCTGTCCCATCACACCATATCTATGGGAATGAGCCAAGGCATCAGGTGGTGTGACTGTCTCACTCGCCCAACGTTCACCTGAAGCACTCTTACCATAGCGAGACGCTGCTCTAAATTCTCGCACTGTCAGTGAGAGATCAGTAGTGAGGCATCGCTCGGTGGGTGACGGATGGTGTCAAAGACAGCTTCTCGTGAGATTGTTGACTACAAAAATAATAGGGATAATGAGCACCGCAACTGGCGGCGTTTTCTGTAGTTTAAAACACCGTAAATAACACCGATTTGACAATTTTCAAATAAAGAAACTAGTTAAATGCAAAATAAAAAAAATTAAGTTACGCCGTTCAGGGGATAATAAGTGCTGCAACTGGCGTCACTTTCTGTCGTTTAAAATGCTGTAAATAACGGCGTTTGCCAGTTTAAAAAAAAAAAACCTAGTAAAATGCAAAAGAAAAAAATAATTTAAGTTACGCCGTTTAGGGCAGACCTGGGCAGACTCGGTCCTGGAGGGCCGGTGTCCCTGCAGAGTTTAGCTTCAACCCTGATTAAACACACCTGAACAAGCTAATCAGTGTCTTTAGGTTTACTAGAAAGTTACAAACAGGTGAGTTTTATCAGGGTTGGAGCTAAACTCTGCAGGGACACCGGCCCTCCAGGACCGAGTTTGCCCAGGTCTGGTTTAGAGGATAAGGAGTGCAGCAACTGACAGAGCTTTCTTAGGCTTTCTTACCTTTTTCAAATAATAAAACTAGTAAAATGCAAAATAAAAAAATTAATAAATAAAGTTCATTTACGCCGTTTAGGGGATAATGAGCGCCACAACTAATGACGTTTTCTGCCGTTTGAAGTACCGTAAATAATGCCGTTTGACAATTTTTCAAAGCAGAAAACTAGTAATATGCAAAAGGAATAAACTAATTTAAATTAAATTACACCATTTTGACAATTTTGAAAAAAAAAAAAAAAATGTAGTCATATGGAAAATAAATAAATTTTTTGATGGATTTGCATCTGTAGTCAATTTCTCATGGGACTGCTGTCTTGGATAGTGGTGGATAACGTTGGGTGGTGAGTGCTGTCCCATCACACCATATCTATGGGAATGAGCCAAGGCATCAGGTGGTGTGACTGTCTCACTCGCCCAACGTTCACCTGAAGCACTCTTACCATAGCGAGACGCTGCTCTAAATTCTCGCACTGTCAGTGAGAGATCAGTAGTGAGGCATCGCTCGGTGGGTGACGGATGGTGTCAAAGACAGCTTCTCGTGAGATTGTTGACTACAAAAATAATAGGGATAATGAGCACCGCAACTGGCGGCGTTTTCTGTAGTTTAAAACACCGTAAATAACACCGATTTGACAATTTTCAAATAAAGAAACTAGTTAAATGCAAAATAAAAAAAATTAAGTTACGCCGTTCAGGGGATAATAAGTGCTGCAACTGGCGTCACTTTCTGTCGTTTAAAATGCTGTAAATAACGGCGTTTGCCAGTTTAAAAAAAAAAACCTAGTAAAATGCAAAAGAAAAAAATAATTTAAGTTACGCCGTTTAGGGCAGACCTGGGCAGACTCGGTCCTGGAGGGCCGGTGTCCCTGCAGAGTTTAGCTTCAACCCTGATTAAACACACCTGAACAAGCTAATCAGTGTCTTTAGGTTTACTAGAAAGTTACAAACAGGTGAGTTTTATCAGGGTTGGAGCTAAACTCTGCAGGGACACCGGCCCTCCAGGACCGAGTTTGCCCAGGTCTGGCTTAGGGGATAATGAGTGCAGCAACTGACGGCGTTTTCTGCAGTTAAAAACACCGTAAATAATGCCGTTTGACAATTTTTCAAGTGAAGAAACTAGTAAAAAAAAAAACAAAAAAAAAAAAAATGTAAAATTACATTGTTTAGGGGATAATGAGCGCTGCAACTGACGGTGCTTTCTGACGTTTAAAATGCTGTAAATAACGCTGTTTGTCAATTTTCAAATAAAAAATAAATTTAATAAAAATAAACAAATTAAAAAATTTTTTTGATGGATTTGTTTCTGTAGTCAATTTCTCATGGGATTGCTGTCTTGGATGGCGGTGGATAACGTTGGGTGGTGAGTGCTGTCCCATCACACCATATCTATGGGAATGAGCCAAGGCATCAGGTGGTGTGACTGTCTCACTCGCCCAACGTTCACCTGAAGCACTCTTACCATAGCGAGACGCTGCTCTAAATTCTCGCACTGTCAGTGAGAGATCAGTAGTGAGGCATCGCTCGGTGGGTGACGGATGGTGTCAAAGACAGCTTCTCGTGAGATTGTTGACTACAAAAATAGCCCTGGCTTAGGCCTTAGAGGGCTTGCAATGCCCTCCACAAACATGCAACTTTTCACTTTACAAGATGTTAAATAGAGTGGAGTCGTGTAAATTACTTACGGATTATTTTGATGTTTTTTTTTATTAGCTGTTTGAACTCTCAATGTGGCAGCACCCATTCACTGCAGAGGATCCATTGGAGGGCAAGTGATATAATGCTAAATTTCTACAAATCTGTTGTGTTGAAGAGACAAGCTCATCTACAATCCGGACCGCTTGCAAGGTGAGTAAATTTTCAGTTTTTTTTATATCAATCGGCTATAATCACATTCAAATACACAGGCCAGATTCGGACACGTTGGCCGGATGTTCATTGAATGGCTAGTTCAGTTATGCTGTCAGCTTCCAAGAAGGATGTAGAGAATCTTGGCCCACTTTTACACATTTTACCACCCTTTCCACAGAATACTGTAGATTTTAAATTGGCATGCTTTATATATGATACAAGATCACTAACTAATTTCGCAAATAGTTGCATACATTTGCATCAGAAAAATCTGTAGTGGAAAGGGATTGTGGGCTCCAAAAGCTTCAAAATACTTCAAAAATTCCCTGGAAATAGTACTTTTAGACACATTTAGACTTATGAGATATACACAACCAATCAAAAGTTTTTGAACAGTAAGATTTTTAATGTTTTTAAAGAAGTCTCTTCTGCTTACAAAGCCTGCATTTATTTTATCCAAATTACAGCAAAACAGTTACATTTTGAAATATTTTTAATATTTGAAATAACTGTTTTCGATTTGTATATTTTAAAAATCTGATTATTCCTTTGATCAAAGCTAAATTTTCAGCATTACTCCAGTCTTCGGTGTCACATGATCCTTTAGAAATCATTCTAATATGCTGATTTGCTGTTCAAGAAACATTTATTATCAATATTTAAAACAGTTGAGTTTTTTTTTTTTTTTTCCCAGAATTCTTTGAAAAGAAAGATCCAATGATCAGCATTTATCTGAAATAAAAAGCTTTTATAACCTTATACATTATACCAAAATATTGGCATCAGTAATTTTTTAGAGGAAGAAATAATGGGAATTAATTATTTTCTTTAGCAAGGATGGTTTAAATTAATCAAAAGTGATGATAAAGACATTTGTAATGTTACAAAAGATTTCTATTTCAGATAAATGCTGTTCTTCTGAACTTTCTATTCAAAGCAACCTGAAAAAATTATACTCATCTGTTTTTAACAATAATAATAATAATAATAATAAATGTTTTTTTGAGCAGCAAATCAGAATATTACAATGCTTTCTGAAGGATCATGTGACTGGAGTAATGATGCTAAAAATTCAGCTTTGAAATCACAAGAATGAATTACATTTTAAAATATATTCAAATAGAAAAGTTATTTTAAATAGTAAAAATATTTCAGAATTTTACTGTTTTTGCTGTACTTTGGATCAAATAAATGCAGGCTTGGTGAACAGAAGACACTTCTGTAAAAAACATTTCAAAATCTCACGGTTCTGTATTGCGATTTTTATTTTATTAGGGTTCTGCTTATTTTTTTCTCCTAATTAGCTTTTTTTATATTTATATCTAATGGCTAAATGCTGCTTTAACATGTTTTGTAGAGTGTGGAAGAATATGGCCTGATATGGATCACCTCAGATTTAATATCTGTGGCGATTGTCATCGGCATCTTCATTTTTCAGAAGTAAGTGCATCTCTTTTATGTCCTTCAAGTTGTTTCTTAATGCTTTTTAATACTGGAAGCTATTTTGCTGTGTCAGTAGTGGCTTTAATCTTCAATATGACTATTTCTGTGCTCGCACACATTTGCACGAAAGCAGTCCTTGGCGTTAATGTTAGGTTGTTTGCTGGGCGCCCGGGCGCTTTTTAACTGATGGCTCTGCTCTTTTCTTCTTGGCAATCTACTTTCCATTTTCTCTCTGTCCTCTGCTCTTTGCATGCGCCTGTCCTCCGCTGCTCGCTGAAATTGCTCAGCTGTCACCTGATCAGGTAAAGAGGCAGAGTATTTTAGGGTCTTGATTTGTTCTGTTTCTTATGTCTGTTTGTATTTTTCGTTCCAGTAATTATCATTCTTAGTGCTTTTACTTTAGTGTTGCTCTTTAATCCTTTTAAAATTCTTAATACTCAAATCACGCTGTCAACGCGTTATACTGTCTAAGATGAATTAGATAAAATGTTCAACATTGTTATCTCTTTAAGGCAACGCCCGTGTATTCATTCATCTATTTTAATTTTAATAATGCTCTTAGGAAAATTAACCATGGTATGTGTAGTAAAACTATGGCAATACAAATGGAAATCAGTCCGTGGAAAAAAATAAAATAAAATATAACATGGTTACTACATTAACTATAGTAAATCCATGGTTAATTTTGTAAGGGTGTTTATTTAAAATGTATTTTAATGTAAACGGGTATAAAATATGATGAGAAAAACATTGTTAATGAGAAGACGAAATTGACTGCAGCAGGTTGTATTTATTTATTATTCAGAATGCACATTTGAAAGAGAAATATATAAATAGAAACATTTCAGCAGGTGATATGAGATGTAGGCGTAAACATCCTCAGTTTCGAAATGCATACTCCACGCGAACGTGCTCCCGCGTAATATTCTAGAAGGACCTTAATTCATCCCACGCATCGCATCCGTGTTGTGTCAGGAAATCGTGAAAACTGAGGCAGTGTGTCATTGTTTAGAATAAAAGCGGCCAGGTACACTGCAGTAACACCAGCGAAAAAGCACAGTGATTTCACTGTTTAATGCAATATTTGATATGTCGCTGTGCGGGGTTAGCGTTTTATTCTGTGAATGATTAACGAACATTAAGTATTAGCCTATAGTGAGGTCACGTCCAGACATCAGTAAGTTATCCACTTCTCCAGGCACCACAACACCACTGTTTATGAGGTCCTTTTACTCTTCCTCTATTTAAGTGAATGCTTATGTTGCTTTACAAACTAGGAGACCAGTATAAAAATTAAATGGGTATGTGGCTGTTTTTTTTTTTTTGTTTTTTTTTTTTAAGTGTCAATTCTTCCCTTCAGATTGGAGACTGATTGACATGAACGCAGTTCAGTGGTGAGATGCTAGCTTAGGTTGCCTTTACCAGCCGTTCCGTATAATATCGTGTCATAATTAAGACATCAAAGCAGTGGTCCACTTTAAAATCATAGTATGCAAGAACACCGTGTTTGACAAACGCTCCAGTGCATAGTTACAGTATTTGTGTTCTAACTCTGAAGATCGCCAAAGTTTTACAACAATTTAATCAAACTGGTTTAATTTGGCACTACTGCGCAAAACGTTTTTTTTTTTTTTTTTTTGAAAAAAAAAAAAAAAAAACGTTTACGAGATCTCGTGATATTAAAATGCTTGAATTTCTCACGATATCAGCATCTGTCATCTTAAATCAAACACAGAACTGATCTGTGTTTAAATAATTGTGCTGCATGTAAACGCATTAACCTGCTTTCTATATAAAATAAGTCATTGTAAAAACAGTTTTGTGAAATTCTAATTTTCTAAATCTGAAATTTCATTCTAGATATGTGAGATTCTTGCTGTTGCAGATGGACAGCATTGTAATAGAGAATTTGAAGGAAATGCAGCTTGATACCTTGGTTAAAACAAAGGTAAGTTTTATCATTCAGTAACCATGATTTGTTTTAGAATTTGATCTTTTCATTAAAATAACCATAGTTAACCCTGGTATGGCAATAAAATCAAACAATCAATCTAACATTTAAAAGCTTTATCTTATTTAACCACATTTGTGTGCGTGTGTGTGTGTTTTTTTTTTTTTTTTTTTTTTTTTTTTCCCTTTTCAAATTTTATCAGATTTCACAAGACTTCAGGAAGCTACATCCAGAGGCAGACTTTTTGTAGACTGGGCAACAATTGCAGATCAAATTGTTGCCTATGCCCAGCAAGATGGAAAGGTGCATTAAGAGCTGGGTGACATGACTTCAAGTAAGGTATTTCTTATAATGTCAATCTATAGAAACAAAATTCAACTGTATTTGATACATCAACTGGTAAATACAATGGTACAGTAACACTTAACTAGTTGCTTATTAGTTTGTGTATTGGCTGTTAATTAGTACTTATAAAGCACATACTGATGCCTTATTCTGCATGAGCATATTCTACATCCCTGAATCCCACCCCATACCTAAACTTAACCTGCACTAGTTGAATGGGGGTGGGGATTCATTTGCAGTAATATCATTATATACCATTTATTTTTATTACAATTTCATTATTTAAAGGAATGAAGAAATTTTCATATGAAAGTGTTTCAGTGTGTTGTTTTGATTATGAGATAAGTTATTATTCTTATGGTTTAGATGTTAAAGAGGAGAGCGCTTTCAAAGTCCTGCCCATTCTGGAGGAAGGGTCCACAGAACCACAACCACAGAATTCTGGAAGCCATTCATTGACATACAAACCTGTAAATTTTCAAAATGCTGATATTTCCAAACTGATATTTTCTACTGACACACTACAGCAAAAAATAGAAATCACTGACTTAAAACAATTGTTTAGCTGGTGAAAATGCTAGTGTTCCAATCATTTTGGCCGCCACTGTATGAGGTGTTCAGATGTAAAAGATAAAAATGTGCAGTTTGAAATTTTCTTCTAAAATGAGAATTTTTTTTCAGGCCTAAGTGTCTTCAAGACTAAGTGTCGTATATTTAACAGGTGGGGACCAGCATGGTGGATTTGTGCCTTGGGGACGAGACATCAACATCCCAGACCTTTGCCTTTGTTTCGGGCCGTGCCACTGAAGCAGACTCGTTGCCTGGGAATTTCTCCAGCTTGCAGTATATTATATTGATGGACATAAGTCTTCATGTGTGAATTTTTTAAGGCCAACAGTTTTTTTCTGGCCACTTGTAACACGTTTGAAATTGTCATATGTATTGTCTGGTGGACACTTTGTTTGGCTTAGTTTTAATAGCACAACATTTGGAACGATTCTCATGTGGTAATAATTTTTGAGTGTTCTGCTGCTACAATGTTGACAAAAAATCGAAATCTACAGTGCCTATTTTGAGTTTTGTGTTTTAAATTAACTGATCTACTAAAGTTGTTGTTTTATGTGTCTGTAATGGTTGGATAAAATGTGTAACCGCTGCACCCATTTGAAAATTGTTTTAAAAAGAAATAAAACTGATGAAAATTGATGTTTACAGTTGCATTTTTTTTGTTTTTCTAACTGTATTGCAGAAAAGCAATAATAATTTTACATTCTTTTGTGATTATTTATTATTATTGGTAAATATAAAGGTAGCATGGCAATATAACAACAAATAACCCAATGATTAGGTTGTTTAACCCAGCAACACAGTTAACCTGACCCACTGGTTGGGTCAAATAAACAACCCAGCATTCTGGGTCAAATGGTTAAACCCAGCACTTGGGTCAAAACAACCCAACGCGTGTTCTGTCCCATAGTTACCCAGCGGCTGGGTTAAGGTTGGGTTATTTTTTTAACCCAGCACTTTTTAGAGTGTATTTGCATGATGCTTTGCATGTTTTTGAATCTTGGAATGCATATCTTTTTTTTATCATTTTCATGCACTTTTGAGACAGTCCTTTAATTTGCTCTGCGAATGTCTGACGAATGTCCAACATAAAACCCACTTTACCGCACTGAGAAGGAGAGAGAGCGCGCACTTTTGTTGCGTGATCTTTACTGATGTTCGCTCACTTAGCACACGCATCTTTTGGATTAAACCAAATTCGTAAATATAAAACAAAATTTATAGGGGTATTCACTATAAAAGATTATGTTAAACCTTAAGCATACACGACTGTACGGCAAAAGTGAAACTAGCAGTCTGTGTGAAATGCGCTACGCTGTCCTGTACTTGAGCGCGTTGCGCATGTTTTGCTTACTTCATGAGTGTTTCTGCATTTGAGTCGCTTTAGATTATAGCCCAAATAGCAGCCTGTTTTAGATAAAAACGCTACTTATATTTCTGAAAATATCAGAGTTATGAGATTGAGTGGTTCCCTGCAGTATTACAGGAAAACGCGTGATTACAGTACTGAGCCGCTGCAGCGGAGCAGTTTAATGCTATTAAATTAAAGATGTACCATAGAGCAAAAAAAAAAAAAAAAGAATTGAACAGTGAAAGTAACAAAACACATTTTAATGGGCATAATTAAGTGTTAAAAATAAAAATAACTAAGGGATATATAATCAAACCAAAAATTATTCAGACACCAAATATACACCACCTAATTTTTTAATTTTTATTTCTTTATTTTTTTTTTTTACTAGTGGGTGCAGGACACAGTTTATGACAATGTGATAATGTGAAAAATGTTGTCTGATAATGTGAGAAAAGGTATCTGAATGCATTTTGGTTTGACTGTATCTATTTAATAAATGAAGTTAACCAACTAACATTTATACATATTATTTTAGTTTCTGTACCCAATATTTTACAATTTTACTGGTTAAATGAAAAAATATCGGTATCGGTACTCAGAATCGGCAAGTACCAAAAATAAAAGTAACGGTATCAGGCGAGTACTGGAAAAAGTGGTATCGGTGCATCCCTAAAAACAATTAATCTGCCCCAGCATCCTGTCTTTGGTCTGGCACAGGCCAAAAAACCTCCTCAACATCATAGACTAAATTGGCCCTGGACAGGCAGTGGGGGTAAAATCCTCTTGCATGCCTGATCCAACCCTGGCACACATCAACTAAAACATATGAGACTGCTTGTTTTCTTGCCCTTCCTATTTCTCTTCCATGTTGTTGTCCTCCTCCTCCTCCGTTTCCCCAGAGTAAAAACAACAACATGATGCCACCATAATTGTGGTCAAGGTTTGCTTTAGTTTGTCTCCTGACCCTTTCAGTAGTTTAAAAAAAATTTTGTTTCTAAGCAATTGCACTATTGTTTCACAGCAAATGATTGTGCATTGTTCAATTAAATGTTTGATGTGGATTACTTCACACCTTCTGCTTATAGCTTCCTGTGTGATTGTCATTAAGTGACCTTTCTCTTTGAATTGTTGACTGATGCATTACTGAAAAAAAATTATTTTAATCAAACGCCACCGCAATGCTTTAATGCTGAAAATAAAGAACGACATCAGCTCAGGTTTTTAGACATGAACACTTATCATACGATCCTCAACAGTGGTGACAATAATTATTCATACTGCAGTGCATGATGGGAGCAATTATGTTGTTACCCAGCATGCATTGCAGCTGAAGCGTTTTGTCAATTGTCACCATTGTTGAGATTCATATGCTGGTACTTTATGTCTGTGTGTCTCTAAACAGTTACAAATTTTTCATGCATTACATGAATTTAAATTAATTTAATTTTTAATAATTGTGATAGCAAAGCATTTTTGCTTGTTGCAGTTCTAAAGTTACGCAAAATTGAAATGCATTCTTTTGATGTTTTTAAACTAGCTCATAAGCATTACATCATGAAAGCAAACATATACATAAAAAGAAAATAAATAATATGTGCTTAAATTAAAGTGTTGAATATTCTTCTTTACAACACAACATACATGGTTAAAGAGAGAGATGTAGCTCATGAAGCTACGGGTCAAGAGCTCAACTAAGCAAACGCTGATCTCCATGATGGTGGCATCATTTTAACCACTAAAACATCAACATCTGATCCTCTGTAATTCTCAATAAGAGCTTCTGTATACGTGTGACTGAAATAAAGTCAATCTGGTTAATAATGAGTGAAACTGGTGATGCTGTTTGTGGAGTTGTTTAATCATCATTTGCTGAGATCTTGAGAGATTTAATGACATTTTATTTCAGTTGATTTAATCTGTGGCTGAAATCAGTTGTAGTTCTTGTGTTTCTCTTTTCTTCAGTGATTCTGCTTGTTAACAGCAGGTGTTTATCACTAATGATCAATCACCTTTTAATAAATCACTTAATTATCGCATTAACTTTAACTCTGCTTCAGTGTTAATTTAACTCTATTTAGAGAGGGACCAAATGTTCTCTGAATAGAGTTGATTTTACTTTGGGGATTTTACTGTGTACTCTTCCTCTTCGAAATTACACATTACTGTATGCAGGATATTGATTGAAAAAGACCGGATAGGATTCACAGTTACACTTTTACTAGTGGTCTGACATCAAGATCAAAAAAATAAATAAAATTAAAATACATTACAAAGTCATTGTGAAATAGAAAAGAAAAAGAAATATGGTCAAAGGCAGAAATATAAATTAGAAAGTCCACTGTTCATCAGATGTTGAGATGTACCTTTGAGCTGTTTCAGAGAACTGCTTTATCATTGGTTGATCTGTAGTCTCTACATTGGTGAAAGTCAATATTCACTATTCAGAAAATGCTTGACAGTTTATGACAACTAGATCAAAAATTTAGCATTTACTGTAAAGACATATACGATGAGCTAATGACTTGATGTTTTGAGAGATAAGACTATAGCACAGAGAACTATATACATGTAATACATTTTGAGTATCATGACAATAGGAACTGATAATGCAGGAAACCGCAGACAAATCAGTTGCAAAATCAGTTGCATGAACGTACCAAAGCAAACGCAACTTCAAAAAAAAATTTGAAACATTTTATGATGTGCACAAGTGACTAGATGATGTGGAGTTTGAACAAGTAGTTTTGAGAATTTCATTGAATTTCAATTTCACCATGACCACATGGTGTAAGCACTGAGAAGTGTAGTGATTTGTGTGCAGAGTTTTGCAGTAACAGTTCACCAAATCTGACTCATGTGTTAAAGCAGGGGAATAGTGTTTATAGTTCAGGGAAATGGGTGTGCTTTTTGAAAAATGGCATTATGGTTTTGAAATTTTAGTTCAAAAGACTGGTTATAGTGTTTTAGCAATCGAGAAAAACTGTAATATAACTTTTGCTCCCACTGTTACAGTTTTTCTCAGCTTACAGTTTGGTGCATTTCTCAGATCAGAAATGAAATTCTCAAAACTACTTGCTCAACCTCCACATCATCTAGTCACTTGTGCACATCATAAAATGTTTCTAATTTTTTTGAACAAGTTGTGTTTGCTTTGGTACGTTCATGCAACTGATTATGCAAGTGATTTGTCTCCGGTTTCCTACATTATCAGTTCCTACTGTCATATCGCTATAGTCTTGCCCCTCAAATCATCAAGTCATTAGCTCATCGTATATGTCTTTACAGTAAATGCTAAATTTTTTGATCTAAGTAATGCCAGAGATTATAAGGTAATAATACTAATAGTTCATACAGTTATTGTAAATGTCATGAAACTAATAAGACAAATCACTGAAAAAGCTCAGTAAATCAGGCCACTGGATGATGATGAATACACCATCATTAACAAATAACCAAGAACATTTAATTAGACCTTTTTATTTATTTTTTTTTTTTTTTGCTATAACAGATGTGTTCTACAAACACAATTACAGCAACAATCAAGGGTCAAAAGCCCAACTAAAGTAAACCCTGATCGCCATGATGGTGAGGTCAAATGAAACGTTTTTAATAAAACATCAAAACCTCTGTTGAGATGTTCTCAAATAAATTTTGTAGATATATGACAGGAATCAAGTCAAACTGTGATGTTGTTTGTGGAGTTGTTTAATCAGAGATTTAATGTCTTCATTTATTTAAGTTCATTTTATCTTTGGCTGTGGCTGATTCATGTGTTTCTCTTTCCTTCAGTGATTCTGCTTGTAAACAGCAGGTGTTCATCATTATTGGTCAATCATGACATAATGATCTCCTTAACTCCAACACTGTGTCAATGCTACTTGAACACTCTGTAGTGTGGAAACACATGAACACTGAGCTTGAAAATGTGTTGTTAAACAACAGTACACTTCATTGAATGCACTGTAACCTATTACTTACAGCCTAATTTATTCCTGTCTGAAATTAATATGACCCGACTAAGGTCTGTGGATACATAATTCTCAGAATATTTGCTTTTACTGGATGAATTGCTGTGTGATGTTAAATTTGCAACCTGCATGTGTTGGTGTAATGAAAATTATTGAACAGCTTTACTGTTTTCATGCCTTTTGGGACTTGAGACCTGACTAATACAGTCATTGGAATTTGCATCATCATGATTTTCCATAGTGTTCTTGTACATCTCTTTACAAGTTCTGCAATAAAAAAAATAAAATAAAATAAAAAAATCATGATTTTGTACTTACTTGAATAAATTTTGTCAGCTTTACTTGAATTTTTTTTGTTCTGGAAATTTATATTTCCACCTTTGCCTATATTTCTTTTTCTTTTATATTTCACATTTGACTTTGTAATGTATTTTCATTTTATTATTATTTTTTTTTTATCTTGATATTTTTTTTTGTCAGACCACTAGTAAAAGTGTAAGTGTGAATCCTATCTGCTCTTTTTCAATCAATATCCCGCATACAGTAATGTGTAATTTCGAAGAGGAAGAGTAGGAGGTGAAAGAGGAGAGAAGGAGAAGAAAGAGGACGACGACAACAACATGGAAGAGAAATAGGAAGGGCAAGAACTATTGTACTCTACAGTACAATAAATTAATTTGTTGTGTTCATCATGTGTTTTTTTTTTTTTTTTTTTAATTTCAAGAAATAATTTAAAGAAATGTGTTTAAGCAATTGAGAAAAACTGTAATTTGCAACTACATGTCTACTAATTCTCAGAGCAGACTGTTATGTTTAGGGTTAGTAGAATAAGTTGACGTATACTTGCAAAGTTTAAAAGAGTGTTAGAAGATATTAAGCAGACAGTCTACTAATACTCTAATGACTAGTTGACATGCAGTTGCAAAGTTACTAACTGTTAGTAGAACGTCTAAACTGGACTATCAAAATAAAGTGTTATCAGAATTTTATTTAATTAACTTTCTTCAACAAGAAAAATATACTTTTGTGCCCGGTTTTATAAAATAGTTTTCATAGAAATATTGTTTAGTGCAAGTTATTTATTTTTCATTGGCTCAAGTTATACAATATAGATGTGAACCATTACACAATTTATTTATTTATTTATTTATTTATTTATTTATTTATATTTATATTAGATGAATGTAAATATTTTTTTTTTCAGTGTATTAAAACTATTCTTGTGCTTCACTATTCTCTGTTTTAATTCTAAAAACATCTTAACACCATCACAATGTCACCACAACCAGCAGTTCTCATCATGTGAACACTAGTGTGAAACATCTGAACACACCAGTCAAAACCACAGGATGTGTACAAATAAGCATGTGTGAATTCATGTACTGTGGGTTAAACAAAAAAAAAAAATAATAATAATAATAAAATAAATAAATAAAAAAGCACATTCAGGAATTGTAAAATGTTAGTATTCGTTTTTTTTATCTGAATACTAACTGTAATCATGTCTGTAAATGACAGTAGTATTATGCTGCAACTAATACCAAAATAGACATTTAGAGATTAAATCTTAATCATTAAAGTAAATGGTGGTTCTTCTGCCTTTACTGACACTGCAAGTGTTTTTTTTTTTTTTTTTTTTTTTTTTTTTTTTTTTTTTTAACAAAGCATCAGCTACAGAAATAGTTTATTTATTTTTAAAAGGAAACAAACATACAAACATATGGAATATACATACTTACAAATGTCAGTGTGTGTTCATGAGGATATAATGTGTTATAAAGGCCTGGAGAGTGCAAAAGGGTTTGGTCTGTATTATCAGTAATACATTATTGGTCAAAAATAGTAAAACCAAACTGGTCAAACAGGTTAACATCCATGTTTCTTGTTAAACTTCTATGAACTCAAGACCCTTTCTTACACTGTAAAGATAAGCAGACTTAAAAACGGTAAAATGTATGGCAGCACATTGTGCCAACATTTACCTTTGATGGAAATATTAGATAAACATTGTTTAAATAAATAAATAAATAAATAAATAAATAAAGGTCGATAATGACTGCAGAAGGTAAAGGTAAAATTAAGGTAAAATACCATAGTTTACATCCATAGTTTACACCCGTTAGAAATATAATGTTCTCAGAATATTCTCAGAACATCTTTTTTTCTTCTCTTGCTGCTGTAATTGTGCGCTTTCGAAACACATTATAACAAAGCAAACCAAGAAAAATGTTATGAGGTGGTCGGCTAATTAATGCTGAAAACAATCACCACATTGTGGTTTAACTCACTGATTGCTATACTTCACACTGCTGAATATAGAAGCCCTTCACTTCTATAGTCTGAATTTTATAAATCTTTGGACAATTAATACAATCACAAGCACTAAACCAAAAAAAAAAAAAAAAATCTATGCAAAAAAAAAAAATGTTGAAGACATGAAGAATCGACATATGAATCTCAACAATGGTGGCAATCAACAAAATATTCAGATAAACATCTTTGAACATCACAAAACATTACTAACACAAAAAAAAAAAAAAATTGTGAAAATTAAAACAAATTCGCAGAATAAAAGGAAAAACAAAGACATTCAGGTGCGTAATTTATTAAAGTTGCAATGCATTCTGGGAGCCATGGATGAGTTTTGATTGGTTCACTCAGAATGCACTGCAGCTTGAAGCTTTTTGTTTGAGATTCATATGCTGATTTTTGATGAATGTTTGCATCTAAATCATACAGGTGTTCAAAATGTCTTGAGTGAAGTGTTTCTAAAATCCATCAATTTGTCTGACTCAAATGATATTTTTAACAAAACCAAATTAATATAATAATGTTAATATAATAGATCCATGAGTATAACAACAAATTCCAACTTTTCTTCAGATCAGTGATTTGGGACATTACAGAAGAAGTAAACGGCTATTGATAACCAGCCAAAACTGGTCATGTTTTCTCTGGCTTTTTTGCTATAATAAATGTGTTTTACAAACACGGACTTACAGCAGCCAGAAGGAAAAAAAAAAAATAATAAAAGACATAATAATAATGTTACAAATTGAAGGGTCAAACAGATTTAACATCTAAACCTCTGTTATAAATAATAACTTTAGACAAACTGGTTAGTAATAAGTGAAGTTGGTGAAGCTGTTTGTGGAGTTGTTTAACGTCTTTTTTTTTTTTTTTTTTTCAGTTGATTTCATCTAAGGCTGTGACTGTAAGTCAGTTGTAGTTGTGTTTCTGTTTGTCTCTTCTCTTTTTTGTCTGTTTCTCTTTCCTTCAGTAATTCTGCTTGTTCAACTCTGCTTCAGTGTTACTTTAACACTCTGTCTTGTGGCATGTTTTGGAATTAGTAACGGAGGCTTGAGCTCAGCTGTTCAACTGCCAAGGTTTATTTTAATCTGTGGTGAAAGAAAGTAGTTCTGCACAAAAGAGGGCTTTTAAAGACATATATATATATATATATATATATATATATATATATATATATATATATATATATATATATATATATATATATATATATAGATAGATAGATAGATAGATAGATAGATATATATACACAGTAAAATCCCCAGAGTAAAATCAACTCTATTCAGAGAACATTTGGTCCCTCTCTAAATAGAGTTAAATTAACACTGCAGCAGAGTTAAAGTTAATGAGATAATTAAGTGATCAATGAAAAGGTGATTGATCATTAGTGATAAACACCTGCTGTTAACAAGCAGAATCACTGAAGAAAAGAGAAACACAAGAACTACAACTGATTTCAGCCACAGATTATATTAACTGAAATAAAGTAAGTCATTAAATCTCTCAAGACATAGCAAATGATGATTAAACAACTCCACAAACAGCATCACCAGCTTCACTCATTATTAACCAGATTGACTTTATTTCAGTCACACGTCTACAGAAGCTCTTACTGAGAATTACAGAGGATCAGATGTTGGTTTTAGTGGTTAAAATGATGCCACCATCATGGAGATCAGCGTTTGCTTTAGTTGCGTTTTTGACCCTTGACTTCCTGTGTTAGATCTCTCTCTGTAAGTGTGCACATGATACAAAGCAGAGTGATCAGTGCTTTATGTTAAGCATGTGTTTGCTTTTATACGATTGCATGCTTTACATGCATTGGTTTGAATGTGTGAAAAATAACTGGCTAAATTTATGCATTTAGTTTTTGTATAACCAATGCTGTGAAATGGTAGCAAACAAAAAAAAAAGCTTTGTTCTAATAGTTATGAGTTTTTTAAAAAAAAAAAATGTAGTGTTCAAAAAAAAATAAAAAAAACACTGTAGAATCGTTTAGACACACACACAGACATCAAGTATTAACATCTGAATCTCAATAATGGTGATAATCAATAAAAATGCTTCATGCGGCAATGCCTGCTGGGTAACAACATAGTAAAAACTCACATCATTTGCTGCAGTATGAATAATTATTGTCACCACTGTTGAGGATCGTATGATAAGTGTTCATGTCTAAAAACCTGAGCTGATGTGCTTCTTAATTTTCAACACTAAAGCATTATGATGATGTTTAATATGCCTTTTTTCTTTTGTTTGTTTGTTTTAGTAACATGTCAGTTAACAAATGAAAGAGAAAGATCACTTCAAGATATTCACACAAATGAGCTATAAGCAGAAAGTGTCAAATAATCTGCTACTTCAAGCATTTGAGTCAGTAAAGCACAAACATTTGCTGTAATATTGCAACTGCTTAGAAGCAAAATTATTTTAAGTTATTAAAAGGGTCAAGAGACAAACTAAAGCAAACCTTAACCACAATTATAGTGGCATTATGTTGTTATTATTATTATTATTATTATTATTATTTTATTTTTATTTTTTTCCCCCATTGACCAATAAAACATCAACTTCTAAACCTCTGTTAATTCTCAATTAGTGCTTCTGTAGACATACAGCACAATAAAGTCAGTCTGGTTAATAATGAGTGAAGCTGGTGATGCTGTTTGTTGAGTTGTTTAATCAGATTTTGAGAGATTTAATGACATTTTACACTGGGGATATATTTCTGATAAATGTTGATCTTTGGATCTTTCTATTCATCAAAGAATCCTGAACCAAACAAACAAACAAACAAAAAAAAACTAATTTTACATTTTGATAATAATAATAATAATACATTATTAATAATAATAAATTATTAAATAAAAATAAATGTTAATTGATTAATACTAATATGTTTCTTGAGCCACAAATCAGCATATTAGAATGATTTCCGAAGGATTATGTGACACTGAAGACTGGAGTAATGATGCTGAAATTTAAGCCTTGATCTCACCAAAAAAAAAAAAAATAATAATAATAAATAAAAATAAATAAATAAAATCTTACTGTTCAAAAACCTTTGACTGGTAATGTACATCAGCCATGTGTAGCTGGACGGAAACCAAACATAATTTTGAAAAAGTGTGGGGAGGACTGCATGTGTGTCCAGATGAACACAAAATATGATATGTGATATTTTACAGATTTCATCCTATAGCAGAGAGACCTGTTTCGAGACCTGTTCCCAGTCTTATCACAAGAAGAGGAATAAAGCAACTAACTTACTAACTGTGTACTAGTGAATGTCTAAGCATCTGCAAAACAAACTAACCGAACTGATTAAGCAAACACTGTTACAAAGCACAAAAACAATCTGTCTGACTGAACAAACAAACTGACACAAACACAACAAAGTTATTTTCTCTTCTCACAAACAGCACTAACTGCACACCTGATTACTCAAGCTCTTTTTCTCCCTCATATATCATGGACCAGAGCTGGATTTGACAATCTGAGAGCAGCATGAAAAGGAAAAAAGTCCAGGTACACTAAATCACTTAATCCAATTCATAAAACAAAAGCAATTAACATCCACTGAAATACATCCAGAGAAAGCAATACTCACAGAACACAAGAGGAAGTTGACTGAGCTCCATACTGACCGAATAATGACAGACGGTTAAAGACACAGACCGTTAAAACCTCAAGACTTCCTGATACCTACAGTCATAATGACACATTAAACACATACAGATGCACCTCATGTGCTAGAAAAAATGTTGCTAACAGTTTTCAGAATGTTAAACTGACTAACATGCAAGTTTTGGACAGAAATGTAATCACGACATTGTCAGGATCAAACTGAACAGCATCAATTTTCTATTAACCCTCTGGTTGTGTTCGGATTCCTGTCACACTTGTGGTGTTCCCGGTCAAAAATGACTGGACTCCAAACAATTGCTTATAAATCTCAAATTTTGCTATATTTTCACCAAATATTGGATTCAATGTTTTTGTCAACTTGTTTTCTTTCATTTAGGACTGGTTTTGTGTTTCTATTTGCATCTGATTAATCGTAGGCCTCATTTATCTATATTTATTTGGTGATAATCTGGCTACTTAATGATTCAAATAACAATTATTTTATACTTTTGAAGAAACTACATTTTCTGTTCAGTTCTTTAAAAAGGTCATAAGTCTCATTTGCAGTTAACTATTGCACATATTATTATATAATCTCATACACATACACACACACACACACACACACACACACACACACACACACACACAGACAGACAGAGTAAAATCCCCAGAGTAAAATCAACTCTATTCAGAGAACATTTGGTCCCTCTCTAAATAGAGTTAAATTAACACTGCAGCAGAGTTAAAGTTAATGAGATAATTAAGTGATCGATTAAATGATGATTTAGTGATCACTTTAGTGATGAACACTTGCTGTTAACGAGCAGAATCATTGAAGAAAAAAGAAGCACAAGAACTACAACTAATTTCAGCCACAGATTAAATCAACTGAAATAAAGTAAGTCATTAAATCTCTCAAGACAAAGCAAATGATTAACTCCACAAACAGCATCACCAGTTTCACTCATTACTAACCAGACTGTCTTTATTGTACTGTATGTCTACAGAAGCACTAATTGAGAATTAACAGAGGTTTAGAAGTTGATGTTTTATTGGTCAATGGGGGGAAAAATAATAATAATAATAATAATAATAATACTAAAAACATGATGCCACCATAATTGTGGTCAAGGTTTGCTTAAGTTTGTCTCTTGACCCTTTTAATAGCTTAAAATTGTTTTGCTTTTAAGCAGTTGTAGTATTAAATGTTTGTGCTTTACTGACTCAAATGCTTGAAGTAGCAGATTGTGTGACACTTTCTGCTTATAGCTCATTTGTGTGAATATCTTGAAGTGATCTTTCTCTTTCATTTATTAACTGACATGTTACTAAAACAAACAAAAAAAAGTCATATTAAACATCATCATAATGCTTCAGTGTTGAAAATATAAGAGGCACATCAGCTCAGGTTTTTAGACATGAACACTTATCGTACGATCCTCAACAGTGGTGACAATAATCATTCATACTGCAGCAAATGATGTGAGTTTTTACTATGTTGTTACCGCATGAAACATTATTATTGATTATCACCATTATTGAGATTCAGATGTTGGTACTTGATGTCTGTTTGTGTAAATAAATCTAGAGTTTTTTTTTTTTTTTTAACATTACATGGATTTAAAAAAAAAAACATAACTATTGGCTCTTTTTTTTTTTTTTTGCCAGCTCCTGTTTCACAGTATTGGTTATACAAAATCTAAATGTATATGTTCAGTCAAAATTATTTTGTTATGGATTCAAACCAATGCATGTTAAGCATACAACCATACAAAAGCAAACACATGCTTAACATAAAGCACTGATCACACTGCTTTGTACCATGTGCACACTTACAGAGAGAGATCTAACCCAGGAAGTCAAGGGTCAAAAACGCAACTAAAGCAAACGCTGATCTCCATGATGGTGGCATCATTTTAACCACTAAAACCAACATCTGATCCTCTAATTCTCAGTAAGAGCTTCTGTAGACGTGTGACTGAAATAAAGCCAGTCTGGTTAGTAATGAGTGAAGTTGTTTAATCATCATTTGCTATGTCTTGAGAGATTTAATGACTTACTTTATTTCAGTTTATTTAATCTGTGGCTGAAATTAGTTGTAGTTCTTGTGTTTCTTTTTTCTTCAGTGATTTTGCTTGTTAACAGCAGGTGTACATCACTAATGCTCAATCACCTTTTAATAGATCACTTAATTATCTCATTAACTTTAACTCTGCTTCAGTGTTAATTTAACTCTATTTAGAGAGGGACCAAATGTTCTCTGAATAGAGTTGATTTTACTCTGGGGATTTTACTACACACACAGTCTGCTCTGATACACAAAAAAAAACAATATATGCAATATATGGCAAACAATTCATTATCATCAGTGAACAGTAGGGCTGGGCATTAGCGATAATATCGCAATAATTTTGACGATGATATAAAATTTGAAAATATCGTGAATACTGAATATTTCAAATTCAAGCATACTTTCCCAAAAGAATGCGCCAAAAGTCCAATATTACATGCCCTTACGTATTAATGTGCAAGAGACATGAGGTAGGGGTGCTCTCTACCTCTCTACTCTCTACCCATCTACTACGCAGGCTTTCAAGAGTGTGGCTGCCAGATATCAAGAGTTCAACCCCTGAATCAGAGCTTCGCTATTACAAGGGGACATTTTCTGCTTGGTGTTTTGCTTATTTTAAGCAATCTGGCAACCATGCGCACAAGCAGTGTTGCCAACTTAGCAGTTTTGTTGCTAGATTTAGCAACTTTTCATACTACCCTAGCAACTTTTTTTTTCAAAAAGCACCTAGCAACAAATTTAGCAATTTTTAACATTCATTTGGCTACTTTTAGCAATTTTTAAAAAGTGACTCAAAAGAGCAGTGGCTGCAGGCTTCACTCAGTAGAGTGCGGGGGTGGGGCTACATAAGGTCTAAATAGCCAGGCACAGCTGCAGCAGCAAAATTTGTTGGCTGAGTGCAACAGCAGTAGCACACATTTCACATTTTTAAGTGAATTAATTGAGTAACCACAGTTAAAATGTAGTTACTGTAGCTGCTCATTAATTTTGAACTGAACATGTCTCAATCGAAATTGTACAGCCAGAAATACAGAAAAGAGTGGGAGTCTGTACCTGAATTTAAAGGATGGCTGAAGCCAGTACCTGGGGATGACTGCCGAGCATACTGTGCATACTGCAAATCAGATATGCTTACAAAAATGTATGACATTAGAAAACATTGTGCTACAGCAAAGCATATAAATAAATCAAAACCATATAACCCTGCAAAGCAGTCTACATTACCACAGCTAGTTAGGAAAGTGGATAACTGCAAAAGTGCAGAAGCTACTATGGCAATGGCCATTGCGGAACATTGTTCACTGCTAGCATGTGACCATTTAGGTATGGCTTGCAAAGCTGCCTTTTCAGATTCTGTGGCAGCAACAAACTTCCACATGCATCGCACCAAATGCACAGAAATGATTAAGGGGGTATTGGCTCCTTATTTTCTGAAAATGATAACATCAGATGTGGGGGATGAGGAGTTCAGTCTGCTTTTGGATGAGTCGACTGATGTCAGTGTCTCAAAATACCTGGGTGTGGTGATTTGGTATTTTAGTGCTAAAAAAAGAACACTTGTGTCCACATTTCTTGGGCTGGTTAAATTGGAGGCAGGTGATGCCAAATCAATAGCGAAGGCAATAGTTGAGTTTCTCGAAAAGTGTAATCTTAAAAAAGAGAATCTTCAGGGTATTGGCACCGATAATGCCTCTGTGATGACTGGGGTGCACAATGGAGTCCACAAGATTTTAAATAAGGAATGTTCTTTGCCCAATTTGATACTCATTCGCTGTGTGTGCCATTCTTTACAATTGGCTGTCAGTGCAGCATCCAAAGAAACCATCCCAAGATGTGTTGAATACTTAATCAGGGAAACATACAACTGGTTTTCGATTTCCCCAAAATGACGAGAGGCATACAAAGCAGTGTATGCCACCATTAATTGTGGTCAGAAACCCCTGCAGATCACCAAAGTGTGTGCCACACGTTGGCTATCGATTGAGCCTGCAGTAACTCGTATATTGGACCAATGGGAAGAACTTAAACTCCACTTTGAGTTTACCAAGAGCAGTGAGCATTGCTACATGGCAGATGTGCTCCATGCCATGTACATGGACAAGAGCAACTATGTGTATCTCACATTCTTAAAATCAATCCTGTCTGACGTACAAGTTGCAGTGAAGTCATTTGAGGGTGAACATACAGATCCTGTCAAGCTTTTGGACAATCTGGTTAACCTCTTATTATCAGTTTGCAGCAGAGTAGTCAACCCTATGGCAAAGATTGATGTTCTGAAGGATGCCATTGATGGTCATCTTAGTCCAGCACCATATCTTGGGTACCTTTTTGAAAGTACACTGTCCCAGCTCAGTCTTGCCATAGAGCTACTGGGGTACCAGCCCCAGACAATTGACAAAATTGTTTCCCAATGGAGAAACATACATTTGATGAGGTGGGAATCAACTGAAAATACCATTGAGTTCTGGAGTGAAGTATATAACTACACAGATGCTTCTGGGTCAAAACCATTTGAAGAACTTTGCAAAGCGGCACTGGCTGCCAAGAGCAGTGAGCATTGCTACATGGCAGATGTGCTCACTGCCACACTCAAATGCAGAGGTTGAACGGCTGTTCAGCCAAATGAGTGTGGTCAAGTCAAAGTTAAGAAACAGACTGTCACTGCACACTCTTAATTCCATACTCCTTGTGTGGTATGGACTGAAGCTGGCTGGTGAAACTTGTTACCAGCATAAGCTACCCTATGACATACTACAACAGTTTGGCACCACTGCAGCATACAGTTTTAAAGCTACACCATCCTCTTCTGCTGATACCAGCTCAGTGACAAAGCAGCTGGACAGTGAAGATGAAGATGATTTACTTGCTAATCTGTGAATCATCGAAATGGAAATCAAAGAATGCCAGAGGAAACACTGTACAGCTAACCAGCCAAGAAGAACCACCTTCCTGAGAGATGCCTAGCAACACACACATATCACATTCAAGTTAAATTGCTAGCTCAGATTGTTTTTCATAACTGCTAATTTACTGATAACTGGTAATTTAGGTAGCAATAAATTCCAATAGTGCTATAATTGTTGTCACTTTCACAAATGTGTTAATTTCACAAGTTAAAAAGAGTAAGTACACAAGCTGTGATTGTTTAAAAGAATGTAACTGTTCATTATCAGTGTTATATTTAAAAATAAAAAAAATCTTATCAAAAAGTGTTTGTATTACTTTTACAAATAGTCAACTATATTTTTCATACAAATCTAAATGGACATATTTCAAATAATGTTTTTGGTGAGATGGCCAGTCATGAGAAAACATTAATTATTTTGTATACTACATAAAGATGTAGTTTTGAGTTGCGATTACGCAATGACGTCATCACGCAAAGTAATATGTTAATAAGAACCTATTTATTGTGCATCTGGATGTAATGTTATAATATAATATAATACACGGCGCCTCAGAGAGTAGAGACATGACGGGCTTACGCTTGTCAGATACTACGTGATGACGTCACTGATATGCAAATTAGTGCGTGACGTCATCTGGCAACATTTAGCTACTTTTCATTGGAAATAGTTGGCAACAATGCGCACAAGCTCGCTCTTCATTGCGGAAGTGCCAACGATGATCTAAAATCAATGACAAACAAGCTGGAGTTTAGCGATCAAAATGAAATTATCACTCAACCAGTCTGTGCACTGGCATGAGATCTTGACTGTATTGTTTGCGTCTGTGATCGCTGAATAAATGTTCATATTTAACCCCTGTTGTAGATTAGATGAGGTAACATTAAAATAAACCATGTATGAGTCTACATTCTATTGATTTGTGCTTATGGTGGTGGAGCTTCCATGAGGCACATTTCCCCAAATTTGCTAAATTAGCTAAGAAATACCTATGTACTTGTTTTGCACTACTTTATTAACACGTGCATTCATTTAGTAAAAAGCAGTAAGTGGTAAGATTTTTTTTTTTAACTGCTTAAATTTGCACTAAACATTTTATGCATTTACTTTGTAACAATTAGCTCTTCTAAGTTTTGTTTTTGTTGTTTTTTTAATGGGGGCATTAATATTGTACAAATTTTGACAATATCGAGTTTTTTTATATATTGCCCAGCCCTAGTGGACAGTCACACAGTAGGGTCATGTCGAGGGTAAATTTATTGATGGGAACACTGACAATTTAAAGAAAATTACTTTTAGACACATTTTAAAGAACTTTTCTTTTTAAATTATATAAATGAACTTAAGATATTGAACTTATATTGAACAATATTTAAGACGTTGACTTAGTGTGACTCGAAAACATTAGGTGTGCAAAGTATTTGTCTGCTATTATAATATCCATATGCGTAAAATATAATTTTTGTGAAGAAAATTAACAGAAAATACATTTATTAAAGGACATGACATGTATCCTAAATTGTAGAGACTGAGTGTGAAAGAGGAAGTACTATAGAAAGATAAAACAGTGTGAAGAGAAACTCACATCAGTGGTTTTTAGATGTTGTTTTATTCTTGCTTAATGCAAAATGACACTCAACATATAAGAATCGTATTTAGTGTTGCTTGTTAAGCATCACTTTTGCATTCATAAATCTCTAACCTTATTACATTTTTGAATTGCTTTAGACAATAAAAAAGCATTATATTAGCTATTTATCATTTACCTCAGACCATTGTCTAAAAGATTCCTCAAAACTATCAACACTATTCTTGTTTCACTGTTATTTGTTTTAATTCAAAACACATATTCAGCTCTTAACACCATCACAATGTCACCACAACCAGCATTTTTCATCATGTGAACACTAATGTGAAACATTCTCATGTGAACACTAACGTGAAATCATGTCTGTGAATTACAGTAGTATTATGCTGCAAATAATACCAAAATAGACATTTAGAGATTAAATATTAAAAAAAGAGGCAGATGCTACCCTCCCCTCATTACCTGCATTAAATGGGCATTTTTTTTAGTACGCCAATGAAGATATTCACATTCCCAAGGTGAAAATACTTGAGTGGACATATATTTCACCCTCATCTTAACACTCTTGAGCAGCTGTGGGGGATTCTGTAGAGACGAGCTGAGCAAAACTCCCCATTAAAGACTAGGGCATTTAAGGAGATCGTCCTCCAGGAGTTAAACAGGTGTAATGAGTCGGACTCGTAGGAAGCGTGTAAGATCCAATTGCGAGCTTTTATTAACAGATCGCAGTCAAGACAGGCAGGGTCGATAACCAAACAAACAGTAATATCCAGGGCAAGGCAAGAGCGTAAATCCAATAAACAGGCAGAGTCCAAAACCAGAGAGAGCAGTCTGAAAAGTAACAAATAAACAAGGAAATGAAACCAGACAGAACTATGGCAATGAACGAGGCAAAACTGTGGCAAAAACAAAGACAAAACTATGACAAGAAACCAAACCATGATAATCAAAAAACAGGGCAATGAAAACAGGAAAACGCTTGGTAGAGTCCCCTTCGCAGGGGCCTGTTTGTAAATGGCCTCCTTTTAAGGCCACCAAACAGGAAGTTACCATAGAAGCAGCAGAGGGAGCAGCAACAGGCAGACAATGGGTGAGGACTCCCTCTGCTGGCGTGGCGTTACAGAATCCCCCCCCCCAGGAGCGACTCCTGGCGCTCAAACAACAACAGTCCAGGAGGGTGGGGGAACAGAGGCAAAACAGGGGGTGGGACGGAGGGCCAGGTCCATGTAGAGGAAGTGGGCCTGGATCGTGGAGCAGGGACAGACAGTGAAGCACTGGAGGACCTGGACCGTGGAGCAGTGGCAGACAGTGAAGCACTGGAGGACCTGGGCCATGGAGCAGTGGCAGACCGTGAAGCACTGGAGGACCAGGACCGTGGATCAGTGGCAGACAGTGGAACCTTGGAGGACCTGGGCCGTGGAGCTGTGGCAGACAGTGGAACACTGGAGGTCCTGGGCCGTGGAGCAATAGCAGACAGTGGATCCTTGGAGGACCTGGGCCGTGGAGCAATGGCAGACAGTGGAACACTGGAGCAGGGAGAGCCGGTAGCCATGGCAGGGCAGGCAGAGCAGGTAGCCATGGCGGAGCAGGCAGAGCAGGGAGCCATGGCGGGGCAGGCAGAGCAGGCAGAACAGGAAGCCATGGCGAGGTTGGCAGAGCAGGCATAACAGGGAGCCATTGCAGGACAGGCAGAGCAGGCAGAGCAGACAGGAGCAGAGATATCCATAGTGGAACTAGTAACATCCACAGCAGAGCGGTGTGTTCATGGACGACCTCCTTGGCCGTGGCTTGACAGGCAGAGAGTTCATGATAGGCTTTCTTGGCTGTGACATGGCGGTCAGAGAGTTCATGATAGGCCTTCGTGGCTGTGACTTGACGGGCAGAGAGTTTATGGGAGGACGCCGCCCCCATTGGAGGATCTACAGTGGGTGCTGACACCTCTGGAGGCATGGGCGCAGATTCTTGGGCAGATGTGGCAGTGAGTTCATATATAGACGCCACCTCCTTAGGAGGATCCACAGCTTGAGCTGACACCTCAGGAGGTATGGGCGCGAACTCGTGGACAAACAAGGCCTCAGAAGCAGACTTATGGTCAGATGGGGCCTCTGGGGCAGACTCGCAGTCAGGCGAGGCCTCTGGAGCAGACTCGTGGACAGACGAGGCCTCTGGAGCAGATTCGGGGACAGACGAGGCCTCTGGACCAGACTCATGGACAGACGAGGCCTCCGAAGCAGACTCGTGGACAGATGAGGCCTCTAGAGCACAGTGTGCTGCCCACACACTGAAAATGGCGACGGCCATTACAGGCAGCGCAGTAGATAGTTGGATGTCTGTTGACCTTGAAGGTGTGGATGCTATGGACTTGTGGCGTGGGAATGTGGGCTCTGCGTGGCTTGGGTCAGTAGATACATGAGGCTCTAGGGGATCAGCTGAGACGTGATGAGGTTCATGGTGGTCAGCTGAGATGTAAAGTGATTTGGGAAGGTCAGAGGGGACCTGGTGAGGTTTTGGTAGGACAACAGTTTCTTGCCTTGACTCAGGGAGGCCTGCCGTGGCCGGACTTGACTCAGGGAGGCCTGCCGTGCCCGGACTTGACTCAGGGAGGCCTGCCGTGCCCGGACTTGACTCAGGGAGGCCTGCCGTGGCTGGACTGGACTCAGGGAGGTCTGCTGTGGCTTGACTTGGTTCATGATGATCAACTGTGGCTTGGCTTGGCTCATGGACGACAGCAGCAACTTGACTTGGCTCATGGAGATCAACTGTGGTGTGGCTTGGTTCAGGGAAGACAGCAGCAATTTGACTTGACTCGTGAAGATCTGCTGTAGCTTGGCTTGGTTCATGGACATTAGCTGTGGTTGGACATAACATAGACAACCCAGCTGTAACTTGACTTGACTCAGGAACAACAGCTGTAACGTGACTTGATTCAGGAACAACAGCTGTAACGTGACTTGACTCGTGGGGAACAGCTGTGACTTGGCTTGACTCGTGGGGCACAGCTGTGACTTGGCTTGACTCGTGGAGAGCAACAGCTGTGTCTTGGCTTGACTCATGGAGAACAACAGCTGTATCTTGGCTTGGCTCGTGGAGAGCAACAGCTGTGTCTTGGCTTGACTCATGGAGAACAACAGCTGTATCTTGGCTTGGCTCGTGGAAAACAGCTGTGACTTGGCTTGATTCTTGGGGAACAGCTGTGTCCTTGCTTGACTCATGGAGAACAGCAGCTTTGGCTTGACTTAACTCTGTTGCTTGATTTGACTCTGAAGCTTGACCGGACTCTGAAGCTTGACCTGACCCTGGAACTCGACTTGACCCTGGAACTCGACTGGACTTGGAAGCCTGACTGGACTTGGAAGCTACAGCTGTGACATGGTTTGACTCTGGAGCGGCAGCTGTAGCTTGACTTGACACAGGAGATGCAGCTGCAACTTGACCTGACTCTGAAGATGCACCTGCGGCTTGACTTGGCTCTGCGGCTTGACTTGGACCTGGAACAACAGCTGCAACTTGACTTGAATCAGGGGTAGCTGCCGTGACGTGAGGGAGAGCCATTTTAGCTGTCCATACCGCCATTAGGGGTGAGTCCAGCACGTGGGCCATCATGAAGCGTGGCTTGGAGACAGCGACCATCTTGTGGAGTGGCTCTGGGATGGCGGCCATCTTGTGAACTGGCTTGGGGGCTTGGGGCAGGTCACTGGCTCAGGGACGGCAGCCATCTTGTGGACTGGCTCTGGGAAGGCGGCCATCTTGTGCACTGGTTCTGGGATGGCGGCCATCTTGTGGACTGGCTAGGAGATAGCAGCCATCTTGTGAGCTGGTTGTAGGAGGGTAGCCATGACAGGTGCAGATTCTGGACGGGCGGCCATGACAGGTGCAGACTCTGGACGGGCAGGCATGGCGTGAGCAGGCCCTGGAGCGGCAGGCATGGCGTGAGCAGGCTGTGGCTTGGCAGACGTGATGTGAGTAGGCTGTGGCTTGGCAGACGTGACGTTAGTAAACCTTGGCTTGGTGGATGTGACTTGAGCAGACTTTGGCATGGCAGGCATGGGATTGCAGGGCTCTGACGTGACTTGAATAATTCCTGACATGACGGAAAAATCCACAGGTTTGGCTGATACTGGGGGACAGCAGGGTTTCTCATCAGCTACCCCCACAGTAAATGGTGATCCTGCCAGCAATAAGGCATAATCTATATACTGCTCCAAAGACCAGGGGATTTTACCCCCAGGCAGGCCAGAACAAATGGGGTCATTAAGTCCCACTCTAAAAATGTCCTTGAGCACCACATCATTAAAAGCCACAAGGTGACACAGTCCACAAAACTCCACAACATAATCTTCAATACAACGGTTACCTTGGCGGAGGTTGAAGAGGCGTGATACCGGGTCCATGATGATCTGTGTTTGGAAGCCGCTGGATCTTTGGGTGGCGAAGTATTCTGTAATGAGCCGGACTCATAGGAAGCGTGTAAGATCCAATTGCAAGCTTTTATTAACAGATCGTAGTCAAGACAGGCAGGGTCGATAACCAAACAAACAGTAATATCCAGGGCAAGGCGAGAGCGTAAATCCAATAAACAGGCAGAGTCCAAAACCAGAGAGAGCAGTCCGAAAAGTAACAAATAAACAAGGAAATGAAACCAGACAAAACTATGGCAATGAACGAGGCAAAACTGTGGCAAAGACAAAACTATGACAAGAAACCAAACCGTGATAATCAAAAAAAAATAAACAGGGCAATGAAAACAGGAAAACGCTTGGTAGAGTCCGCTTGAGCAAAACAATACTTCACAGGGGCCTGTTTGTAAATGGCCTCCTTTTAAGGCCACCAAACAGGAAGTTACCATAGAAGCAGCAGAGGGAGCAGCAACAGGCAGACAATGGGCGAGGGCTCCCTCTGCTGGCGTGGCGTTACAACAGGACAGGTGTGAAAATTTGTCATGAACTTTTACATTCAGGGCCAAGAAGGATCAGAGTTCTGGAAGACATACTAAGTACTAGAATATTATACATTTGCTGAATTATATCTAGGGTGTACCCATTTCTGCAATTCTTCATTTCAACAAAATTGGCAGATTTACATATTTTACAGAAAATATTGGCATATATATTTTTGTTTTTATTAAGTATATGTTTAATACATTTCAATTTTGCCATCTTTCCATTAATTATATTAGTGGTCATTAAATAAAATATGTCTTTTATATTTATTCAGAGGGGGGTGTACTCATTTATGCTGTGTACTATACATGCTAACAAATGTCAGTGTGTCACTGTTAAGAAAACTAGCATAAAAAAATGAAATGCATAGCAGCACAGGGCACCAAACATTTACCAAAAAAAAAAAATAAAAATACAGCATAACAACAGTGTTTCTAGGTCACTGATCATCAGTGTTCACCTGGACTGAAACACAGACTCTTCAGCACAATGGTAATCCACAAAACTCAGACGACAGAAACCCTTTAAATCCCAACAGAACATTAAACACTAACAGATCGCTCTAGATCTCAGCATCTTCACTTTTTACAATCCAGTCTGACTTTATTTCTTTCATACAAAACTTATTTTACCTGAGGTTTAGATGTTGCTGTTTTATTGAAAATAATAAAGTCACCATTGTGAAGATAAGCATTTGCTTTAGTTGGGCTCTTGGTCCTTGATTTTTCAATGTGAATTTGCTGTAATGATTTATGTCTAAAGCTCTTTTTTTTTTTTTGTAGTCCAAACCAATGGTACTTGTTGATTTATGCTTTCATGTGTGTCTCTTATCATGCATGTATTAGTTTAGTCCTGTGTGTGTTTGGTTGTCTGTGTCATTGGTGTTAACCTTGTGTTTACACTCTTGTTCTTTGTGGACTTTTGCCTTGTGAGTTATTAAAGACTACCACCTTTATTCATCTTCATGCATATAGCTTATACTTCACAACGCATTGTGACAATGTGATCCCTTTTACCATGGTGTTATTGCCCTCATAAATAAATGCAGAATTGTACTGCTTTCAGTCAATTCTCTTTGTATAAAGCATTGTCTAACAATATATACACACTGTGATATATGTATCACTGTTACAGAGAAAAAAAAATATAACAATTAACTATGGTCTTTATGCCAAAATCAGCTGAATGTGAAACAAAAAGTTTCCTCCCTTCAAACACAATGTTTCTGTGTTTTGAGAAAGCACAGATTTTTCCTCCAATGACTCTGGCTGTCTAGCAGCCCTCGTTCCTTACCTTCTCCAGTATCGGTCATGTGACCTCGGTTTCAGAGGAATCACTGTTGTGAACAGAGCTGAGTTTCCCCGGGAACAGTCCAGTTTGAACAAAGAGAACTCTGTGAAGCACTTCGAGATTGAGATCAATTACAGAGAGCCCAGGTACACCAACATTTCAGCTCAAGTCATCAGGAAAATGCATATATGAAAGGTGAAAACCAAAAAGGTTTAATAATTTAAGTTGCCTTTTATTTCATTAATATTATATTATCTACAAGAAATATATTTTTGACACTGCAAGTGCACACTCAATACAATTAAGCACAACTCTTTTAATAAGTGTAGTCTGAAATTTCTTAAAAACGAATCACTCCTTGACTTTGTAATAAATATTTGATATCAATATAGAGCTTAATCAGGTTAGACGTAATAATCAATTTAACACCGTTGAAAATGAGGCTGTGATCGATAAACAGTGTGCACAATGACAAGCAATGCTGAAAGGTCCTAGACCACATAATTTTCATCTCTTATAACTTTCAACTCTTTTTTTATGGACTTTTTGTCTACTGAAAGTGGAACAGTACAATCCACTGTACTTCAGTCATTCTGGCATTTGTAATCGTCTCAGGTTACGTATGTAACCATGGTTCCCTGAGAAGGGAACGAGACACTGCGTCCTCTAGGGGTCGCTATGGGGAAAGTCATCTTCGTGACCCATGTCTGAAGCCTACATACAAAAACGACAATAGTATTGGCCGGCGACAGCCTATGATGTCACTTCCGTCACGACGTCACGCCGGTGCGACCTCATTGTATAAAAGGGCACCATCGAACACATCATTCGCTTCTTCATCTGAAGCTTATGTCCGAAGCATGGCGATATTACTAAAGGACGCAGTGTCTTGTTCCCTTCTCAGGGAACCATGGTTACATACGTAACCTGAGACGTTCCCTTCCGAGGGAACATCAAACTGCGTCCTCTTGGGGTTGCTATGGGGAACGGTTATTCCCCATCAGAGAGCTGCAGGTGGAGGCGGGGCATGAGTCATACACTAGCCTTCTGTGCCCATCTCTGATCCTCAGACCAGGATGGGCCAGGACCCTCTACTGTACGGGTTTAGACCTGGACCTAAAGGCAACAAAATGCGCTTTTGCCTTCCCAAACTCCTCAATCACCATCTCAACGGATGAACTGAAAAGCTCAGAAGGTAAGACTGGTGCATCAAGGAGAGAGGCCTTCTCGTTCTTCCTGATGTCTGTCAGGATAATCTACTGATGTCTCTCCGCAACCATCATGGCCGCCTAAACCTGTCTAGCAGTGGCAGCTGGCTGGTGGCACAGAGAGCAAATCCACAGTATAGCGACGTCAAACTCAGCAGCCAGGTTCACCTGCAAGCAGATGGCGGCCCTCCTTCCTTTAGAAGGAGAGACAAATGAGAGCAGAGCTACTTCATAGGAAGATGCTCAGAATGCAAGCAAAGACCCCCCCAGGGATATCGCGTGCATACTCATCAGCAACAACATAACGTCAAAGAGAGTTTGTGTCATCAAGTGTCAAAAACAATGAGGACACAGATCAAACACACTTCTAAAATGCATTGCTAGTGCTTGCCAAGATGAGGTAAGAAAGATGAAGCTTACCAAACATGCATGACTTTAAACAAAACAGTCAATGAAGACGAAGAAGAGGATGATGTGTTTGAACAGCGCCCTTTTATACCATGTGGTCGCACCTTAATTTAGGAGAGAAATATGTTATGTACAAAATATTTTTATTTATATATAATAGAAATTATATAACAATTATAATAAATACGTATACTTGTAAATATTTCTTAAATATATACATGAATGTGTTTGTATTTATATATACATAATAATAACACACAGTACATACATATATATTAGGCAGACTCAAACTTTTATTTTGCATGCGATTAATCGCAATTAATCATTTGACAGCCTTAGTTTTGATAGCATTTTAATAATTATTTCCTTAAAATGTTTTGATATAACTGCTGCTCTTATTTTACTAGAAATTACATAGTAAATAAATGACCATGTTTACATGCAATTTCATATTATGGTTAAGTCCTTATTCCACGAAAAGGCGTCTAGCTGTTGGAATATCCCTGTACATGCAATCAGCATATTATAAATCAACATATTAAAAGAAATGTACATTGTTTGACTGATATTCTCTCATGGAACTGCCACTCACTTGTCATTTGTTTAATTAATTTAGTAAATATGAATGCTGATTTTATTCAAATCATTAATTCTCATTCATTTCTGCACACAGCACATATAGCTGGCACATTGACTTGCAAAATGAGGTGTTCACAGTGCTTTTATGTAATACAATAGCAAATAACATATTAAATCTAGTATGCTTTCAGCCATATATACAGTGCACAGCATAAATGAGTATACCCCCTCTGAAAAAAATATGAAGGGTTGCAGGAATGCATACACCCTAGATTTAATTAAGAAAATGTATAATATTCTAGTACTTAGTATGTCCTACAGAACTTTAAATATACTGCTCTGACCCTTCATGGTACTGAGTGTACAAGTTCATGAAAAGTGCCACATCTGTCCTGTTTAACTCCTGGAGGACGATCTCCTTAAATGTCCTGGTCTTTAATGGGGAGTTTTGCTCAGCTCATCTCTACAGAATCCCCCACAGCTGCTCAAGAGTGTTAAGATTGAGTGAGATACATGTCCACTGAAGGATTTTCACCTTGGGAGAATGAATATCTTCATTGTCATGCTGAAAAAATGCCCAATAATGCAGGGAATGAGCGGAGGGTAACATCTTCTGTTTGAGGTTTTTGTATTACATCACACAGTGGTGTGTGAATTCATGACAGCATTGATAAAAACACAACTCATTCACACCTTCAGTACTCATACATCCCTATGTAAGAGCTTTACTACCACTGAACATCACTGTGGATACAAGGCACTTATCAATGTACTCCTCCTCTAGCAACACCACAACATTTTAGATGCTTCTGGATCCAAAATGATTGACTTGGTCTCTTGAAACCAGAGTATGGATTTCCAGAAGTCTATATTTTGTAAATATAGGCCCTAGAAGAGGTTAAATGAGTTTATTGTGCTTTGGCTACAGCAGGTAAATCAGGTGGTGACAACAACCATCCATGTCACTTCTGCAGGCTGGGTCATACTCTGAGATAAAGTGTCACTCTTTTCATCACTTTTGCCGGCTCTGAGACATTTGCATGGTATTTTTCCTGCTCTTTTTCTAGCAAAAATTCACTCATCACTAAATGAAAACCTAAAGTAAAGACCTAATTATTTCAGGAGCCTTGTCACAAGTCAATTGTTTCTGAATGTGGGAGTTACTGCTATATTTTCACACTTAAAACAATAATTTGGTATTCCTCTTGTACCACTGTCCTCTTTCATGCTAAGAAATAAGTCAGATGGCAGTTTTCTTTCAAGTGGTTCCACTGTTGCCAGCGTATGATTCAGTAGGCTAAGTCTAAGTATGATTCAGTAGGCTATAAAACACTTTTAATTGTCAGGAAATGACTTGTCTTTAAAAGTTTTGATTCAGTATACTTACCTATTGATCAAAAATTGCCTTAAACCTACACAATTTTTTTTTTTTTTAGTTGTGTTAAGTAACTTTCAGGAGGGTGTACTCCTTTTTGCAACACAATATTTTATCACTTTATCACTTTAATAAGAAAATCTTATTTTACTGAATAATTTTAACGTTCTTCTTTGGTAATTTGTCAAACAGGCTTGTTGGAACATTATATCTCTAAAGAACCCTGACATGTCTTCTAAGTAAAGAGTAATTGCAGATTTCGTTACGTTTTAGAGAGGGTGTACTCATTTATGCTGTGCACTGTATACATATTGTATATCTTTGATATATATATATTTTTTTTTTCATGTGTGCAAATCTTTTTATAGTTCATACACTACAGTAATAAGTGAATTTTGTCATCACCTTAGTATTATGATTATTACTTCAACAAAAAAAAAAAAAAAAAGAAAAAAAAAAACTATTAATGGTGTTAATATTATCAAAAAAGGTAGTTTAGCCTGTGTGCTGTCCTTAATTCAGCTGACACTGATCCTGTGTTTATAGAAACAGGTGACATACCCTGGTAAAGTGATATGATGTATGCGTCACCCATATGAGGCCCTCTTCAATATTTCACGCTGACGCCGTTAGAAGCTGCCAAAATTGGTTCTCCATCATGTAATTTAGCTACAGACACATTACATAACAGAATTAATTTGGTTTCTAAGTATTTTCCTTTTTATTTATTTATTTATTTTATTTTATTTTTTATTTTTTTGCTTTAATGAAGCTAAAGCTTCAGCTGAATAATTAACCTCTGAAAAGTGCACTGTGTAACTCTGCTGTTCCTCTGTTGCTCTGTCCCTTCCGTGCCACCATTTGCCACCTGCACTTGTTAGGTGATCTGCTCATGATTACTGGTGTGTATTTGGCTTTGTTACTAACTGCAGGTAACATGGCCCCATGGCTTGAGTTTCAGGTTTTCTCTAGTCATCATTACATCCTTATAAAGGATAAGGTGCAGAGATGATTTCAAGCATCCATACGTAAATGTACTAATTTATTGCTGTACTCGAACACAAAGGTACAACATCTTAATGTTCAGCACTACATACCAGCCTACACAGACTATAATATGGACACTGTAGGACAAAAAAATGTACTCCTCAGCTGTTCTTTCTGCATCAGTGCTCACAAATAAAGCACTCAAACTCCCACCATTCCAACCCTCCTCCCACAATTCTGGGCCACACTTAAATGATCCTAGGGCCAGCTTTTAGCACAATGTATTAAATTTTAGCATACAATTTTGTGGCTGGAAATGTTTATGAATCAATAATGAAATGTATGTACTTCTCAAATTCCATTTGTACTAGATAAGAACAATCATATAAATAACAAATGCAAATTACAGTTTGAATCATATAGTAGGTCTAGTTGGTTTCAGAAAAAAAAAGGATAATGACATTTTAAATTCTACAACATTTAGTGAACACACATTCAAAAATAAATCTAAATTAGAAAATCTTAGTGCATCTAGTCCAAATGACAAAAAAAATAAACTAAAAAAATAACCAATAAATGCAACAACAATTTTATACATCTCAGTTGACTGAAAATGGTGCTTCGTTGAGATTTCAGTTGAGCGTAACACTCCTAGTTTGCATTTTCATACCAATTACAAAAGGTCATTTCTCACTGTCAGTGGCCTTATATTCTGAACAGCCAACATCGCACTTACATGGAGACCAAAAACATCAAACAACTTCATCAGACATGTTTCTCCCGTGATGTAGAACGCGTGGCATATTTCACTTCTTTTCCAGAAAATGATGCTCGTGTATTGAGCACTACAACACTGAATCCAGAGTCATCTTTTCTTTGTTTCACACATAGTCTCTTCTGTCATACCCTCCCCCACCTGTCGAGCGAGACGCAGGATACGGCATCCGAGACGGGTTATATTTTTTCTCCTGTGGAGGGCAGGAGCAACAAAGCAACGAACCCCCCAAAATCAGGAGTGCAGCTGCTGCCCAGCCGATGTAGAGCGCCGCTCCCAGCTCCCGTCTCCGAGCGTCAGGCAGCAAAGGGTTGTAAAAGTCCCTGATGATGCTGTTGGCAGACCAGGATACAGGAATCAACTGCATAAGCCCAGCCACGATGAACAGCACCCCTCCTAGGATCATGACTTTAGCTTTGGATGATTCTTCCTCAATGCAGTTAGTGCACTTCGCTCCTCCGATGGACACCAGCACAGCCAGGACGGTCAGAAGGATGGATATGACAGTCAGCGCTCGAGCTGCCTGGAGGTCCTGAGAGAGAGCCAGCATGGAGTCATAGACTTTACACTGCATCTGTCCGGTGCTCTGAACCACGCAGGACATCCACAGGCCGTCCCAGATGATCTGAGCCGTCACGATGTTGGAGCCGATGAAGGCTGTGACCCTCCACATGGGGAGAGCACAGGCCACGATGGCCAAAAGCCAGCCCAGCACACATGACACGATTCCTATGAGCTCCAGGCCTAAAGACATGTCTTCTTGAAGGATCTGTGCCAGCTAAGCAATGCCAGAGATGCTGGTAAAATAACTGGACAGCAGTTTTGGAGCCTGCAGTATAAGCCTAATTTGAGCCAATGCCTCGGAGCAAACAGAGCACATCTGTGACAAAACAAGTGTCCTTTATACCCCAGATCAGGTAGAGAGGAGGAGTCTGTTAGGACGGAGACATTACACAGAGAAAGGGTTAGTCACACCAGAACAAAAACTGCCCTCCATTACTGGACAGTATTGGGAATTAAGAACAAAAGATCTTGTACTTGTGCGTCAATAGAGACTGTGCACATTCCACAACAACATGAATGTATAACAAAACAAACCATTTTTAGATATTCTTTTGAGTGGACAAGTCATTTTACTTTATCGCCAGCAAAGACCTCTTTAAGTTAATAAATTATCTAAATGATGGTCATCTGTGAAAACTCTGTCTTTATAAGGAGCAAAAATCTCTAATGGCTGACAACAACTGCCCTGTTTATTTATTGTTTGTTTGTTTGTTTGCTTGTTGATGTAAAATAGCAGCAAAGACCACAATGTTACTGTTGTATAGTATAGGTTGCTGTTTCTTTTTCTTTCTTTCTTTCTTTCTTTCTTTCTTTCTTTTTCTTCAGATGTTCCAAGTTTGAAATTAACACATTGATTATGCTGTAAGTATGCTTAGGAGGGTAGCCTACTGACTGACAGACTGAATGAATGAATGAAGTGATCAGTAACATAATCCAAGTATCACAAGTAAAGACTAATGTTTGCTTTTGGATTACTTCAAAGTCACATTTGTAAATGAAATCAAGACAAAAGCATTTTTTTTATTATTATTATTAATGTCTGAGTAGTAATGTAGTTGTACTGTTCCTTTATAGAAGAACAGTAATTACTGTAATCTGGGTTCACACAGACACTGCATTATGAAAATTCAGGACTTTCAAGTATATTGTATACAGTCAAGTAAAAATTTATTCAGACACCTTCAACATTTTTTACATTATCACAGTTTATTCGCTATAGTTTAGAGATGGTAATAAAATAGTTAAACTGTGTCTGAACAAATTCATCTTGATAATGTCAGAAAACTTAATAATAAAAATGTATGTAATTGATTAACCAAAAATTCAGACAAGTGTTAGTAAGACAATATTTACACAACTATCAATACTTTGTTGACCAATTACCAGGCAATGCTTAATTTTGTTCAGACTGTGGTGTAAAAAGGTTGCATTAGCAATTTAAGGAAAAAACAAAAAACAAAAAAAAAAACACTTAAGCAAAACATGGTCATGTCAAAGTGTCTGAATAATTTTTGGTTCCAATTTTTTATCAGTTTTACTGGTAGTCCACTGTATGAAGAATTGTTTGGTATAATATGTCACAAAAAATAAATAAATAAATAAATAATATATATATATATATATATATATATATATATATATATATATATATATATATATATATATATATATATATATATATATATATCTGGTGTCTGAAAATTGTTTGGTTTGACTGTATTTTATTATTTATTATACAAATTAAATTAATACAGTCTGTAGGTTCATAAACCCTATGTGTAAATACCCAGCTCCTGATAATTCAGTGTGCTAAATACTTATTCTTTTTTAGAAATGACTGTGTGGCGAATTCCTCATCCTTTAGAGACTGTTATTCATTTCCTGTGTCTTGGACACCATGGTGCACTAGGCTATGTATAGCAAAAGACTATAGAAATACTCCTGTACTATATGAATATGAGAAACTGCAACGCGCAATATGCCAGAATAGTCCCACCTTTTAAATGAAAGAACCAAGCACTGACTGGTAAAGTCATTGCATCACTGCAGTGGCCGTTAGAAGCTCCAGTTCCCATATAAACTTGAGGCTAGACCAGCTAATGCACAAGTGCATCCATAAGCACATTATCACTATGAATGCACATTTGCAGGTCTAGCATTAAAAATAACCTTTTAAATGCTGTTTGAGCATCAGTAACAATATTCATGGGGCAAATAATTTCAGATTTTGTGGCTGATTTGAAATGAAATGTAATTTATTTGTGAGTTCAGCAGGCTGTTTTCGAGATTTCAGGTTTCCCCCATTCATTTAGATAGGACTTGGTCTTGTATGGGCTGCCCGGAGGCATGGCAAAGATGCCGAGTGAACTTTTTTTTTTCACTGAAAGAGACTTTGGTCTAGCACATTACTATGGTGTCCACCTTTTTTCTGAACGCAGAAGTATTGCCCAACTGGAGCGCTGCTTTACATTCTGGTCTCTGGTGTATCTAGTCAAATTAACATATTTTCAGAGCAGATAATATAACGTTAAACCTGCGCACATTTTATATTTAGTTATAGTGAAAAGTTTCAATTCACTTTCTTTTTTACCCATTTTAACATGGATTTCTATGGAGACCGGAACACGAAAGCACTCAAATGGAAGTTAGAATCCATTGTGGCACTGGTCATCAGTTACTCAGAAAAGATGTGCATATTAACACAATTACAAAGAGTGCAAAGAGACTCATAGATATTCATTCATGCATTTTATCAAATCTCATTTAATTTTTAATGTGGTTACAAAACTGCATACTGTAGCTTACACTCATCCGACTCTGGTCAGGTCTACAAGAACTCATCTACAAGTATTAAATTAATAATTAATTACAATATCCACAGGGCCTTCTGTGACACACATGACACATATTGACAGCATGGTACTATACTGTAATTCTGATACTCCAGCACATTTCCCTTTCATTCTCTTGCGATTTTAGGGCCCATTCACACAAAGCCAGAGCTTTTTTTTTTTCTCATTCTAAAAAAAATTCTGTAAACATGGCATTGTCTCAAGAAATATCTGCGTACACACAAAACCACTGAAACTGATTGAAAACAATGTAGTATACATGCCAGACCAGTATGTAGCACTGAAATTCTGCCACAGAGATACACTAAAAACAAAGAAGTAGACTTGGCACAAGAGCATAAACCTTGTAAAGCGTGCTGTACAAAAAAAAAAAAAAAAAAAAAAAAAACAATCACAAGAACAGGAAGACAAACATGGAACAATACATTTATTACATTTATTGATCTGTGTTAGTGTTAGTTAATAAAAATACAGTCATTCATTGTTTGTTCACGTTGTTGTTGCTGTTACATGACGTATCGATGTCTGACTCGGGTCGAGACATGGGGTGAAGACATCATCATTTCACAACATATACATATTAGCTGTACATTGTAAAAAGTGAACCTGTGCAGTTGTTGCTTTAAGGAGATATTTCTATCTAATACTACCTATAATTCTAATTTTGTTGTTATAACCTAGTTCAATCAAGATTATGTAACATAAAATGAGAAAATGTTATTTCAACTTAAATCCATTACACTGACCCAATGTACAACTTCCAATAAAGCTCAGAACAAACACATTCAAAACATGAACACCTGCTTCATGATGATTAGTGAATGTTGTTTCACCTACACATTATGATTTGAAATGATTATATATTTTAAGTTGCAGCAAAGTGAAAATCACAATGGGCAGTGCTACTCTTCAGCACCACTGTGTAAAAAAAAAAAAAAAAAAAAAATTAAAAATCACCAACATATCTCTCTCTCACACTTATTACAATCCAGTCTGACTTTATTTCTTTCATACTAAACTTCTTATTGACAATTGAGGTTTAGATGTTGATGTTTTATTGAAAATAATGAAGTTTGAAGTCACCATTGTGGAGATAAGAGTTTGATTTAACTGGGCTCTTGATTCTTGAATCCTTAACATCAGGTTTTGCTACAGTTGAGTGTTTCTAAGGTACATTTGTTACTGCAACAGTTGTGAGAGAAACTCTGATCAGATCTTGAGTACTTACTGACCTAGTCAACATGTAATAGTCAGACTCACAGGTCATATCAGGAGGTCATATCTGATATCTGAGAATGTTAGCTGTTAGTCTCATGATGTCATGGCAATCAGATATTGTAATTTTTCTCTTTTATTATATAGGAAGTGTTTTGAGCTGAGTCTTTTTGACTCACACAAAGATCAAGAATCAGTGCATAAATCTCCACAACGGTGACTATTTTACTTAAATAGAGAAATCAGGTTACATCTACTGACTGTTATGCTTCAATAAAATTTTTTTTTTTTTTTTTTTTTTTCAGGTTGGTTGAATTCAGTTATAATCAGTCATCTTAAATCATTTATTTCATTTCAACAAAACCAGTTATTGTAGATGTTTCCACATGAAGTACAATTTATAAGTTGAACCAACAAAATATTTTTTTCAGTGTACACACGAAAACAAAAGGGTATAGTTTTCAAATTTATCCACTCTGGGACCCAGATCCATCTGGATGAAAAGCTAATACGATACAAAATGTTTAAGTATACAGCTACATGGGTCTCCGTGTGGGCGAGTCACTTAACATTGCTTCAGTTATGAGAAAACACCTTTCCAAGAAAATACTGAAGCCCTGTTGAATAATGCAAGCGTAATACACTTCCTGTTGAAAAAGAAAAAAAAAAAAAAACAGCATATGCTGGTTAGGTAGGTTTTGATGCAGGAATGCTGGTTTAAGCTGGTTTAAGCTGCTCCTTTGCTGGTTTATGCTGCTCCTTAGCTGGTCATGTGCTAGTCCAGGACCATCTTAAACCAGCTAAAGACCAGCAAAGGACCAGCATAAACCAGCTAAAACCAGCATCAAAACCTACCTAACCAGAATGCTGTTTTTTCAACAGGGCTGGCTAATGGTGTTTAGGCAGTATGTCTTCGCCCATATAAAGCTTCACCAAACAGACTCAGCAGGTGTAGCACACTCAGCACTTGTCTCATGGCCACACCTCATGTCGCTGGGTGGAACTGATCACTGAGGATATGAGAAACTTCCACAGGGAGAAACTGTGATACTCAACCTGTGTCCATTAGAGGCTTTCGATTGGAAGTCCATGCCGGACATCCATCAAAACCATTCCATGTCACTGCCAATCTGGCAGGCAAGACATACACCTCATCTGGACAGACTGGTTTGGCTCTGCACACAATAGCCATGTCTGAGAATGGCCTGAATCCTAAGCTATTCAGAAAGTTTCACAGTCCCATGGACTTGACTCTGCAAGCCACTAGGATGACAGCACAGTACATCAGTTGCAGTATGAGGCGCCTTGTTGTGTTGGACCGTTATTTGTGGTTAACTCTGATGAAAATGAGGAACTCAGAGAAGACAGCACTTTTAAAAAGTGCATGTTTTTGAGAATAATACCATTATCATCTGTGTGATTGTTTAAAAATGGTGACGTCATGTGCATGTGTATTACGTGTTGAGTCTGTAGGTATGTGCACATGACTGTAGTGTTTCTTTACAAAGTGACATCACAAACTACTGGCCTGACATGAATTTTTACAATTATTCTAATGGTATTTGTAGTGGAAACCATTAGAATTTCTGTGATGGTTTCTATAGTTTTTTGTTTGTTTGTTTGTTTGTTTTGTTCTCGGCAGGGAAATCTAGCAATTCTCCTCCAGTTGGTCTGCTTCAACCCCTTCCCTTTCCCTCTGTTCTCAGCATATTTTACTCTGACCTTCAGTTCCATTTTTTAAGTATAAATTGAAACTAATTTATGTCATGTAAATTTTATTCATTATTAAAGTAAATGTAGTGCTTGCTATTTTTAATGTGATTTTAATATGAAAATAAGTTATTTTAGTCTTATCAAACACTGTGTTGCAAATTTCTGTGGCTTTGTAATCTGGTCGTCTGATTTAATTACCAATATCCCATTAATTATTCTGCTGTAAAACACTATCCCTTGTTACCATTTCCAGATCTTCCCTTTTGTCTCGGTCTGTTTTCACAGGGTTGATTTTTATTATCACTTTCTATGTTAAATCAAACACTTATACTACAGCAATATTTAACATGTCTGGGTGACCTTCTATAATATTGCTGCAACAAGAACTCCCAAGTCCCGTAATGCAAGAGCCAACTACATTATGTACTTCACCTGCCTTTAATAGCATACAGCCACAGGTGAATTTCTTTCACAGACATCAATTAGATTCTTTCTTTCCTTTAAAGATGTAATTCCTGTCCATGGATATCCTGCAATAGTATGTGAGATGCTGCAAAAAATAATTTGTGACTTTTTCATGTTTCCTTTTGATCTTTGATGGCTGAGGTGTAAGAATACTATCATTTTGTTTTACACAAGATTTCAGTGTTTGTGAACATAATTAATTGCATGCATTCAGCAAGCCTTTCAGCAAACCACAGACTGTTTATAGACAGAGGTTTGTACAGGAGTTGAAAATTGTGGATCATAAGGGCTTTAGAACTCACATATTTTTTGTGTAATATTACTTGTTTCTAGAGTGTTTAGGCCTGCTATGGATGTAGAACACTAGCAAGGTCTGCTTTTAGAAACTCTTTTTGAATTAATCTAAAACCTAACCAATTTAAATTGTTCATTCACATGTGCCCTGTTTCTTAGATGAACTTTTAGTTTGTATCTCCGTTTGTTTCCTGTTTTTGTTTTGTAGACCTGTTTTGGCTCCACTCATTACTTCCTGATTGCTTCCAGGTGTCTCTTGTTAGGCAGTTACCCCCGCCTATACTGTATATACAACCATGCGTTTGTAACGTCACGCCAGCAGAGGGAGCCCTTGCCCTAGTACTGACTGTTACCGCTCCCTCTGCTTCCTCTATGGTGACTTCCTGTTTGGTTGTTTTATGATTGCCTTGGCCAATGTTTTGGATTACGCTTTTGTCTCTCCCTTGTCTTTCCTTTTCGACCGTGCCTATCTTGACCACAATCTGTACAAAAAAGCTCACATTTGGATCTATCTACGCTGTCATGTTGAGTCCCCATTACAGGATACTTTGCCTCACCACAGATCCAGCAGCTTTGTCAACACAGATCTACTATGAACCCAGGAGATCGCCTAGTTCGTCTTCGCCAAGGTAACCGGCCCATAGAGGATTATGTGGAGGACCCAAGGTAGACTTTAATGAGACTTTCCTAAAATAAATTTTTCATTTTGGTTTGGCTAAGGACATGCCACGTCTAATGCCACCTAATACCCCTCAATGGTCACTTGAGCGATATATTGACTTTGCACTCCAGTTGGCTGGTTCACCATTTACTGTGAGGATTGCTGATGAGGAACCCTGCTATCCCCCAGTATCTGCCAAATCAGGGTATTTTTCTGTCACATCTGGAATTGTTAACGTTATGCCAGAGTCTACACAGCCTGTTCTCATGTCATGCCTGCTCAATTCATGTCTACCAAGTCAGAGCCCTCTCAAGTCATGTCTGCCAAGCCAAGGCCTGCTGACTTCATGCCTGTCAATTCAGAGTCTGCTCACATCACGTCTGCCAGGCCACAGCCTGCACTCGCTCCAGGGCCTGCTCATGTCATGGCCGCCCTTCCAGAGTCTGCACCTGTCATGGCTGTCATCCCAGAGCCAGTTCACAAGATGGCCACCCTGTCTGAGTCCCCGGCCAAGATGGCTGCCAAGATGGCCACCACGCCTTGATCCTCGCCCTGCCAAGGCCGTCCTATCAGAATCTCGTCCCATCACGGCTGATCTTCCTGAGTCAAGTCAAGCCATGGCTGATCTTCCTGTGTCAAGTCAAGTCACGGTTGATCTTCCTGAGTCAAGTCAAGTCACGGCTGATTTTCCTGAATCAAGTCAGGTCACAGTAGATCTTCCTGAGTCAAGTCAAGCCTCTCCTGTCCATGAGTCTGCCCCAGAGGCCTCTCCTGTCCATGAGTCTGCCCCAGAGGCTTCTCCCGTCCATAAATTCACGCCAGTGCCTCCAGAGGTGGCGGCGTCTGCTGCAGAACCTCTGATAGTGACAGCTCCTACTGCAGAACCCCCAGAGGTGGCAGCTTCCTGTCCTGTCACGGCCATAAAGACTGTTCTTGAACTCACTGCCTGTCCTATCATGGCCACGGAGCCCTGTCAGGAACTCTGTATCTGGCCTGTAACGGTCACGGATATCATCAATGAACTCTTGTCCTGTCCCAAACCGGCCATGAAGGCCACCTTTGAGCTGTCTGCTTGCCATATCACGGCCAAGGAGGCCAATCATGAACTCTTTCCCTGTTCTGTCACGGCCAAGGAAGTTGTCCATGACCTCTCTATCTGTCCTGTTCTGGCCAAGAAGGCCGGTCCCATACCCTCTAACTGTCCAGCCACGTTCAAAAGGGCTACCCCTGAACTCCAAGCGTACCAAGCGTTTTCCTTTTGTTTCATTGCCATAGTTATTGTTTTGTTTCATTGCCTTGTTTATTTTGTTACTTTGGACTGCTCTCTTGGATTTCGACCTTGGACTGTTTTCCCTGTTTTATGATTGTTTCACTGCCTGCCTTGACCCTCGCCTGTGTTTTGGATTACACTTTTGTCTTGCGCTTGGATGTTACTGTTTGTGCCGACCCTAGTGTCCGACCCTGACTGTCTTGACCACGGTCTGTACAATAAAGCTTGCATTTGGATCTATCTACGCTGTCACGTTGAGTCCCCATTACAGCGTTTGTCATGTTCATTTATCGGTTATTTTCCTTCCAGGGATGTAGTGGATGTGGGTGTCTCTCAGTTGTGTTATCCTAGTGTGTTTGTTTGTTTGTTTTGTTATAATTATTGTTTCTTATATATCCCCTTGCACATAGGTCCTCTCCTGAATCAATCCTCACGTTACAGACATTACAGGGGGAGCTATGAGAAATGTTTTTGGAAAGTTGCCCTCATTCCTTACATTCTTGAGGTAGTCCAGTGTACTGGTGTTATTGAGTCTGATGGCCTACACTCAATGGGTACTTTATTAGGCACATCCTTCTGATACTGGTAGAACTGCCCTTTGTCCCCAGACCATCCAGATATTTTTCTTGGCGTGGATTCAACAAGGCACTGGAAAGATTCTTTAAAATCTGGTGCATGCTGCATGATAACATCATGCAGGTATTGCAGACTTTTTTTGACTGTGCATGCGTATTATTGCATTGAGTGGTTTGAGGTTTGAGGTGTAGCTGAACTCATTGTCGGGTTAATGAAAATAGCTTGCAATCATGTGTGCCTGGTTTGGTTAAAACTGTACAGTGCAACAAAAATCGGTCTGAGCGTTAACTGAATAATTGAATAACATTAAGTGTATTAGTAGGACATGTGCGACGCAGTTTTGCATATGTATAAGATTGTTTGAAAACCAGTTGTCCAACAAAAATTTCATTTATTGAGATACTTTTTTCTCCAAATTAACTTCATAACATAGTCGAGTGTTTGAAATAATCTTTTGTGATCAGCTGTGGTTTCATATCACAGAATGAGGCTAAAATCATACTATTTTATAGTATTATAAAGGCTATGTCGATTAGCATTGCATTATAAATACATTACACATGTATATTTTATCCTTATAAAATACCCAAGATCGCTTGAAGAAACCATATTTTGTAGCAATCGTATGTTTATTGTCTTCAAGTTTCCTCAGTTAATATTTCTTGTTTTATTCAGCTACAGCGATAACTGGATAGAGATTCCTGGAGGGTCGTCAGTACTATTATTTCTGCTATAAAGCATATGTGGAGTTTCTGCGCAAGGGCGCCCCTCCAGCTTCCGAATCAGAAAGAGCTTTATTGCCAAATATGTTTACACACAAGCCTTGGTGTTAGGAGCTCCCAGTACAGAAAGTACAAATAATTTAATTTACATTCCAGTGAATTTGTCACAAACGTATTGGAAGGACGTACTCACATAAGGATAAAGGTGAAATCCAAAGTCTGTAATATAATCCACAAAGAAGTAACAGGAAGGCAGCAAAACACGTACACATAGATAAGACCGAACCACAAACACTGAACTGGGACCAACTTATAAAGACAGGTGATTACAAAGAACTAAATAGGACACAGGTGAAACGAGTTAACTAATCAGGACACAATGAGGGCAGGGAGAACCAAATATGGGCACAAGAGGGAGAAACCAACATAAACAGTCCAAAGGGGTGTGACATTACTCCCCCCTCCTGGAAAGCACAATCTCGCGCCATAGAAAAAAACAAAAACAAAGGAACGGATGGTAGCGACATAGAATGGAAACAAAAGTAAGTGCTGGTTCCGGTGGGGGACGGAGTCTCGGAAGGAGGACAGAAAACAAGTCCATGGTGGTGATGGAGGGAGGAGCCAGGGTGGAGACAGAAGGAAGCCGGAACAGGAGGGGCCCAGCGAGACCCAGGCCGCAGCCATATGGGGACCCACGGCAGAGCCGACGGAGGGAGAAGCCATGGTGGAGGAAGGGCTGACGACTCCAGGGGCCAACCGACGGCAGCAGAGCAGGTGGTGGTGGAGCCCGAGGCAGAGATGGAGAGCCAACGAGTCCAGGCAACACAGAGGATCCGGAGGGCCAAGGCAGAGTCCTAGGCTCAGGCGACCGAAGCGGAGGCGGAGATCCGGAGGTCCGCGGCGGAGCTGGAGCGACAGAGGACTGAGGCAGAGCTGGAGGGAGGGAGGAGCCCAACGGAGCCGGTGGGACTGAGCGACCCCAGGAAAGTCCCCAGGTTGAGGGCTCAGGGCAGATGGAGAGTTCAGGTGATGGCACTAGAAGAGGGGGCATGTCTGCATACATCTCAGTATGGAAGTCTATTAAGTCCAGTTCACCATCTTGCAGTCCCAGTTCTGGTTTCAGCTCACCCTCAGTGGAGGTGCAGTGGGTGGGGCTATCCTTAGCCCCCTCATGCTCTGCTGTAACATCCACCAAACACAATTAAACAGTCATTACATTACGTGTGTACTCAGTAATGCTCACAACACCCTATTTTGGGTAAAAATAGGAAAGATAATACTTGTTTTCTAAAGAAAAAGGATTCCCTGAATTATCGTCATTGATATCGTAATTGCAGTAAATACAAGAAATTGTTGTGCTAAATTTTTAAGCCCATATCGCCCATCCCTAGTGTGCCATAAGAAGATGAGTGAACTATGGCCAAAAAATGGAAGCACATGGTCAGCAAAAATGAAAACGGATGTGAAAACGGTGATGTGCATGTGTTTTTGGGGATGTACACATGAGTGTAGTGTTTCTGTAGTGACATCACCAACTACTGGCATGGCATGAATAATTCAGAATTTGTTGTCAGCTTTACTTATCTGTGTGAACAGGGATACGTAAACAAAAAAAAAAAGTTTACATTTTTAGTACATCATTGTCATAGAAACATAACTGCAGATGTTCCAAAGGTCCAAAAGCATCGTCAAACTCTAAGAGATTCTTCTGTATCTTTGTTACATTCCATGACCCAGTGCCTCTTCTTCATCCCTGAAACAGGCCCATTGTCTGGGACTGGCTTGAATGGTTAGATTAGGGCTCTAACAAAGACAAGATTCTTGTGCAGAGAGCAAGCAGACCTTGAAAAGGTGAATAACTAGGCCTAGTGATAACAGATTCAACTCATCACCTCATTTTTGAGGATATGAAAGCTTCTTAAACTGGCTGTTCTTCATTGTGTTCCATAGAAAACTCAGTAACACTAGTATAAGGAACAATTCTCACTATTAAGTTACTTATTAGCATGCCTGTTATTAACATATTGGCTGTTTATTAGTACTTATAAAGCACATATTCTGCATGACCATATTCTACATACCTAATCATACCCAATACCTGAACTTATTAACTACCTTACTAACTATTAATAAGCAGCAAATTAGGAGTTTATTGAGGAAAAAGCCATAGTTAATGATTTGTTCATAGTGAGAACCTTAAAATAAACCTTAAAATAAAGTGTTTACCCGAAAACTCAAAAAAGATGTCGCAGTAAGATCATTCAGTGCATATCCAAAGACATTTTTGAAACAAATGAGTTTTATGTTAACTCTTTCCCCACCATTGACAGACTTGTACAGCAATCCATGTTTTCACTGTAATACAGTAGGGGGCGCTATTACACATCTTCTGAAATAGTACAGAATGTCTGGATCCATAAAGAAGTAAAGAAGTAGAAGCAAGTGATAGAAGCATTTTTCATGCACATGTAAGCTAAAGCAATCATAAAATATTATTTTAACAGCATATAAATCAAAATTGCCTGACATTACCAAATGACATGTCGATCCATGAAGGTGTCAGAGGTTTGGAGGTGTTGATGGAAGAGTTCTACTCCATCTATATCTTGATCATTGATCTGAATCCACTCCAAGTAGACTTTAATAGAAACATGATTATTGTTCAGTTTTTTTGTTCAAAATGTTGCTGTTTTTTTTTTTTTTTTTTTTTTTTTCTCTTTTATGAAACTCTTTTATGAAACTTACTCATTATCAAGTTTTAATAAAATGCATGAAGGTAGAGTGAAACTTTTTTTTTTTTTTTTAAGCAGAGGTTCTTTTTATATAATGCATATATTCATATATTCATACATTCATATATTCATACAACAAAATAATAATCGAGGTGCCATCAATTGTTTGTGAAAATGATCAAAAATGCTGACCAAAAGAAAAAAAAAAAAAAAAGATGATGGGGAAAGGGTTAATAAATTTAATTAATTAGGACTAGGGAAAAAAAAATCATGGAGCATAGATACAAATTTAATTTGTATTTTTTAATTATTATGTTTTAAGGTTATTTTTCATACCCTGCAGCAGACACACTAAAGTCTTGATAGAACATGAACTCACATATTATATATAGATGCATACAATGAAGTTTACAAACAAATATATTGAAACACTGAAGAGAAATTTTAGTTATTAGCAATAACACACTAAAAATGACAACATAGTTATCTTTATGCACACGGCTATGAACATACTTATTTATGTGCTTATTATTAGTAATAATGTAACACTTGCAATTCTGCATAACTGGGTAACAAAAGCAAGCACATATTAGGAAATGCATTTGAATGGCAAAACAGCAGAACTCAATATACAGAAAAACACATTGTCTTGTGCTGTATCATCACAAACAGAGTTGAACAGAGTTGAAATAAAAAAAGGGTATTGTTTGTTCACACATAGTCTCGTTTGTCAAAGCCAGCGGGTTGTACAGACCGTGCAGCGGAGTAAACCATCCTGCTGGGTGGACCGTACCTATTTTCTTCCTGTGGGGGGCAGCTGCAGCAGAGAATCCCCCCTCCAATCAGCAGAAGGGCGCTACATGCCCATCCCAGGTAGAGAGACGCACCGATTTCCCTCTTTTGTGCCTCAATGATTACAGGGTTGTAGAAGGAGCTGATGATACTGTGAGCAGACCAGCACACAGGGATCAAGTGCATGACCGCAGCGCAGATGAAGGTGACTCCAGCGGCGATCATAACTCTGGCTTTGGCGCGTTCACCCTCTAGGCAATTAGTGCATTTGGCCCCCACAATGGAGAGCAGGAGTCCCAGTACTTCCATTACAATGGCGATCACACACAAAGCCCGAGCCGCCTGCAAGTCTGAGCTGAGAGCCAGCATGGAGTCATAAACTTTGCACTGCATCTGGCCAGTGCTTTGCACCACACAGTTCATCCAGATTCCCTCCCATATGGTCTGCGCCGTTACGATGTTCACCCCGATGAAAGCCGTGACCTTCCACATGGGTAAAGCGCAAGACACGATGCCTACGAGCCAACCGAACACTGCCAGAGTGACCCCTAGTATCTCCAACCCTAGAGCTGCCATTCTGTTTTATAAGGGAATGTGCTATGAAATCAATTCCATTCGTCAAGGAAAGGCTCTCAGCACAATGGTTCATGCTTTATAATGCAACGATGAGGAAGGTGGAGTTATGTTGGAAAAAGTCTCGAGGGATTGGCTAAACTTTGAGTGAGCTTAACCTTGGCATGGAAACGAGTTTGTTTAATGATTTAGCTCTCTTCATCTGGTATTTCCCACTCAGAGACCAAATGGTGGATAGATAACAAAAGCCCAGGGGGAACTGGTTAAAGTATAACTGGCATGACGACTGCAAGTCTAGACTTTTGAAGAAAACGTCCAATGGCTTGAGATTGAAATTCATGCTTAAGATGCATAAACAGGCAAAAGAAAGACTTAATTTGTTTGGATACTATGCGCAGAGATTGATCTGTAAGTGATAATTCAGATGATTCATCAGGTTTTACCTGAGAAGGAGCAGCAAAGTCAACAAAGATTGAATCAGTGATGCCTGACAACGTGTTTTTAGCTGCTATCAACGGTCCACGATTCCTCAAGGCCACACAATAATAGAATCACTCTGACCTAAACAGCATCAGGTATTATTAACTCTCTCGCTTTCCTGCTCACACACACATTACACACACACTCTTCAATCAGTCATGCATAGGTATGTGAAGCTTGGTGACCTTAGGTCAGCATTTTTTATTTATTTTTTTTTTTTTTTTGGAGCATGTGGAACAAGTGGAATAAGTGGAATGAGCATCTTCTATTTACAATTGAGGTCAAAAGTTTACGTCCCCCTTTCAGAATGTGCAAAATGTTACTTATTTTTACCAAAACGAGGGATTATACAAAATGCATGTTATTGTTTATTTAGTACTGACCTGAATAAGATTATAAAAGATGTTTACATATAGTCTGCAAGAGAAAATGGTAACGCTTTACAATAAGGTTCATTAGTTAACATTAGTCAACTACATGAATTAACATGAAATAAGAATGAACAATACTTCTACACCGTTTACTAATCTTAGTTAATGTGAATTTCAGCATTTACTAATGCATTATTAAAATCACAAGTTGTGTTTGTTAACATTAGTTAATGCACTGTGAACTAACATGAATTAACAATGAACAACTGTATTTTTATTAACTAACATTAACAAAGATTAATAAATAGTGTAATAAATGTTTTGTTTATAGTTTGTTCATGTTAGTTAATACATTAAGAATGTACGATTAACTAACAATACCTTGTTTGTCCTGAACAGTTAAACTGCCCGCTGTTCTTCAGAAAAATCCTTCAGGTCCCACAAATACTTTGGGTTTTACCAGCATTTGTGTGTAATTGAACCCTTTCCAACAATGACTGTATGATTTTGAGATCCATCTTTTCACACTGAGGACAACTGAGGGACTCATATGCAACTATTAGAGAAGGTTCAAACACTCACTGATGCTCCAGAAGGAAAAACTATGCATTAAGATCAGGTAACATGTAACAGTTAATAGTTTAACTGTTCAGGACAAACAAGGGACTCATGAACAACTATCACTAAAAAAAATAAATAAATACAGCTGTGGATCATTCAGGTAACAACACTATTAAGAATCAAGGGGATGTAAACTTTTGAATGGGGTCATTTTTATAAATTCAACTAATATTTTCTCTTCTGGACTATATGTAAACATCTTTTATGTGAAATATCTTATTCAGGCCAGTACTAAATGAAAAATAACATGCATTTTGTATGATCCCTCTCATTTTGGTAAAATAATAAACATTTTGCAGATTCTGATAGGGGGATGTAAACTTTTGACCTCAACTGTACATCAAATATGGGTTTTCTTTCAGACACATATGTTGAATATAATCTCTGTCAATATTTAACAGTAAACAAAATACCATTTCAGTACCTTGAAGGATTGATAATGACTGCAAGACAAATGTAGGTTAGCCCACCAGAGCTTTACATATTTTCCTAATTACTGAACACTTTAATAAAGAGTTACAGCAAGTAATTATAGAGGCATCTCATCTTCTTAGCAGTATAACAGGTGCTTTTATCTGCACCCGTGCTAGTCTCAGTTACGCTCTCTTGACTAAAGAATTGGGCACAAAGAGGTTTAGAGATTTACTAGAACAACCAGTGCTTTGTCTCCATTCACGTCTGGGCCGACACGGAGAGTATCATTTATATTTGCGGTCGACCTTTAAGAGCAGGATCGATTTCAAATAATGATAAAGGGCACTCTTTTGCTAGCATTTTTTTTTTTTTTTTACTTTACTCTAATTTCTGAGTCTTACAACTTTTTTCCCCCTTCCTCTCCTTGATTTAAAGTTATTTCATGTCTGTTTAAATAAAATCAGGTGTGTTTTCCCATCAATGAACTTGGCTTTATTTTGATAGTCCACTTCAAACTTTAAATAACTATGACTAACTAAATGTCAGCTAGCAGTAATTACAGTATTAGTAGATTGTCTGGTTAAAATCTGGTAAGTATGAGTAACTTTGCAACTGCATGTCATCTTATTTTACTAACCCTAACCTAACAGTCTACTAATGCTCTAATGAGAGTTAGTTGCAAGGTCACTTATAGTTAGTAGAATGTAAAATAATCGTAACAATAATTTTCCAATCTGAGCGGAACAAAAAACAGCATTTATTATCACCATTTAAGAGCTACTGATTAGCATTTGGATCGTGCAAAAATGAGATCAAAAGACACAATGACAAAATTACTTCTTGCGACAATAACACATACATTAAAATAAAAATATACAATAATACTAATCTTGTATCTGCCATGTTGGTATTCAAAGTTCAGCATCAGTCATTAATTTGAATGCCTATTGCTGTTCATTTAGCAGAATTGTTGGCTTTCAAGGTCCTTCATGTGCAAAGAATCGGACCTGTCAAACATAGTCTCTCCTGTCATATCCATTCACAGACATAGATTTGACCCCTGAGTAGTCCACTCTTGTCGGTACAGCATTGTTCTGCGATTTTGAGGAGCAGGAGCAAGACAAAATGGCTCCACCTAGGATCAGCAGGCAGGAGGCGCCCCATCCGAAGTACAACGAGTTCCCAAACTCCCTCTTTTGCGTCTCCTCTAGAAGCGGGTTGTGGAAATCCAGGATGATGCCGTTGGCCGTCCAACAGACGGCCACTAGCAGCAGCAGCCCGCACGTTACGAACGTCACCCCGGCTCCCAACATAATGCGCGGCTTGTTAGCTGCATCTGATGTGCAGTTGGTGCACTTTGCTCCAGCCACTGCCAGAGCTATGCCCACCACACCGAGCAGCGTACTTACGACCGTCAGAGCCCGCGCTGCCTGCAGGTCGTCGGGAAGCCCCAGCATAGAGTCGTAGACTCGGCAGTGCATCTGTCCTGTGCTTTGCACCACGCAGCTCATCCACAAACCTTCCCACACGATCTGCGTGATGACGATGTTCTGGCCTATGTACGCCGCCACTCTCCACATGGGCAAACAGCAGGCAACCATCACGCCGAGCCACCCGGCCACGGTCAGGATCATCCCCAGGATCTCCAGGCCGGCTGAAGCCATCGTGCTTCGCTCTTCTGTTCGGTTTCACAGACTGTGCTCAGGATCCGCGACTCAGCTCTGAAGATTGGCTCTGATATTAGAGCTGTCCTCAGACTTGAAGACTTGCTTAAATGAAGAAATGGTGAAAGAGAGAAAGGGAGAGAGAGAGGGAGGGAGAGAGAGATACAGTTTCTACCTTCTTTATACTGCTAAGAGAAGATGGAAGGTGGAGTCTTAGATGGCATCGTGTTTTGTGTGGTACGAGAGAGACTGCAGCTTTTTGTGGCACTTTTCTTGTAACAGGGGTATAGCGACATTAAAATGATCCACTCAAATGCTTCGTATCAGGATTATTAAATATTTTTTAACTTATGTATTCTTACTCCTATTTTAATGACGTGACAATGGGGAAGAATAACAGTAAGTACCCTAAGCAGTAAGCTTATTAGAAAGTTAACTTTTTATTTAAAAGCAATGCATTAAAAAAACAAGCATAACATTTCTTTGTCCCTCACTTGTTCGGCCCCAGTAATTATATGGTTCAGATTTCATTTTGACCAATCTTTCAGAACCTGCCTGCCTTGGCATCATATAAAAGTATACATTTTTGTCCTACATTAAAATGAAACTCTTTAGCGTCTCATGTGTCTTTGAGAAAATCTGCTGAATCACTCCTCTTTGAGGAGAGACAATTCACCTCTTTGTTTTCAGGAGTAGGACACATAATCCAGCGGGATCTCAGGAGTGATCATAGGTATCCATACTGTACGTAAAGGGTGGTTGATCCATGCTCTGATGAACAGATACATAAACAAATGTTAGGTTATTAGAATATTTTATTTAGTTACATCCTTTGTTGTAACACTTTGGATTAGGGAACACATATTTACAATTAACCAAGAGCTTTCTTTTATTAAATCCCTAATTTGCTGCTTATTAATAGTTAGTAAAGTAGTTGTTAAGTTTAGGTATGGGGTGGATCAAGGGATCTAAAGTATGATCATGCAGAATAAGGCATTAATATGTGTTTTTTAAGTACAAATAAAGAGCTAATATGCATGTTAAGCATCTAGTTAATAAGAAATAGGCCTAGTGTCACCATAATTTGTTTTACCCATTTACCTGAAATTATATGCATGAACTTGGACCACAAAACCAGTTGTCAATTTCTTGAAATTAAGATTTATACATCATCTGAAGCTGAATTTCCATTGATTTATTGTTTGTTAGGATAGGACAATATTTGGTCGAGATACAACTATTTGACTATCTGAAATCTGAGAGTGCAAAAAAATCCAAATATTGAGAAAATCGCCTTTAAATTTGTTCAAATGAAGTTCTTATCAATGCATATTACTAATCAAAAATTAAGTTTTGATATATTTACAGTAGGACATTTACAAAATATCTTCATGGAACATGATCTTTACTTAATATCCTTAAGATTTGGCATAAAAGAAAAATCGATAATTTTGACCCATACAATGTATTTTTGGCTATTGCTACAAATATACCTGTGATACTTAAGACTGGTTTTGTGGTCCAGGGTCTGAAAGAGTACAGAATCTCCAGATTAACAACAAAAAAAAAAAAAAAACAGGTGAAGAAGAAGCAGAAACAAATGTGACCCTGGACCACAAAACCAGTCTTAAGTCGCTGGGGTATATTTGTAGCAATAGGCAAAAAAACACTGTATGGGTCAAAATTATGGATTTTTCTTTTATGCCAAAAATCATTAGTAAATTAAGTAAAGATAATTTTCAATGAAGATATTTTGTAAAATTCCTACTGTAAATATATTAAAACATAATTTTTGATTAGTAATACGATTATTAAGAACTTCATTTGGACAACTTTAAAGCCGATTTTCTCAATATTTTGATTTTTTTGCACCCTCAGATTACACATATTCAAATAGTTGTATCTCGACCAAATATTGTCCTATCCTAACAAACCATAAATCAGTGAAAAGCTTATTTATTCAGCTTTCAGATGATGTATAAATCTCAATTTCGAAAATGTGACCCTTATGACTGGTTTTGCGGTCCATGGTCGCAAATGATTGCATATGTAAGCAGATGCATATGTAACAATGTGATCATCTAATATCAAACAGTATATAAATCAAAACTGTCTAACATTATTAGTGAAATGTCGACTTAGTAAGTTGTTTGGGACTGTGAAGATTTGGCAGTGTTGATGGTTTAGTTTGGGACACTTATTCTTCAAACGATATTGTATACTATTTGAACTGAACTGAGCTGGATGATGACATCATTGAATCCAATGATGAACTGCCTTTAGCTGAAAATTGAGTGTTTACTGTTGCCCTTTTGCATTATTGATGCACTATTTCCTATTTAATACTGTACAGCCACTTTGTCACAATTCTGTATTGTTACAAGCGGTATATAAATAAAGGTGACTTGCCTTGATGGAAGCGATCGACTCTGTCTATGTTTTGATCATTGCTCTGAATCTGGTCCAGACATTGTCCCTGACAAAACCACAATTTTCTCAGCTTTTTGTTCAAAATGTTGCTTCTTTTATATATTTTATATATTTTAATTAAAAAAAAGGAATGCATGAATCTAGAATAAAAGGTTTGTGTAAGTGTGTGTTGTTTAAAATCAGAGGCTCTGTTCTTTCTTTCTTTTGACATATTGCATGTTCAAATATTACCAGGGTATCAAGGGGTGTTTCATCTGAGGAGGCAAGGGAAGCAGTGTCTCCTCAAAATATTGGATGAGGGAAAAAAAATTGTAATACAAATATAAAACAATGCCAATATTACAAAATACAACATTAAGAAGTTTTTAAAACATTTTCCAACAGCGACACCAGCAAGTAAAGTTACAGCGAGAGTCTGCGTCTCTCTCACCTCCCCTGAGTTTTACCAGACCCCCTAAAGCATGCCATGAGTTTGGTGGGGGGTAATTGAGAATGAATGGGAAAAGTCAAGTGAGCGAAGGCAATCCCTCCATCGTGATATGATTGGATATAACTGGTTATGATCGTCTGTGATTTGTTCATGCAATAAATCACACCTCTTATGTTTGCAAATCAGTCTGAATGGACAATAAAATGGTGTTAAAAAAGTAAGTAAACAGCTGACACTTAGACATAACCACTTTGTTGCATCAAAATAAGACTTAAAATGGCATGAAAATGACCTGTGGGAGTTTTTAGTGAGTAATCAGTTTGGTGAAATTTAAAGTAAATCTCTGTGTCTGTGACCAGTATTTACCGAGCTTTGATGACTGATGATCCAGGTAAAAGTTAACTATTAAAAGAACAGTTAAACATAAGTTCACAAATAAAATATATTTTTTAAATGGTTACTTGAGTTATTATTTTGGAATAAATATGAAATGTTTAAAAACACTAAATTGATGAGATTCATACTTTTCATACCTGGCTTTAATGAACAGAATATTGATTACATTGTTAATGTAAAAAATACTATATAACAGCAACTATGAGGACTTTCCCTTTTTATTATAGAACACCAACGCATACCATTGTTTCATGCAACAAAGTATTCTAGGGCCAAGAAAGTTTTGTGAAAATAATATATATATATATATATATATATATATATATATATATATATATATATATATATATATATATATATATATATTTAAAGGATGGTAAAGAACACTTTCAACACAGTGTCTAGATGTTATACACTAAGCCTTAGTGATGTGATCCATCACTAACTGCTATTCAGTCTTCCTGTATGGTTACATAAGAAATATAGTCAGACAATGGTCAAGAGATATAAACAATTTCCCAGTTGCATATGAAGCAAACATTGTTCCAAAATGACTAAGCTTTATTCACACTACAGAGAACATTCAATTTTCATTCCATGAAATCAAATGACTTTCTCAGGATCATGGAACCTCTATGGAAAGTTTTAGAGAACAGAGTATGTCTGATTCCTTCATAGAACTGAATTCCAACAATTAAAGTTAATTACTACTCACAGGTCAGATAATATGTAAAATTAAAAAAATAAATAAATAAACTTAAAAAAAAAAAGTACACACAGGTCAAGTATTATGTAACAGCGGTTAAAAAAGGAACCGCTCCCAGAAAGGAGTATCCACAAGGCAAGCTACGACTAAAGACTATTGAGAGATTAAATATTGTAGACAGGTTTGGGATGGTCTTAGTTCTCCCGGTGCATCCATTTATATTTGAAAAGATTCACTTTTGTTATCTAGGCTAAAACATTGTGCCCTGGTTAGATATTTCTCAGTTTAAGAATGAAATAAAACTGATAAACAGCAAACTTATCTTCATGACATATACAAGTTTACTGTTTTTTTTATATAATTCATTTGGGCTCTGGTGTACAGGTGTTGTGTGTTTATGTTCTAGTATTTCACTGATAGAGGGAGCTCGTAGATAACTATTGTAAAAACAAAAATATAATGCGTTCTTGAACAATTGTGTACAATAATCAGGACTTGTGAGTGTCAGAAGTGCAGGGAAATGAAGTGTAAAATGTGTGTGAGTATTTTCTTAAGCACAAACAGAAGAATTTATAATATGAGAATTGGCCTTTGGAGCCTGAATGTATGCCTGTCACAGCCTTTTATATATAAATAGATAAATATAAACAAAACAATAAACAAGTGACATTTTTTTAACCTGCCTTTATGTTCAGTACTGCATGTTGTGACTTGGTGTGGGAGTGTGAACCTGTTCCACCATGGTTTCTCATGATCAGTAAACATCATTAATCAGGCACTATCAGACTAATGTCTTTAAGGCTTGCAGCCTCAGACTAGATTGAAAACAGGTGCAATGGATATTTTTGCTCAGTATTAGGATTTTTAGGATAAGGATAGGTTATTATCTATGTATCTATCTATCTATCTATCTATCTATTTTTTTTCTATTATTTATTTTATTATTATTATTTTATTTAGATGTTTTTACAGTCCACCTCCTGTATAGTTGTTTTCATAATATAGAATGTTGTGATTAGTTTTTCCAATTAAAAATTAAATAAAATTTTGTTTATCTTTACTGAAATCAGCTGAAACAGCATGGTTGGTTCAGCAAATTCATTTTTATCATCTTTGCCTTTGTTACCACTATTGGTTAGATTAGGGTTTTCATTCATTTCAAACACTATAGGTTATTAACCTTTTGGCACCACTCACCGGACATGTCATTTCCAGACTGAAATGTACAATAGCCAAAGCCACTAGAAGGCAAGCCTGCAACCATAAGCCAAAAAAAGCGTAACGGCTAAAGCTAACGGCTCCAGTCTGACAGTATGTTTTTTTTTTTTTTTTGTTGTTGTTGTTGTTGTTTGTTTGTTTAAGTGGATGTTAATGAAGGAGAGGCTGTACTACGCTAAACAATAAAAACAGTACTTGTGGATTGAACTATTTTTAGAGTTTACCACAAAAAAAGCTGTTTTATAAAAGAAGTCACTGACTTTTTACGACACGTGGAATTCAGCTCAGGCACTTCTCATTCATTACTTATGGTATCTCTAAAACTCTGCCTGAAATTCAATGACATCAAGACTGTAATGTGATTGGTTATTAAGGGACACATGATCCAAGTTAGCCGTTACACTTTCTCCAATAATAAGTAATACAGACCCTCTCATCTCCCTATAGTAAGAAAATCTCTGCAATAACCTGCCTTTGAGACACACGTACGTCACTTTTAATGGTTTCGGAGAACTGAACACTGTTTAACGCCTAAGCGTCACTAAGCGGACACTTTGAAATGGCCGTGAAACATGCTACAAGCAATATCATTTTGCAAAAATATACCCACAGGTACTTTTTTTCATGAAACTGGACTGTTGATCGGTTATTGCGCCTAATGTGGACGCATCACCAGAAAGTGCCGTGAAATGTAAACAGAACAACGTATTACACATTCTGCAGAAATTTAGGCAGAATCACGTATTTTCAATAAGTCTGCCTTGCAATACTGTGGGGAAGGGCGATAAGAATAAAGGCGCACTGTTGAGGAGTTGGAAATATATTTCTTTCTTAGAGTTTCTATAAGTATTCTTGAGGGAACACCTCAGGACAACATGTCTTTCTGTCATTTGCCTGAAGGCTTTCAACATTTGGAAACCATTTTGTGTGATATATGCCTCCCAAAGACGTACTTCTGATATAATTAACACGATCTTTTGAAAGTATGTTTAGTACGCTATAATCAAGACTCTAAACTAGTCTCAAACTCAGTAGTTCAACTCTGTTGTGGGAAAATCTTTTACAGAAAAAAAATATTTTGTGTTATTTTCTGTGTACAGGTTTGTCACAAAATTCAAAATTATCATTCATTATCATCTACTCATTCTCAGTTTTTGTATTTGTATTTTTTTATTTAATAATTTCTGCTCTTCTGTTCTTTAGATTTAGGGGAGCACAGAGCACAAGCTAACACTTTTTGAATTTCTCAATTTGTGTAAATCCACGTGCGGGTTCAGAGTATAATTTTTAACTACATTAATTTCACACTTGTCTAGTACAAATATGTCGCGTTGTTTCATTATTACAGTGTATACGTTTTTCATTATTTACCTCAAAAGAAAGAAAATGAAATGTGACAACATGCCCTATAACATGACCATATGACAGTTTAAAATGTTATCTGATAGGAAATATATATATATATATATATATATATATATATATATATATATATATATATATATATATATATATATATATCAAATAAAATAATGACATTTTTAAAAAAAAAAAAAGTAATAATAATAATAATATAGTTTTGAAGTTTGACAATAAACACATGGCAACCATGCTTGGGTCGGCCCTGATCGCAACACAGTTCTACAGTATGGTTCAAAACAATGTGCGCAAATGAAGAAACACATTCAGACATTCAAAAAAACACTCCCCTCCCTCCACACGCAGCTCTCATAGAACACAAGACACATAAACTAACTAAACTTACTTTTCTTAAAATAATAATTTCATAGAATAGCATAGTTTAATAATACGCAGTGTTCCCACATCTGTGCGACTAGAATTTAAAACTGGTTAGTGTCTTCTGCTGGTTTGCGAAGCATTAATAAATCTAAACTGATAAATAACAAATTGGAGATAAAATAGTAGTAGATTTGTCTCATTTTAGATGAATACTAAACTAAGATTAAAAATTTACTTAAGACAGAAATGTACTTTTTTGCTATGGTAAAATAAATATTCAGCGATATCATCAAAAGGCTTTTGAATTTTGGCGCACTTTTTTCCTTTGTATAGTGTTGCTATGGCAACTAGTAAATACCGTAAATTTGGTTATGCTAGAATGTGTGGAAATATTTAAACCAGGTATGTTACAACTAACCCCACGTTAGTTTGTGCCCCGCGCTCGCCTATATTTTAAATAAATCAAATATACTTTTAGAATGTAAAAAACACTCACTTCCTAAATCCTTCTTATCTAGGAAGAATCTAAGCTTTTGTTTTCTGTTGAGCTTTAGGATGTGTAGTCCTGTTCTTTTTCTCTTCTATATGTTAATTGTTTGGAAACTAATTAGCTGGCCGGGTCAAGCATCTAGTGCTCTCAGTCATGCTTGATCACTAGAAAGCACTGTTGAGTCATCAGTCTTTTTATTCTTCCAGATCGCTATCACAGTCTTGGTCATCCATAGAAACCCTGTCTACCATCCCAGGAGCCCAGGGGTGAAACTCTCTGACGTCACGCATACTGCCTCTCCCCTGTCAGCCGGTGAGGGGGAGAAATCTAGTTTCATTAGTAATTACACCAGAGTACACAGAGTGTGGGACAAATGACTCACTGCTGAAAGTAGAAGTAGCCTATATATTTTTAGAAAAGATAAATATATTTGTGTATTTATGTTTCTTATCTCAAAGCATTATTGTTTGTGTTTAAATTTCATTCTGACTGAAGTCTCAAAGATACATTCTTATAAATAAAGGTGCTTTAAAAAGTTCTTCACGGTGATGCTATAGAAGAACCATTTTTGGTTCCACAAAGAATCATTCAATCAAAGGTTCTATAAAGAGCCATCTCTTTCTTACCTTTTTATAATCTGATGAACCTTTCACCACAAAGAAGCTTTTGTGAAACAGAAAGGTTCTTCAGATGTTAAAGGTTATTTATGGAACCATTTAGACAAAAAGGTTCTGCTATGGCATCATGAAGCACCTTGATTTTTAAGAGTGTAGGCATTTTATGAAAACGATGATGTTATGAAACTCATATGAGGTGTTTAAGTGGTTCACATTCGTATTTCCCATGCACTCATTTCCCTAAGAACTAGACCAGCAATTTCTCCACAGAACTAAAAGATTAGATGGTTTTTAGAAAAGCATAACTGCTTTTGAAAGCTTGTCCTTAAGCATGTAGAAACATCTAACTCATGTGTTCACATACAGGACAAACCCAGTTAAATTAACAAAGGGTGCACTTGGATGTTCGAACAAAATGCAAAGCATGATTCACCATATTACCTACATTATGGTCATGTGATTATGACTCCTGTACATAATCTTCTAATAACACTTTAACCATTTAAAAAAATATATTTTTACTTTAAAGTAGCCTAATTGTCCTTATATTTATATTTAATTAAACCCATCTGATGTTTGTATTGAAATCTTGGATTCTACTAGAGGCCCAGATATGATTTTAAAGAATTCTAAACAACCCATCCGAGAAGGCAATCTCTGGCAGACCATCTTTCCTCAATTCCCTAATTGCAGACATTCCTTACCTGTGTACGTGTGTGCGGACCCGTATCCTCTTTCTCCTTGCCAGGGGTATTTTAATGAGCTGCCATGTAAAATAGAGCCATTATTGTCCTTCTGGCCACCAAACAGAGCCTTCTTTCATTTATGAAACAATCGGTATCCCTTACTCTGTCCCTCTTTCTTCCATTTTCTACACAGCAAACACCTGGGATTGACTTTCATCCCTTCACCATGTGCCTCTAAATGTCTGCAAACCCTTGGACAGCGAACACTTTTTACTTCTTTTAACTATATAGTGCTGCAGTGGCTTTAGGAAAGATTGCACCTCTTTCTCTGGACACTGGAAACCAGGTCAGCAACTGCATGTATTTTTTTTCTCTCGTTTGTCTGTGTAGAAATGCTTCTTTTTAGAAAAACATGAAATATGAAAAGAAAGGAAGTTTCCGGCTTTCACTGTTGAATGTTGAATGTGTAACACAATGGATGTACATTAGCGAGAGGGTGGCATGTGATTTGAGCTTTGCTCGAAATGACTAATTTAGTAAAACCTATTATTAAAACTGTACAGCTGTCACATAATTATCTTTAAGTAGAGATAAAATGCATTATGTAAAATCCTCCTACTAAGCTAAAGCTTTATCTGCAATTATCAAAAAGAGAAAAGACAATGAATCAATATTCAGTGTCTTTTGGGTGTGTGTGAATCCTTATTTTAAAATCCAACATTTTTATTTATTTATTTTTTACTTTTTATTTCATAACTTTATTTACTTATTTAACATATTGCTTGGTTAATTATGTTCATTCATCTTTAAAAACCTATTTTCTGCTATAATATATGTGTCTGCCTTGCTTCTAGTTTATTTATGGATTACCCCTATGCTCTGTTTTTCTTAAAAGGGTGCTTTTATGGTGGAACCATGAATCACACTAATGTTATTTTACACAAAAACTATGAATAACTATGATATTGTGATTCATAAAATGCTCCATTCAACAAAAACAAATCCACCCTAATGAAAGCATGAGTTAAGACTCGTCACTAGGATTTGCTTGATTAATGACACCACAGCCTGGGGGCAAATCTTGGTGATGGTGCACCTGAGAGTGATCCGTACGGCCCCTCCTTGTTTCACTTCACATAAAAGGGCCCGCTTTACTCCCAGGTTCACTAAAGCTGCTCTAGAGACCGAAGACTGTTCTTTTACCTCAACACGTGAGCAATGGTTTCAGCAGGGTTGCAGATGCTGGGCATAGCCCTGGCTGTCGTCGGCTGGATCGGGGTGATCGTGGTTTGCGTTCTCCCTATGTGGCTTGTGACGGCTTTCATTGGACAGAACATAGTTACTGCGCAGATAACCTGGGAGGGGATCTGGATGAGTTGTGTGGTGCAGAGCACCGGACAGATGCAGTGTAAGGTCTATGACTCCATGCTGGCTCTCAGCTCAGATCTGCAGGCGGCCCGTGCCCTGACTATCATCTCCATCCTGGTGGGTGTCGTTGGCATCCTGTTAGCGACTGCTGGAGGCAAATGCACCAACTGCATCGAGGACGAGCGCGCCAAGGCCAGAGTTGGCATCGTTTCAGGAGCCATCTTCATCGTCGCTGGAGTTCTGTGTTTGATTCCCGTCTGCTGGACGGCCAATACGATTATAAGGGACTTCTACAACCCTATGACTGCCAGCGCACAGAAGAAAGAGTTGGGAGCTTCATTGTTTATTGGATGGGCCGCTTCAGCGCTGCTGATTATTGGCGGTTCACTCCTTTGTGCAAACTGCCCTCCTAAAAATCAGTACGCTGCAAAGTACACAGCTCGACCTGGAGGAAACAAAGGCTATGTCTGAAGAGGAACCAAAAATGACTTTAATTTGTACCTCTGCCAGCTTTTGACCTCCTGTGTTAAAACTGACTGTATATGTGAATGTCCTTTAACTGGCACAGCACTGAACAGAACAGTACTGCCAAAAAATTGTGTGGGAGCTGTAAATACCTCTTTTTAATTTTAATTTTGATTTCAGATATGTTTGAAGTGTTAAGGATTTATATAAGATGTAAATGTAATCGTGTTGTGCTTTGTGACAGATATTTGTGCTGTGCTACAAGTTGCTACATTTCAATATATGCATTTCAACAAATAAATTCTTGACATATACAAATGGATGTTTCTTGTGCGTCATTACAAATGGATTGCGTATAAATTTTTTAAAATAAAAATCAGAAAAATCAGAATCTAGCAAACACAGTTAAGTGTGTACTCTTTGTTTTAAAAAAAAAAAAAAAAAAAAAAAACAGTTAGGTTACCAATAATGATCTGATACACAAGTAATCTGTGAGGTGTGACAACTACTGGGAAGTACTAACTACATGTGAAGTGCAAAAGTTTCACACACACCCGCACAGAGTGAGAATGAAATGAGTGGTGTATGACTGTAAGCGTGACTGAAGTATATTATGCATCCACCCGCAGCACATGAATTCAGGATTTTATACTAAAAATATATGGATATTTATAACATATGTATAAATATCCAAATATTTTTAGTTGGATTTTTAGTGGATGCATATACTTCAGCCATCTACTGGCCATTATTGTCATTACATGATTTTTATTTAAACATGAAGTCATGTTATTTTTCTTGCCATCACCAGATGGCAGCAATCTGCCCCAAATATACGTTTTCCTATTTTCTTTATGTTTCATATTTTAGAAGTGTAGGTTTTTACTGTAATGAAGTTCCAAGAGATTTAAGAAAAGTATGTTTTTGCCTGGAAATAAACTATTGCAGCCATTAAGCTGTGTGTCAACAAAGAAAATTGACTTTCAAAAAAAAAAATCAAAAAACATCTAAAATCAGTTTCATCAACACATCAGAATAATTGTAAATAATTATTTGATCATAATTACTTACAGTTATTTGTATGTGTTGATGAACAATTTTGATTCACCATTATGTCTCCTTGTTGATGTAAAAAAGTTTAAACTGTGTGCTATTAAAAACTCCAAGCAATGCAACATATATTAATAAATAAATACATAACCATATTCATAATGATTTGTTATATTGTTGTCACTATTTCATCAGTGACAGATTATTTTGGCAGGGCTCATGAAATTGGCATTTTTTTCATTTATCTAGTGTAACCAATGTTGGTAACCCTTTATTTTGATGGTCCCTTTTGAACATTCTGTTGACACTAAGTAATGTTGCACCTACATGTCTACTAACTCTCATTAGAGTATTAGTAGACTGACCACTTAATATCTGCTAACTCTTTATTGTGATGGTCTCCCAACAGACATTCAGCTGACTATAAGTATCTTTGCAAGTACAAGTCAACTTACTCTAACCCTAACCCTGCCAGTCTACTAATACTCTACTACTAATACTCTACTAACACTCTAACAGATTGTTCAAAGGGACCAACAAAATAAAGTGAAACCCAAATGTTTGTGCAATTGTGCACACATGAAGCAAAGATGGCCTCCAGGTCATATATTTCTGGCTGTTTATATACCAGTTGAGCAACTGCCAATGAGATGAATGAGAACACTAACAGAACCCAGTTATTACAGACCACAAATAATCAGTAAAAAGATCTGATGCATTTTAATCATCCCTTTGTGTGGTTTCAAAATGGATGAGAAAATGTGTTTTATGCTTTTCTGAACCTATTATCTATAGTAAAAAGAATATACAATAAATATCTCCCAGCATAATCATTTATCTAAAGACCATATTGTTTCACATTGCCTTTTATGTCAGAGCAAGGTCATTTTGAAGAGCTATTTTTTTTTTTTAACTGACCTTGAAGGACCTTGAAATGTTGCTGTGCTTCTAAAAGCCATTAGCTTTGTGTTTATACTGTAAATGAGCAAACATAAGGGCTTTCCACAGAAATCACCAGCTCAGGAGAAGCAAACTCCACCTTTTTTCAGGTTTTCCTATAAATAGCAAACATCTCTGTTTTGCACACTTTCGACTGCTTCATCACTCTGTGATTTAAAAATGGTCTCCCAAGGACTCCAGATTATGGGCATATCCACAGCCATGCTGGGTTGGCTGGGTGTCATTATCGTTTGCGCTTTGCCCCAGTGGAAGGTGTCTGCGTTCGTTGGGGCCAACATCGTCACGGCACAGATCATCTGGGAGGGCATGTGGATGAACTGTGTGGTGCAGAGCACTGGACAAATGCAGTGTAAAGTCTACGACTCCATGCTGGCGCTCAGTTCTGATCTTCAAGCGGGCCGGGCCATGATCATCATCTCCATTTTGACTGGACTCTGTGGAATCGTAATTTCTTTGGCTGGTGGGAAGTGCACCAACTGCATTGAGGATCAGGGGTCCAAATCAAAGGCGTGCATCGTTGCAGGCATTCTCTTAATTATCTCTGGACTTCTTTGTATGATCCCAGTGTCGTGGGCAGCACACACGACCATACGCGACTTCTATAACCCAATGATGGTGGAGGCCCAGCGGAGGGAGTTGGGCGCAGCTCTGTATGTCGGCTGGGGATCTGCTGGGTTGCTTTTACTTGGAGGAGGAATACTTTGCTGCAACTGCCCACCGAAGCAAGAACGAATCTACAACCCTAAATTCTCCGCTGTGAGGTCCAATTCTGGTCCAAGAGAGTTTGTCTGAGGCGCAGAACCCATATGACTGGCCTTAAAATGCACATTTAAGTGACTGATTGATCTAATTCATCACTGTACGTCGGCAATTTATCTGTAGAATTACCTGAGACATTTTTTTTTACATGTAATAGCATAACATTTTCGTTCTTCCTCTTCACAAATACAAAGATTCATGCATGCATTTCTTCTAGATTAAATATGTTGTGATAATATGTATCCCACTACATATATCACTTAGTACTTTCCTTAGGATAAATACTGTCAAATTATGTTTTTTTTATGTTGGCAATCCGATAGCTCAAACAGCAGAGCAAAACGGTAGAAACATCATGGATTAAATTCTATGGGAAAGCTTGAACTGATCAAATATATAACTTCAGTGCAATGCAAATGGATTTGGATAAAAGAGTAATGTATATATTACAGCTTTTATGGTGGAATTCTAAATATAGTTAATTTATTTATTTAAAATGTACAACAAGCGATGGGTAGATGATTCCAAATTACATGACAAAAATAATAATTAGTAGCATATTTCCTTACGTTACACATTTTAGGTAATATAATCAGACTACTTTTTGATTACTTTTGGATTACTGTCGACCTAATTCGTTTATCACATTGATTTATATATAGTAATTTTCTACCATATTAATATAAAAATTAAAAACACAAAGTGCATTAAACATTATGTTACATCAAGGTTTCCCAAACTGGGATCCGTGAAGGGACTGCAGGGGGTTCATTAGTTTAATAAGAGCTAATAATTAATTAAATTATTTTCTTGCTATTGTGTAGGTAATATGTAGTCATGTAATCCCTAAAAAGGTAACTGTAGTCTGATTATGAGTATTTTAAAATGTAATCTTCTTTGTGCTTAATTTTAAAATCTGATTACGTAATCAGATTACATGTAAGCAGTTAATACCCAGCACTGGTGTACAATAATATATTTTTTTTATTATTCTCCAATTTTTCATGTGTATTATGTTTTTTTTTTTTGTTGTTGTTTTTGTTTTTGTTTTGTTTTTTGCCATAAAACATTGCCATCAATAAAATAATAACAAAGTACCCCAAGTCTTCCAATGTGTGATGTGAGGTATTAGTTATATCAGAAGTTTTTCTGCTTGTTTGTTTGTTTGTTTGTTTGTTTTTTTAAACTACTGGGCAGCAGTACACTTCCGATATTCAGGTAGCGTGGGGGAAAATGTCCCCTTAAGGAATGTGCAATTCAATAACTACAGTAATTGCCCATTACTCCCTGGGGGCATTTTACCCCTCTCTACCCTGTTTCACACATAAATAAATAAGAAAGTAAACAAACAAACAAATAAGACACATGGTTAAAATGTTATGGTAAAAATATGATTCATAATAATCAAAACATTATAATAAATTCTCTTTTGGGTCAGTGCAACTATATGAGCATTAGCCTCTGTATTATACAGTATGTTTATATGAGGTGTTCCACTGTCATGTCATTACTCAACAGTTGTAACTGCACATTATTAGTGAGATTCTAAATCCAGTGTTGGAAATTCAAAACTTGGAATGTTGTGTAATGATTAATAATTCTATAAATACTCTGTAAAGGTTCTTTGAAATCTTGAGTGGCAGTGTGCAGTATAAGGCCTAGATATGCCAAAAACTCACTGTTATCTTGTTTATAAAACATCTTGAACTCAAAATATTTCTACATTGATGATTTTTTAAAAGAAGGGCTTAATTTCTAGATTAAATTCAAGTTCAAGTGAGCTTTATTGTTATTCCACTATATGTGGAGACACACAAGACAAAGAAAGGCTGTGCCTTACAGGACCGCAGTGCTACATACAGACAGACATCTAACACTATAGAAAAAGAAATATGTACATATGACATATATATATATATATATATATATATATATATATATATATATATATATATATATATATATATATATATAATTTTTTTTTTTTTTTTTTTTTTTTTTTCTGCATAAATCATATGTAATGAATAATGTACTTTTGTCAGTATTTCACCTCTTTTTCCTTCCTTTGACACTAGTGGCATGTTGTGTGGCTCTGTTAAGGTTCTTTGAAGGCACTTAAATTAAGTCTGACGAACTGTGTGATGCAGAGCACAAGACAGATGCAGTGTAAAGTCCAAGACTCAATCACAATCGCAGTAGTGAATGGCTTTGTTGGGATGCTGTTGACGTTTGTGGGAGCCCAGTGCAGCAGCTGTCTGAAGAAAGAGTCCTCCATGGCATCCTGTGCATTGTAGCTGGAGTCGTCTGTCTCATTCTGGTCTGCTGGTCCTCAGCCTACACCATCTCAGATTTCCAGAGCATTCTCAAAAAGACCCAAAAGAGGGAGCTTTGCGGCATCCATATACACTGGCTGAGATGCCTCAGGGTTTATCAACATTCCTTGCTGGGGAATCTGGTCAGGCTTGAAAATTCACCTTTACATGGTTTCAGGTCCATCAGACTTGCACTCCTCACTTCTGAGAAAATCTTAAAACACTGAAGGCTGAGATCAGAAGTCATTATTACAGTTAAGAAAGGAGCAAACACTTTCAAGCCAACGCAGCCGAGCAAACGAGAGACAAATGGTGTCTATGTGTCGACAGATCCTAGGCCTGTCTCTGGCCATTAGTGGTTTCTTGGGAGCCATTCTGTGTGTTGCCCTTCCCATGTGGAAGATCACCGCATTTATTGGAGCCAATATTGTGACGGTGCAGATCATCTGGGAGGGCTTGTGGATGAACTGTGCGGTCCAGAGCACAGGACAGATGCAGTGCAAAATCTACGACTCACTCCTGGCTTTACCTCAGGACCTGCAGGCTGCCCGCATACTCATGGTCATCGCCATCATTGTCTGCCTCTTTGCAATCGTCCTGGGTATTGCCGGTGGAAAATGCACCAAGAGAGAAGACACCAAGGCAAAGGTGGCTATTGCCAGTGGTGTGATCTTCATCGTCGCTGGAGTGTTGGTCCTGGTTCCCGTCTGCTGGTCAGCTAACACCATCATCAGGGATTTCTACAATCCCCTTCTCACAGATGCCCAAACGAGGGAGATCGGTGCTTCTCTCTATATTGGATGGGGTGCGGCTGCACTGCTCATTCTTGGAGGAGGTATTATGTGCAGCTCCTGCCCAACCAAAAAAAGAGATTAAAAATGCTTTGTATTTATACAAATATTTATGGCACTAGTATAAATTATTTAAAATTATGGTAGAGAGAAGTGCTAGAAACATCATCACTTTGATCCTCTGGGAACACTGGAATTGATCTATATCTTCAATGCAATGCAAGTTGCTTTAAATAAACAAGTCATATATATATGCTGTATTACAGCTTTTATGTTGGGATTCTAAATAGTGTATACAAATTACTTCTTTTTTTTTTTAAATATTCTCTATTCGTCATGTGTATCTTTTGTTATTAAACACTACCATCAATACAACAATAACAAAGTATCCCTGTTTTGGTTTGGCTTTCTGTTCCTATTTTCCTGCCTGAGCTTTCTAGTTAGTCTCCTTGGTTGTTTTTTTTTTTTTTTTTTTCCAATGCTTTATTAACAACAAATAGCATGTACACTGCCATAACTCACTGTATAGCAAAACACATTTCACATGCCTCAGAATAAAGGAACAAGGAACAAGAAGAAAAAAAACAAAAAACAAGAGAGGGTGCATAAGCAGTTTACCGACAAATATATCTTACACAAATATTTACATTCCATATGATATTACAATGAAATGTTAATACAGAAATATACTTTGCAGATTAGCACCATTAAATAACCTTATTTTATGTGAAAATGTTAAGGGATGAGCATATATTAATCGTTTTAACCGCTTTACTATTTTTAGATTTTGACATCACATCTATATACATTTTAATCTCTTTTTCAAGGACTAAAAAAAGAGGTTTGCACTTTGTAAACTTGCATTTATGAATGTGAAATTTACATAAAAATAAAATGAAATTTATAATAAAATAAACATCCTTTAAAGAACGATCCTTAATAAAATAACCCAAAATCACATGTCTATAAGATAAGGAGAATGTTTTTAAAATATTACCATCAATGAAAACTTTCACATTATTCCAAAAATGCTGGGTATACTGACAGGACCAAAACAGATGAGAGATTGTCTCACTGAAGCATTCACAAAAAGAGCATTTTAAATCAGTATCAATTTTAAATATTTGTAGAAATTCTTTTGTAGGATAAACTCTATGGATTAATTTATATGAGATTTCCTTAGCCTTATTTGAAAGGAGAAATTTTTGAGGTAATGCCCAAACTTGAGACCAATTTACATTATTAAAGATACTGTTCCAGTAGTAAATTACAGAAGGTGAAGAAATACTCTTATTTAAAAACAGGGATCTAATCTTATAGTCATTAGGTTTAAACCCAGAGAAACAGATAGAGCCAACTGAGGTATGTTCAGGTCTAGGAGGATCGACATAAAGTGCTGTTGTCCATACACTGCTTTTAAAAAGCATATGTACACCTGCAGGTATGGCCCTAGTAAGCACCTTGAATTCTTTTAATGTAACAGGTATATTGTATCTTGAGATAAAGTCTTCAAACATAAGTAAAGTCCCTTCATTATTATATAACTGACTTACTAATAACAACCCGTTACTAAACCAATTGTGATAAAACAAAGATTTATTTCTATTTAAAATACTAGCATTATTCCAGATGAGAAAACTTTGAGGGGAAAAATTGTGTTTAAAAATAAATCTAACGGAGACTCCAGGGAAGCGTGATAGATCCAAGGGCGAGCTTTATTACACAGATCGTAGTCAAGACAGGCAGGGTCGATCTCCAAACAAACAGTAATACGTAGGCAAAACAATAGCGTTATCCAGAAAAACAGGCAGAACGTCAAAATACCAGTGAGCAGTCCAAAAAGTAACAAATAAACAATGCAATGGAACAAGGCAAAACTATGGCAGTGGAACAGGGCAAAACAATGGCAAAAACAAGGCAAAACTATGACAAGAAACAAAACCGTGGAAATATCAAAACAAGGCAATGAAATCAGGAAAAACGCTTGGTAGAGTCCACACAGGCAAAACAATACTTCGCAGAGGCCTGTTTGGTTTAGGCCTCCTTATATGGCCACCAAACAGGAAGTAACCAATGAAGCAGCAGAGGGAGCGGTAACAGGCAGTCCATGAGCAAGGGCTCCCTCTGCTGGTGTGGCATTACAATAAAACTCCAGGTAGCAAGTACTTGTTGGTAAAATTTAGAAAGTTTAATTGGAAGTTTTTCTATTTTATAATTACACATCAAAAGAAATTCTAACCCACCCAAATGAGAGAAAATAAACCGAGGAATTATATTCTAGACAGACGAAGAATTTGGAAGATATTGTCTTAGCCAATTTATTTTCAAGTTTCAAGGCAAAGACCTGATGCTTTAGAAAAGGGCTTAAGAGTCTCTAATGCTACAGCAACCTGAGAGGCAACCTTTAAAAACAAAACAGTGTCATCAGCTAACTGACTTATTACCACTTCAGTACCATCAACAGTTATTCCTTTTAAAGGGCTTTCTCTGATATACAAATTGAGAAGTTCGGTGGAGAAGTTTACTTCCAGAATGAAAATTTCCTGATAATTTTATTCACACCTCCATTTCATCAAAGATGTTCATGTCTTTCTTTCTTAAGTCAAAAAGAAATTAAGGTTTTTGATGAAAACATTCCAGGATTTTTTTTTTCCATTTAGTGGACTTCAGTGGGGATCAACAGGATGAAGGTCCAAACTGTAGTTTCAATGCAGCTTCAAAGGGCTCTACACAATCCCAGCCGAGGAATAAGGGTCTTATCTTGCGAAAGATTGGCCATTTCTTAAAAAATAAAAATGAGCTTGCATGAGCTCTGTGATGCACGTATTCATGCATTGACGTATTTACGCATTGCATTATCACGTTGGACGGTAAAGTCTAAGGTGCGATTGGAGTCTGTGTACTTCGGTTAAAAAAAGGTAGGGTAGGGCGAAAAACTCCATCTCATTTTCTGCTCCAACATCAAAATCATCCAACATCATTGTTTTACCTTTTTTTTGTAAAAGCCATTTATTTTTCGTAGCCGTTTTACTTTCTTATGCTTTTTGTTCGCTTTATAAACACTGGGTCGGTACTTCCGCCTACGTCAGGTCTGCGTGATTACATAATGTGTGAGGTAGAACTAGTGCAAGATGAGCATTTGTGGTTAAAAAGTATATAAATTTGCATTTTTTTCATAGAAAATGACAGGTCGTTTTGGTAGATAAGACCCTTTTTCCTAGGCTGGGATCGTTTAGAGCCCTTTGAAGCTGCATTGAAACAGCAGTTTGGATCTTCAACCCATTGGCCACCATCAAGGTCCACTAGATGGAGAAAAATCCTGGAATGTTTTCCTCAAAAACCTTAATTCATTTTCAACTGAAGAAAGAAAGACATGAACATATTGGATAACATGGGGGTGAGTGATTTATCAGGAAATTTCCATTCTGGAAGTGAACTTCTCCTTTAAGTCTTGTGTTTCCTTCTGTTCCATGTCCAGTATTGGTAATGTTATACATTGTATTTAAGTGGTTGTGTTATCTTTCCGTTAATCTCCAGTGTTTTCTTGTGGATTTAAATAATGACTGTATGGTAGAAATTCCCCTACGCACCTGACATAAGATACCTGTTGGGGTCTCGTCTACTGGCGACATATCCCCAAAGCATCTATTGGCAACACATACAAATTTATACTCTAGCGTACTGGCGACATTTGCCAACATTTGCCCTTTCGAACACTATCACTTGGGACTACGATGTTTCACTAACCTGCTATGCAGCAGTAACCAGACTCCAGACTCTCTGCACTGCTGAGGGTGAGCTGCAGCTGGCCTCTGCAAAAGTTTCCTGAATCTCCCATCTCTGCTGGTTCTGCGCAGACCTGAATCTCCTGCATCCCCACTGATTCTGTCCAGCTTGATGTCCACAGAGTTCCCACCCAGCCTCCTTCCACTACCTCCTCCTCCAAATCCAGACAGTTCTTCGACCCCCGGCTCCGCTGGTTTCCATCAGCCCTTTAGCTCCTCCCTGATTTACTCAAATCTGCTCCATGGATCCACTTGGCATCTTCTGATCTCCAGCTCCAGTCCAGCAAAAAAAAATGCACCAGCTCCGTCCGGCTCCTCTTTCCCTCTGGCTACACCTTGGTTCTTGATCCCACTGGCTTTGTCCTGGCCTGCCAGGCCCCTGTGTCACCATGGCTCTCCATCTCCTCAGCTCCACCTGGGTGTCAGAGGGCTTTTCCACCATGGCTCCTCCCTCCCTCAACACCACTGCAGGCCAGGACTCCACACCTGTAGTATTTAAGCCCTTTGTTTCCTTCTGTTCCTTTTCCGGTATCTGTTATGTATGACCTAAGTTTAAGTGATTGTATCTTTCTGTTGATCTCCACTGTTTCCTTGTGGATTTAAATAAAGCCTGTTTACTTTGTACTCCTGTGTCATGTGCCTCACTACAACCATTGCAACTGTAATGTAAAGGTATTAAGCTTGTTAATCCAATATTATTTTGAATAAATACATACGACGTGTTTTATATGTTATGGCAAAATCTGATCCCTAATAGTCAAAGTAAAAACATCTGTCTCTGTTGGCTCAGTGCAACTATTCATCATATGATCATGGGCCTCTTTAATATACGGTATCTTTATATGACATGTTCCACATTCACTGGAATTTCTATGCCATTACTCAACAGTTGTACCGGCATATTATTGGTGAGATTCTAATTCCAGTGATGGAAACTCAAGGCATGTTGTGTAATGATTAATGGGCCCTTTAAGGTTCTTTGAAGGTACTTAAAAGACGTCTTGCGCTGTAACGTATTAACCCAAAATAAAGCCTAAAAATCTCTCTGTTATCTTGTCTATAAAACATCTTGAGCTCAAGATATTTCTACATCTTCCACCTCTTTCAAATATGGACTTAATTTCATATCTTGTTAAACACCAGTGTTTATTTACTTGAAACCTATTTCCACTCGTCTAAGAGAATCTTCAAATCTTTGTTTGGCACAGTTAAGAGAGACAAGACAGTATGCTATATGCAGACAAAACCAGATCTGAATGCGTCTTCACGGAAAGCGCTGAGCAGGCAGCATATCTGAAGAATCTTTCTTTGGAATCTTGTTCAGCAGGATTAACCAGACAGTTATGCAAAACTCCTCCCAGCATGGATCTGTGTCTAAATCAAACAGGCCATCACTTCCTGCTTGTTTCTCAGACACCTATGGGTTAAGACCAGACCAACAGCTGCGTTTGACTTTGACAACACCAGCAGCTTTAACATGGGGAGAATTGCTAAAGAGGTTTCCGGCCAGGTGCTGTGTTTCATTGGATTTGTTGGCATATGTGTCTGCTGTGGCATTCCCATGTGGCGAGTCACTTCGTACATCGGTGCCAACATCGTCACCGGCCAGGTCGTCTGGGACGGCTTGTGGATGAACTGTGTGATGCAGAGCACAGGACAGATGCAGTGTAAAATCCAAGACTCGATCATGCGACTGACCCAGGACATGCAAGCGGCACGTGCGCTGACCGTCATCGCAATAGTGATCGGCTTCGTCGGAATGCTGTTGACATTTGTGGGAGGCAGGTGCAGCAGCTGTCTGAAGAACGAGTCGTCCATGGCCAAAGTGCTGATCTGTGGTGGCATCCTATGCATTATAGCTGGAGTCATCTGTCTCATTCCGGTCTGCTGGTCCTCAGCCTACACCATCTCAGATTTCCAGAGCATTCTCACAATCGAGACCCAAAAGAGGGAGCTTGGGGCGTCCATTTACATTGGCTGGGGCGCCTCAGGGTGTCTTCTGCTGGGAGGGATCATTCTGTGTACTTCCTGTCCAAAGAGAGAAGATATATATCCAAATTACCCAGCCATGTACCCCTACCAAGGACCTATGTATGGGCCTCCTGGATCTTACGTGCCTGGCAAAACATACGCTCCGAGTCCTGTATATTCTGGAGCTTATGTTCCCAACAAAGCTTATCCAGCCCCAACTTACTCACCTGTTCCGGGACAATATCTTTAACTAATGGACAATATTTGTGACTGACACCTTCTGAATCAGTGCTCCTCAGCATTTTGTAATTAAATCTCTTCACTCAGAAATTGCTAGTAAATCAACATCAAGTAATGGAGTAGAAAACTGAAATAGTGTTTTCTTGTAAAATGTAATGTTTTATGTAAAATCATTTGTACAGTGTATTCATTGACTTGCTGAAGTGTCTTATTCTTTTGCTTACCTTTGAATGAAGATGATTTGGAAAAACTGGTTTGTCCTCTTTCTCTCATTCCAGTTGTTCTGTTGGTAGAGATGTTGTAATGCTAATGAAGTATGTATATATGTATGTTTCAGCAGAGCAGGTGAAATTTGTACTGTTGTGTTGCTTACTTTTTGCACTTTTCTGATGTTTTGTAATTTTGATTGCTTCTCCACAAGAGAACGTTTTGACAAATATAGTTTTGTATTTTTAGAAATGGTCTTGTCAATAAATATATTTCTGAATTATTATAAATGATGTCTTATTTTCATTTTTATATTTCTCATTAGTTGATTAACTGAAACTTTAGCTTCCCTTTTCCCCAAGCTGCCAACCAGATAAAAATATGTGACCCTGGAGCACAAAATCAGTCATAAGTAGGATGAGTATATTTGTAGTAATAGCTAACAATAAGTTGTATGCGTCAAAATTTTAGATTTTTCTTTTATGCCAAAAATCTTTAGGATATTAAGTTAAGACCGTAAGTTTGCTACCGTAAATATATAAAAACTTAATTTTTGATTAGTAATATGCTTTGCTAAGAACTTCATTTGGACTACTTTAAAGGCAATTTTCTCGGTATTTAGATTTATTTTATTATTATTATTATTATTATTATTATTATTATTATTATTATTATTATTATTATTTATTTTTATTTTTTTTGTACTCTCAGATCCCAGATTTTCAAATACTTGTATCTCAGCCAAATATTGCCCTATCCTAACAAACATCCAGACAAAAATTGACCCTTATGACCGGTTTTGTGGTCCAGGGTCACAAATGATTAGAATGCCCATTTCATTTTCAGTAAAGTGCTGATGTAATTTTATTGTAAATTCTGCTTGGAAAGCACCATAAATTTTGCCTGGACTGTTAACGGAAATAAATTCAGTTTAGGTTTTAATTACAGTAGTACGAAAAGAAAGCTAACCAAAATATAATGTATATTCAAGAAGCGTTTAGCATCCTGCCATCAAACCACTGATGGTGTATGGATTTCTTAGCTTTATTTTTAGCTTCATATTTTTGTTTTGAGTCTCAACAAGTTTGTGTGTGCTATCTCCCCAATCCTTTCAGTCAAAGACTTGGTCCCTTTGTATTTGTGTGGCGTTTATTGTTCAGTTCCTCGTTGATGCACATCTCATCGAAACTACCTTGGGAATCTGGTCAGGCTTGAAAATTCACCTTCGACCGGTTTCAGGGCTATCTAACTTGGACTCCTCCCTACTGAGACAATCTTAAAATTCTGCAGACAAGGAATCGAAGTCATTACTGCAATTAACAGAGGAGCAAACACTTACTAAGCCAGCGAAGACGAGCAAAGAAGAGAAAAATGGTGTCCATGTGTCGGCAGATCCTAGGCCTCTCTCTGGCCATTATTGGTTTCGTAGGAGCAATTGTGATCTGCGCCCTTCCCATGTGGAAGATAACTGCATTCATTGGAGCCAATATCGTGACCGCGCAGGTCATCTGGGAGGGCTTGTGGATGAACTGTGTGGTCCAGAGCACAGGACAGATGCAGTGCAAAATCTACGACTCGCTCCTGGCTTTACCTCAGGACCTGCAGGCTGCTCGCGCGCTTGTGATCATCGCCATCATTGTCTGCCTCTTTGCGATCGTCCTGGCGATTGCTGGTGGAAAATGCACCAATTTTGTTGAGAGGGAAGAATCCAAGGCAAAGGTGGCAATCGCTAGTGGTGTGATCTTCATCGTCGCTGGAGTGTTGGTCCTGGTTCCCGTCTGCTGGTCAGCTAACACCATCATCAGGGATTTCTACAATCCCCTTCTCACAGATGCCCAAAGAAGGGAGCTCGGTCCTTCTCTCTATATCGGATGGGGTGCGGCTGCACTGCTGATCCTGGGAGGGGGTATTCTGTGCAGCTCCTGCCCGCCTAAGGAGGACAACTACAACATCAAGTACTCTCAGCCACGGTCTGCTGCCACCAGCAGAGCCTACGTCTGAAGGAGATAAAGCACGCAAAGACTTTCTACTCACAAAGACCCTTTTTTCGTAAAACCTTTATATGGATTTTTTTGCCCCAAAGAGAAACGAAAGAAGGACAGTGTTTGATAGGCATTGTTTATTTACTGAGATTTTGTGCTGTGATTATCCAGATCATTGAAAGAGAAAAGTATGCATTCATAATGTGACGAGAGGAATCAAACTCAGGGGAGCGACAGAGATCTGAAATGTTCTGAAATGTTAACTCTGTTTTAAGGAACAAGCTGTTTTTGTAATTTATGTTTAATATGACGTTTCCTTAATCAGAAAAAAAAATATAATATCTAACTATAATACAATATCTAACTGCTGATAAAACACAATGGCTATGGTTTTATAAAATGTGCATTTAACCTTCTCTGTTTTTATTTTTTTAAACATAAATGAGCATTTTTGCACAAAGATGTCTTAACCAGTAAATCTCTCTTACTGTTTGTTTATTAAAATATTTTTTTTTGTAAAACAATTAATTGACACTATTTTTCACATCATTTCATAATTATAGTTTGACATTACTGATTATTCTCGCGTCAAAGAATACATTACAGATCATGCTCACCTCTGATGGTGACTAAGCTGTTTAAAATAGCAACAGGGATGTTGGCAAAGACCTCCTGTAAAACCTGTTTTTAGCAATGCTGTTACAAAAATATCTATATTTTGCTGTAAAAAATTATTAAACAACTATAATGCATGTTTAGTCTGTCTCTACTTCATTCCAAGTAATTTGGTCAAAATTAGACCCACTAAGTAAAAACAATTGTTTTTTTTTTAATAATATTTGCTCAATGACAGTGTGTATTTTTTCAAATGGGTGAACTCTATAACTTTGTTGAAATGACTGGCAAAAGATAAAATGATGCTGCTCAGTGGTGAAAGAGCATCCGGTGTTGGATTGATATCATTTTGTAGCATTAGCCAGCAAAAAAAAAAAAAAAATCTGTGTAAAATCACTACATCTGTGACAAAGAAAAAAAGTGTAGGCAGGAGAAACTGATTTTTTTAAAAGCTACAACCACACCTCAATACTAGTTCTGTCAGCTCTTCTAGGAAAGGAAATGGCCATGTTTACAGCACATATCACATATATGTCTACATACATGTAGATATATTGATCAGAATTTGGATAAAATGTGTTTGTCATTACTATATGATGGGCCAAAGAGGTATAAACAGTTGAATGCATTGCTAATGGGCCTTTTTGAAACATCTATACCTACGGCATGCCAACATCACAGTCCATCCCTGAGATTCACATGGATGAATTTCAGCAAATGCGTACATTTTCACAGGATTTAAATGTTTCACAAAAACAGGATGTTTGAACATTTTCAATATTTCAATGAAAAACTCTGAATCTCTATTCCAAGCAAAACACTCAGAAGTTGTTTTGCTGAAACTTTGGTTCCTAGTCCTCCCAAACCGGTTAGACAAGATGTCAGTGGTGATACTAGCATAGGCGTTTGTCTGAATATTAACAAAGGGATGTGGGTCACTTACTTCTGGAAAGCATTTCTATCTTAAATTTAAATATTGTACTTTAAATGGATCTGGATAAATAAGACAACATTGAGTTTAACCTGTAGAAAGCTTTCAGTATGCTACTAAACAAGTTTAATTCAAACAAAAAAAGTTCTCTCTCCCTTATAAAAATAAGTGACAAAGGGCCGTAAACTGATCTCTTGTATATTTAAAACCCCTGGGTTTTTTTTTCACAAAGACATAGAATCTCACAAAGCTGCTTTGCCTCAGTTTGTGCAGATTCTCACTGGAACTAGCATGCGTTTTTCTGAATCAGGCACATTTATCTTCTACATACGGGTTTAGTTTTTGGAGAGACTGATATTGAGATGGCATCTATGGGCGTGCAGTTACTGGGTTGCATCCTGGCCCTGTTCGGCTGGATTGGAGTAACAATTCTGTGCGCCCTACCCATGTGGAGAGTTACAGCCTTCATTGGCACCAACATTGTGACCTCTCAGATCTTCTGGGAGGGGATCTGGATGAGCTGTGTGGTGGAAAGCACCGGACAGATGCAGTGTAAGGTCTACGACTCCATGCTGGCGTTGAGCCCTGATCTGAAGGCTGCTCGCGTCCTGGTGGTCTTTTCCATCCTGGTAGGCATCGCTGGGATTCTCGTGGCGCTCGTCTCAGGGAAATGCACCAACTTCATAGCTGAGGAACGTGAAAAAGTGAAAGCATCCATTGTTGCTGGGGTGTTTCTGATGGTCTCTGGAGTTCTGTGTCTTATCACTGTGTCCTGGACTGCTGTCATTATAGTAAACGACTTCTACAACCCCCTGTTACTGGATGCTCAGCGCAGGGAGTTGGGGGCTTCGCTGTACCTCGGCTGGGCAGCAGGGCTTCTCCTGGTGCTGGGAGGGGGGCTGCTTTGCAGTTCTTGTCCACCAAAAGAGAACTGCTCAACGTCTGTCATATACAATCCTGTAAAGATGTCAAAGCCGTCCAGTGGGAGCGACGCTCTTCTGAGACACACGGCACCAATATCACGATCTCCAACTCCTCCCAAGACCTACATCTAGACCCCCTGACACTATTTGAAAATGATCTGAAAGATATTTTTGTGGTGTGTTTTGAAATGACAAACTAGTGTACAGTAGTCAACATTTGAAGTGGATCAAAAAAGTTCATCAGAGTTGTCCCAAGACAAGAACGGGTATTGTTTTGGTTTCAGGACAATTTTTGATGAAAGGTTTTGATCCACTTCAAATGTTGACTACTGTAGATGAAATTCTTGAAGCACTTTTTAACAGTTTGAATTGTCTTTTGTAAATGCTTGTGAAAAAGTACTTGTTTTGCAGTAGCAATGCGTGGCACTAGATATTAATTAAACATGTCCAAACAGCAAAAAAGAACATATTTTTGAAACTGAAAATATATTTCGTTTAAACCTTCATATACCAAAAACAATTTAAAATGCATTTCAGGTGCAAGAAAATACTTTTCCAATCTTACAGTGGCCGGCATTTAGTCTAAATGAAAATGTGGATATAATAGTACATTTTTCATCTTTTGATAACATTTTTCAAATATATGTTCACACGTGTTATAGACAATAAATAAAGTTTTTTTTGTTTGTTTCAAATGTAAAACATATTTTTTATAAAATATATGTTTTGCCAATTTCTTGTATATATTTTGTTTTGCTTTTTGATGTATAGATATTTTTCTGGAAGCCAGAAAAAATAATAAGGTTATTTTGACTTTTTATCTCACAATTCTGACTTTTTTCCTCTGAGTTGTGTGATACAAACTCACAATTCTGACATTTTTCTCAGATTTGCATGGTATAAATTTAAATCACGAGAAATAAAGTCAGAATTGCGAGATAAAAACTCACAGTTCTGACTTTTTTCTCAGAATTGTGAGAAATATTGTCAGTTGTGAGTTACAAAGTCAAAATTTGATGGGGGAAAAAGACTGATATTTTCTCAGAATTGTGAGTTTATATCTCGCAATTCTGACTTTATTTATCAGAATTATATCACAATTCTAAGTAAAAAAGTCAGAAAAGCAAGTTTGTGTCATGCAATTCTAAGGGAAAAAAGTCAGAATTGTGAGATAAAAACTCGCAATTACCTTTTTTATTTTTTATTAAGTGGTAGCTTTATAGGTATTTCCTGACATATGGTTTGTTTTGTTTTGTAAGACTGAATTTACTGCCGAAAAAAAAAAAAAAAAAAAAAAAAACCTTATGTGGTGAAATTACCTTTTTACCTCAGTGGTGAAAGAGCACCAAGTGGTGGATGGAAATCATTTTGTAATATTAAGATTTGAATTTGATTTTGGTCAAAGATTATGTATCCGTGTTACTATATGATGGGCCATACAGGCATAAACAGTTACTGTATAGAATGTTTTGCTAATGGGCCCTTTAAAAGACATCTTATATGATTTTTTTTTATGAATTAAAGATGTTTGGTGTTTATTTTATTTTATTAGTATTTATTTTTATTTTTACTATTTTGCTTTATTGCGTTCACTCTCGTTTGGTTTCCTGTGAGTAGGATGTTAGGAACACACAGTACACAACACTAGGAAAACCTGCTCTTCAGGAACACCTACTGATACCATTAGTCATTTGAACAAACCACATGGAAACAAGATGATGTATAGCTGTGTCTGTGTCTGTGTGTGTGTGTGTGTGTGTGTGTGTGTGTCTGTGTGTGTGTGTTTAATCAATTTCTATCATAGCCATGTTTACTGTGGGATTAGGTTGCTGTAGTTTAATGATTATGATGACATAATGATGTGTATTTCACCTGTACTATGTGTTTCTTCACCTTCTTCTTGTACCAAGAGTTATTAATGTGAATGGGCAATGTGACATAGGTGCTTCGTTCTATGTCTTTCTATGACACATTTGAATTCATAGATAATATAAACAGAGTTCAGGCGTTTCAGTTAAATTAAAAACCAGTTCTCCGACCTAGCCTTCCTCACAAGTCTTGTGTTACACAGTTCTCAGGTTTATATACACAAACAACCTGGCCTTGCTTACAGTAAAAGCGTCATTTCTTATAGTTCTCATTTTTTCCCTTTTCAAAAGTCCAGAGTCACGGTGTTATTTCAGATAACCACTTCAAGGAAATGTCATCTATTCTTTTAAGGAAAGCACATACGAATTCTTTTATGTCAGAGCACATGCACTGCATTCTTCGAGATGTAAACAAATGATGTCAAAGACAGAAATAAAAGCGTCTCTCTGTTGAGAAATCTACTCTTCAGCCAGTATCGGTTTCATTCATGCTCCAAACACAAATGTCTCAGTTGAATAAATTCCAATCAAATGTCACCTGTAGTTTGATATACCACCCCCTAGTGAGAGAAAACCACATCTGTTGTTTCCTAATGGTTGTCTCTATTTTCCATCCTCCCCAGCCCCTCCATGGCTCTGCAGGTCTTGGGAATCACTCTTTCAATGATCGGCTTCGCAGGAACCATCATCATCTGCGCTCTGCCCATGTGGAAGGTGACGGCTTTCATCGGCACAAACATTGTGGTGGCTCAGGTCTTCTGGGAGGGACTGTGGATGACGTGCGTGTACGAGCGCATTGGTCAGATGCAGTGTAAACTCTACGACGCCCTGCTGGATTTAGATCCTTCCCTGCAGGCGGCGCGCGGGCTGATCGTGACCACCATGGCTTTGGCCTGCTTGGCTTTCCTCATCTTTCTGGTTGGGGCTGACTGCACGAACTGCCTCAGTAACCCGCGGGCCAAAGCACGGATCGTGGTGGTCTCTGGAATCACCTTCATGCTTTCCGGACTGACTGCGGTGGTGCCCGTGTCCTGGACGGCCGACTCCATCATCAGAGACTTTCATAATCCCATAGTGCATGAAGCGCTGAAGAGGGAGATGGGGGCGGCGCTCTATGTGGGCTGGGTCACGGCGGGCTTTCTGTTCGTCGGTGGGGCGGTTCTCTGCACCAGCTGCCCACCAGAGCGCCACAACTACTCACCGAGATACACATTAACAAAGACGGACACCCACAGTGGCTATGCTATAAAGAACTATGTGTGACATACAGCACATGCCACTAAACGGACACACTGATCAAGTGCAAAAGTCTCAAAGAATATACTCGGCTTTTGTGCTAATTAAAGTGGGGTTTTTAAGTGATTACCAAACAAAAGAAAAGAAAGAAAGAAAGAAAGAAAGAAAGAAAGAAAGAAAGAGAAAGAAACTTATCTCCATATATTTGTTCTTCAAATTCCTTTTTTAAATACATTTAAAACATTAGATTACTCAGACTTAGATGACTTCAGCATATGAATATTTTGTGAGTGAATATATGTTTGTGTGTGTGTATTTCACATACTGTTCATTGTAGGGACTACAGTAAACAGAATATCATAAAAACAACAGAAGTCAATGGAAAGTCCCTATTAAGATACAAAAACAAACGAAAACAAACGTGTTTGTATTACTTTGTGTGTGTGTGTGTGTGAGAAAGAGAGACAGAGAGAGAGAGAGAGAGAGAGAGAGAGAGAGATTAATGATGTGTTTGTTAATGTTTTCTGTTTTACAAGGCTTCAAACAAATACTTTTGAGTAATAAGGTTGTGTTAAAAATAATACTCATTTGTCGCATTGTGTACTTTCATGCTCTTTTTTTTTTTTTTTTTTTTCATTTGTGAGTATAACTGTTACCGAATAATATCAATGAACAAGGCTCAATGAAAAATATTAGATAAATTATTCCATTAAAATAAAGAAGACCATGACCGTAACTATTTGAAACTATTATCTCAAGCTTTGTTATGTAATATGTGACCCTGGACCACAAAACCAGTCATAAGTAGCACCGGGTATAATTGTAGCAATAGCCAGCCATACATGGGTCAAAATTATCGAGTTTTCTTTTATGCCAAAAAACATTAGGATATTAAGTAAAGATCATGTTCCATGAAGATATTTTGTACATTTCCTGTCGTAAATATATCAAAACTTTATTTTTGATTAGTAATATGTATTGCTAAGAACTTCATTTGGACAAATTTAAAGGCGATTTTCTTAATATTTTGAATTTTTTTTTTTTTTTTTTTTTTGCACCCTCAGAACAGTTGTATCTCAGCCAAATATTGTCCTATCCTAACAAAACATACAGTGCATTAATGGAAAGCTTATTTATTCAGCATAAATCTTGATTATATATATATATATATATATATATATGATTCTTATGACTGGTTTTGTAGTCCAGGGTACTCTTAAATAAATTAAAGAGACACACAGATTTAAAATCTGTCATCTTTTAATCACCTGTCATGTTATTCCAACCCTGTAAAACTTTCTTCTGCAGAACATAAAATATTTTGATATTTAGATTTAAGATAGTTTTAAGAATGTCAGGAACACTAGAACATGATTTGTTTATGTTTTCTTCTTCTTCTTCTTTAATTGCATTGTATTTTAAATGTTATAATTGTATTTTTGTGTGTATGATTATGTGATATTCTTTTTAATTTAGGTTGCTTATTAAGAACTGGCCAGGAACTACAAATGAAAATTAGCCTTTAAAGAATTGTTTTGTTTCTGTCAATTAATGAGTGTTGTCTTTGTATAATAAATAAGTAAATAAATAAGAGTTTTGATACCATTGATTTCCAAATATGGAGAGAAAAAAAAAGGTGAGTAGGTGAGTATGACAGAATTTTCATTTTTTAAGTGAACTGACTCTTTTGTTTAAACCCTGTCCTAACTATATGTAAATCAATGTCAAGTAGTAGGCCTACATAGAGTGCAGTTGTGTACCACAACACCTTGGTGAGTGGACATGGATAACAACGTTTTTTGTACAACATTTTTATTGTGTTAATCAAATAGTTTGAAATTATATTTATTTAAGAAAGAAAGATTAAAGATTAATTCAAAAGATCACACATTAATTGCACACATTCCGCATACTTTTTTTTTGTTGTTGTTGTTAAGAGAAAGTGAATTCAAATATTGTTTTAACTCTTTTAAAGAATACCAAAAAAAATAAAAAAATAGGTTTACATTTTAAAAGATGCATCTCCTGTGGCCAGTCTCAGTGACGCCACAGTGACGCGTTCTAAAGATTCGCCTTCTGTCTCGAACTCATTCAGTGTGTCTGTAACTGCAGGACGGAAAGGTAAACTCAATACCGACGGTCGAGTGAAGTTTCTACGTGAAGTTTCATTCGGCGAGTCTGTGCTTAGGACTTCGCGGGTTGCATACGCTAAACGCAATTCCCGCGAAGGACGTGACGCGTCTGCTGCTCCGTTGTTTTACCGGCGCGTACTGGCACCCGGTTTACTCGTGCACACCCTGGGGATAGGGCGCCAGCGCAGGCGTTGATTGGGTGCATATATACATATAGAACATGGGTGGGGGGAGGGAGCATTTCGTTTCGGAGGGGGCCACACTTTTTATAATCTGACAAACAGACATTAACCAAAACAATAACAATCCGTATTATAACTGAAATAGACCAAGCACTATATTAAAACACAATATCAGCCTAGAACAACCTTAGATTAATTAACTACACATTTATGTCATTAATGGATAACTGTTGTACAGATATGATTTATCTCATCAACACATTAAATAAATATTAAATTAGGAATACCACAGGGTTAAACTCATGCAAAACATATTAATGTTGTCTCTTTATCCCTCCCCAGAATAAAATGCTAATGTAAAGCCTAGTCAGCGTAGTAATCAATGCACATTATGCATTAATATTTACCAGATCTTGCTGCAAATATAGTGAAACTGCTATCTATTCTGCTTAAACCCAAACAGATTGACAGCGCGCTCTTGTTTTAAGCTATTGAGCGCTCCGTGAACCGCGTGACGCGTGACGGCGAGATCAAAACATCGCAACTCTGTTTTCAGTGGCTCTGTGTAGAACTAAAAACAGGTTCTCATGACATCACGCCGAGCGTGTATGGAACTAAAAAGGCCACAGAACACCGAGAGCATTGTACATCACCGGAAACTAGAGAGCCGCATTACTTGAAACTTCACAAAGATATGTTGGTGTTCGAGGCACACAGAAACTGCATTCTTTGAATTCTTGAATGATAGGATGGGAAAATTATAGTCTCAAAAAGCACTGAGGCTTTCCACTGACTGTCCCGAGATAAAATTCACAACTTTGAGAGTGTCACTGAAAAATAAACAAATAAACGACAAATAATTAGTTAATTAAGTGATGATGATAATAATAATAATAATAATAATAATAATAATAATGTTTAAAAATAAAATTCTAATTCATTTAGATAGGATTTAACACTATTTTCTTAAAGTTGTCTTGCGTTTGATAAACCCAAAAGCTTTAGTTAGTTTGTTTGTTGTTGTTTGTTTGTTTGTTTGTTTTGGTGTACCGATCATCAGTGTCTTCACAAATATACACGATTAACTATAAACTTACGTGACAGACAGTGATTGACCCCATTCTTTTGTCTCAATACATAAGCGGTACTTGGATGTCAAACCCTGATAGGTCTGTGCAGCACCGCTTCAAGTCTAACACACCTTGAGGCTTGGTTTGTCGTCGATCACGTGACTGATACACGCCCTGATACTGGGCTTCACTGAAAACTGCTGCGTGCTCGATACGTGCCTCGAGGCTTCTTCAGTGTCATGAGACACACACACTACTTTAATATAAACTACTGTATCTGTTAGAACATGCAATAGTCTTATCTAAAATTAAATTAAAATACAGCTAGCATGTCTGTGCTTATGGGTTAGGCGTAGGCTACTAAAAACGAAATCCTGCTGGTTGAGTTTAAAGTCAAAAGAATAATATTTAGATACATGTTCTTTCTCTTTTTCTTTCTTTCAGCCTCGTCTGCACTGGAGAGAATAAAATTGTCTTTTGGCGCCACTCAGTGGACATTTTACTTGTCAATTTGTACCAGAAGAAAGCATGATACGTTTTTACAAACAAACAAATAAATACATACATACATAAACACAGTCAGTTTTTCTCAGGTAGATTAATTATTTCATCATAATAGATCATCAAAAAACATAAATTCATTCAAGCACTGATAGGGTCAGCCTCCTCAGCTGTTCTTCTGGAGAGTCAGTGTCCTGCTGAGATGTGTTCAACAAGCTAATCAGGATGTCCAGAATTACTTGCAAATTACAGACAGGTGGGAATAATTTACTGTAACTACTATAGTAAATGCGTGTAATGTGTAATAAGGACACATTAAAATGAAGCATAAGTATCAAATTCTGCTCCTGGAGGAGCAAAATACCACTGTGTCTCAGTAAAATATTAATAAATGTCACTGAAGATTACTGTATGTTGACTTGGGCTGTTTAGAATCAAACTAGGACTGACAGATTAACAAATGAATCACTCTTTTGATCTAATCGGTCAAACAGGTTTGCAAAAACGTCAATTCAGTGATTCTTTCAGACAGTTTACTCAGACACTTAAACATTTGCAGTAGTTTCTCACACTGAAATAGTAACTGGGTAGTAATAGTGCTGGGTAGTATCTGTAAATTACATGTAATCTGGGTTACATAACCAGATTGCAAAAAAAAAAAATAAAAAATAAGTACTTGTGTAATTGTATTACATTTTAAAATACTCGTAATCACACAAAAGCAATAAATTATTCAGAATTTATTTGTTCTCCCTAATTCTTCTTTTTCATCTTTTACATTTTCCTTTTGAATATCTTATATATTTGTCTTTACATTAAAATGCACAAATTCAAGTTATATCTTATGTACATGTAATACAGGGAACTTTTTGTCATCCGAACCCTTCATCTAATAATTTTTTTTTTAGCCCCTGAGATTTTAAAGCAATAAGTCAACAATTAAGTAACACATTTATGTTCACAGTTCCCTGACTTTGGCCAGTGGTCACATGGCATGCTGGTAAATAAACAAAAATAAAATAATGTAATATTTTTTGTTAAGTGTTTTATTTTTTATTTTTTATTTTTTTTTGTTATTTTAAAATTATTTATTTTAAGTTTGCATTTTTATAGGTTAATTATTAGCTTTTCATTAAACTCACAAACCCCTGCAGTTCCTTCACAAACCACAGTTTGGGAAACCCTGTCATAATGTAATGATTAATGCACTTCATGCTTTTATTAACAATGAATAAAATATATTTTCTTTCTCTTTATGTTTATATATATATATATATGGTACAAGATTGTCCTATTTAAATCAATGTAATAAACGAGTTTGGTCAAAAAAGTAATCTAAAAGTAATCAAAGAGTAGTCTGATTATATTACCTAAAATGTGTAATGTAATGGATTATGTTACTAACTAAAGTTTTTGCCATGTAGTTTGGAATCAGTAACAGACTACAATCTGTAAGTAATACTCAGCACTGGTAACAGGATAATTTATAAGACAGAAAACAAATGAGGTGGATATTTAACTTGCAAATGTCTTCTACCGTTTGTCAACGACAAAGCAGCTCTTTTATTGCCTATGCAGTTCGTAAATGACTCTCTTTTTTGCTGGGGGCCTGTGCCCTGTACTGATGAAAGCTGGCTTCAACCTCAATTAAACTCCTGAACCAGCTAAACAAGGTCTTCTGGATTTCTAGAAACTTCCACGCAAATGTGTTTAGTTACAACTAAACTCTGTAGGATAGTGACCCTGCGTAAGCAGGATTGGACACCCCTGAAATAAAATGTTACCTAATGTATTTACACTAATTCAGAAGCAATTGCTGGAATGTTTTCTAACCATCAAGTTCTTTTTGGCCTCTCAAAAATTTTCCTCCTACTGGAATTTGCCAATTAGTGTGACCAAACAAAGAAATCTTTGAGGAACAGCAACAACAAAAGAGCTGAAGCTAGGAAAACATTATCAGGCTCTCTTGCCACTGCTGACCTGTTGGCTTAAGCTACCCTTATGAAAAAGAAGTTTATTCAAGTGTGCTCTTAGTATACTTCTTTTAAACTTTAAAATAGGAAAGTATACTTTTAGTCTACTTTGTATGTACTTCTCAGAAATATACTTAAAATGACATTTAAGTACTTAGAAAAAGTCTAGAGCAATATTGTTCTCAGAGAATCCATGTTTTCATTGTTACATGGTGAGGGGCATCTTTATTAATAATAATCTTTATTAGACATCTTCTGTATAGAATTTCCAAAACACAAGCTTTTAGTATAGTTCCAGTACAAACTAAAACAGAGATAAAAACTAGTTTTTTTACTCAAAGTTTACTACTGTTATACTTAAAATATACTTAAATGTATATTTTTATATACTAGAAAGTGGGCCAATTTAGTCCCAAGGAGTACTGAAATAGTACACTTACAAGTATACTACTATTACACTGACATTTGTAAACTCACTACAGTACATAAAGTATACTTAATAATATACTTGAACTTTACTTAAGTATACTTAATGAAATAAACTTGAAGTATACTACTTTTTGGTAAGGGTATGGACAACATTTCCCCAAAACTTAGGAAACACTTTAATATGATAGTCAACTTTGCAACTCAAGTAGCAGTCATTAGCAGTGTTGGGGAAAGTTACTTTTAAAAGTAATGCATTACAATTTTGCGTTACTCCCTGTAAAAGTAACTAATTACATTGCTTAGTTACTTTTTATGGAAAGTAATGTGTTACAGTACTTTTGCATTCCTTTTTAAATGTGGGCAGGGCTTGCTTCTTTGTTTTTAATATAAAATAATTCTAATGTAAAAGCTAATAAAATGGGATTAAATACATAAAGGATATTTGTTTTACTTAACATTTAATTATTGCAGGGTTGCATCATATTCTGAGTTTGCATTTCACTGTTTTTATTCATTTTGAGGAATACTGAATCTGTTTTTTTGTGAGTGAGATGAATTAATGCATGTTCACATTTAATCTAGAATACAGTAACATCACGTTTACTCCCAATTTCCCAACAGGAGACTTGTCAATCAATAATTGGGGAAAAAAGTAACTGCCGTTACTTATTTGAAAAAGTAACTAAGATTTTTTCTTCTAATTTTAATGCATTACTTTACTAGTTACTTGAAAAAAGTAATATTATTACATAACTTGCATTACTTGTAATGCATTACCCCCAACACTGGTCATTAAAGTATTAGTAGACTTAATATCTGCTAACATTTTATTTTGATAGACATTTGACTGACTATAAGTGACTTTGCTAGTACGTGTCAACTCATTATACTAACCCTAACCCTAACCAAACGGTCTATTAATACTCTGAGAGTCAGTTGACATGTAGTTGCAAAGTTACTTCAAGTTTGTAGAATGTGTAATGGACTATTAAAATAAAGTGTAACAAATGTTTTTATTAACCTCTGGAGTGGATGGAGTTTCCTTCCAAACCCATACACAGCTTCAGTAAGTTACATTTACGTTTGATGTAGGATAATATATGTCATTTCCACATGGGAACAATCACAAATCCAGGATACAAATAGTTTCAAAGACGTTTATTGTCTCAGTAAGGATCTGAACCTTGTCAGTACTGCACATTTATCAGCTCCCTGTTCATGACTCATCGTGTGAGGAAACAGAGGGATATGTTGTGAAACCATGGCAAAAACACAAAGGGAATCCTCCATGTTTTAACCGCAGTGTGTCTCTCCACCCACAGCTGGAATGCAGTAAAGTGAGTTTCCATGCTTTCAGAAATAGTTCAGCTTGCCGCTGCTGAATAAACACAGGCATGAATATTAGGATAGAGTTCGCGTTTTTAGGGCTGGCCAGTACGGGCTGGTTATGCTCTATCCTTACAAAATTTCTACCCATGTGGCATGTAACCGGAAAGGTGGAAAACATCACAACAAGACTTCCATTGTACTGGGACGGAGTTTGGCTAAACTGGCAACACCACACGACCGGCAGACTTCACTGCACCTTCTATCAGTCTCTGCTGAATCTAACCGAGCACTTTAACACCTGGAAAATCCTTGTCATCACATCGATAGGATTGGGAGCTTTTGCCATTGCAGTTTACCCTCTTGGCTGGATACGGTATCCCAAGAACATATCGTTTAAAATAGCCTCCGGGCCCATGTTTGTTGTGAGTGGACTGGTTTTACTGGTGGTGATTTCCTGGACTACACATTTAACTGCTTCGAAAGCCGGTGCCGTATTGACTCGGGAATTCGGACCGGCGATCTACACTGGCTGGATAGGCACAGTGCTGCTTGTGGTGGGTGGTGTAGTGCTAACCATTATTTGCAGTTTAGCAGTCCAGGAGCAAAGGCGGGATGAAAGTCTGCCGCAAACTTCGGAGCCGGGGGTTCAGGTTCCACTCCGGACCATAGACAGCACTACATTTCCACAATACCCCTAACTGGATAGAAGACCGTGAGTCCAAGAATGACTGTTGTTGCCTCTACTGTAGGAATTAATGAGACGTTTTAGAAGATGTTACAGTTTTAGTGTTGCTACACAAAGAGATAAACTCTGCTCTGGGTCCTTGATTGTCAAACATACATTTGTTTTTGGTTTCAGTTTCATTTCCTTGGACTCTGTTTGTTTACCTGAGTGTTATTTCCCGTTTGCTTAGTACCCATATGCTAATTTGTTTTCATTGTTTCTGATGTTGTTCATCACCTGTGTCTTGTTTAGTTCCTCGTATATTTATTCCCTCAGTTTTCTCAGTTCCGGGTCCGGTATTGACTTAAACATTGTGTTATGTTTACAGAGCTGGCTTGTTTACCTTCTGTCAGATCCCAAGTTTTGATCTTTGTTCATTTGTTTAAATAAAGAAAAGTTAAGCTGCATGTAGATCCAAGCCTCACCTCTTCCCTTCGGGGGTAACGCATTACAAGTAACACAAGTTATGTAATCTGATTACTTTTTTCAAGTAACTAGTAAAGTAACACACTTTTTAATTTACAGGAAAATATCTGAGTCACGTTTTCAAATAAGAAACGGCAGTTACTTTGTTTTCCCATTCATTGCCTGACAGCTCGTCTGAAGCACAGGTGACAGGTTTGTTTGAGCTTTATGAATTTACATGTGCTTCACCCTGAGGAGTATTGATTTGACTTTTGATGTGAAAGGCCTTTATATTTATATTAAAAACAGACATGGCACCCCTAGTGAAAAGTAAATGTACTAAAATGTATTTAAAATACATTTATGTCATGCTAAGTACACTACAAATATATTTACATATTACATACTTAATGAAAATACCCTGCGATTGTACTTTTAGTATACTAAACTTGTATACTGTAATTGGAACAACTAATTTTTGCACTTTAATTGTGCAGAAGTAGTGCTGAAGTTCAACTAAAGATGTATTTAAGTATACATACAAACAAGCAAAAAAACTGCTGCTGGGGTGTAAAAATAAATAAATCTGTGCTATTTGGGTGCGGGATTCTTTCGTGACATCAAAAAACTCATAAGTCCAAGGCACTCAAATAATGTGAAAAATATATATAAAAAAAAAGCCTTTATTCACATGACAGCTGCACAAATGTGTGGTTTTTAAAACTTTAAAGCCATGTGAATAAAGGCTTTTTATATATTTTTCACATTATTCAAGTGCCTTGAGTTTTTTTATATATTTAAGTATATTTGATTGTGCTAAAGTGGAGCTATTGCAAGTATTCTTTAGGTACACTTTAAATAATTTGCACTTAAAGACAGACATTATTTAAAGATCACACAATCCTCATCAATAGTGACACTGAAACATATTTTAGGCTTAAGATTAAGAAATGTGCACTGTACACATGTAGTGCTCCAAATAAAGTTTAATTACCATTTTTATATCAGTAGGTCTCGAGCAATATGTCAGTAAACATGTTAACAGACTTGATCTATACTTAGTATAAAATAAATGCATTTTAAAAGTCATGCAAAAAAAAAGAATCACATTCCAAAAACATTTTTATGGAGTAACGCAATATTGTAATTACTTTTTAAAATTAAACTGCTCAAACATTTTATATTTCAGTTATCCAGTTGCATTTGCACATGCTGATAGCATGCAATAAAATAATAAAATAAAATGCATAAATAAAATAAAACTGTGTGCATAACAAAAATTAACCCATTCACAAACATGTAAAATTATGTGTGGCCAAAGCTTTAGTTGCATCTATGAACACTATGTTTGTTTACAGGACACCCTGAATTATTATAGTACTTTTATGATATTTATTAAAATACTGTAGCATAAATAACTATAACATGGGTATGTCTTGTATAAAGGATACCAAAACTGTTTTTGCCACATAAGCATGACCATATTTTGGCCACTAGAGGCCCTTGTTGCTTTTTTTGTTGGTTTCCCACCTCTGTGATTAAGTCATTTCTTGTGTTTATTTAAATGACTCTGTTCCTCAGATGTTTGCTCAGTGTTTAACATGTTTCGGTCATTCTCATGGCTTGCTCTTGTGCCTCTTCTGGACTTCTCTGGGATCTACTTTGTGTAACGGGTTCTCTTGTTTGTTTGTTTTTGTTTTTTTTTTTTTTTTTTTTTTTTTTTGTGTTACCTTTTGGATTCACATTTTGGATTTTTAGATTGGCTTTTTGTAACTTTGCTATTTCTTTCTTTCTTTCTTTCTTTCTTTCTTTCTTTCTTTCTTTCTTTCTTTCTTTCTTTTCGATCTATTAGACCTTTTTTGTTGTTGTTGTTGGTTTTTGGATTTACATTTAAATATATTTTTCACTTATTCATTTATTTTGGTCACCCTATCAGGGTTCATTTTATGGTAATAACCGTATAACTGTACATTATCGCTGTATTACCAGAAAAAAAAAAGCAAAACAAGGCCAAAACACAGAACACAGAAGGACTCTTATTTTGGAATCTTTATGCTTCGTTTCTTACAGCTGCTATTTAAATAATATACTTCATGGACTGACCCATTCATTTTTTCTGCTATGTGATGGGAAGAGATGAAATGTCACAGACACAGATGCTCGTTATTTCTTTGCGTCTGAAAGTGGACATCAAAATTGTACACAAACTGCACACAAAGCACTCAGGGAGTGGTCAGGACCTGCCATGTACTAGATTTAAAATAAAACTGGCACAAAAATGTAGGTGTAACTGACTAAAATGTGAAGTGTTAAGAACAGCCTTTGGTTGAATCAAAATGTTTAGGAATTGTACTTTATAAGGGGTCTGAGGTTTGCAATTTAAATAATTAGATTCCAGTTGTGAGGAATTAAAGACTTTTGACTGCCAGATGTTAGCTTAATTGTATGATTAATTGTGCGATTGTAACAGATGTAACTTTCTTTTGTAATTATTGTTGCTGCCTTTATTGCAGTAATTTCTTTGAAATGTAATGTGTTTAGTTACTGAAGTAGCAGAAGGAAGCGGTTTTCTGTTATTCTGAGTATGACCGCTAGGTGGTGGTAAAAGACAACCGAGGGAGGGACGATGGAGAAATTGAGTCGATGACCTCTTCTTCCAGGCTTGCTGACATCAAAGACTGTTGTTAGGATTTAGTTTTTGCTTTGTTCTTTTACATCACAGAACACCACACCTCCATATTCAACAGCTCTTAGTTTATGCCCAGCTATATGGGAAATGTCTTTGTTTTTATTCTCCAGAGACCCCATACTCACATCAAGGGACTGTGCTAATGACAAAAAATACGAGAAAAAAAAAAAAAAAGTAATTGGGAAGCCTGACTTGCTGTAAAATTAAAATGGCGTTTATCCACTGTATGTATAAACAATCAATGCAAAATGTTTCACTCCAAATGTATTTTGAAATGTTAATGAATAGAAGTTAAACAATATCACACAGTGCTATTACACTGTTTGTGATCTGCTTTAATCGACATGAATCTGTGTGCAAGATTTGCAAGACAAGTATTGCCTGAATGATATGCTTTGATGAGAACAATATTTACAATATTTTGTCTTTTGTAGACATTGTGACTTATGGAAAGTTACTTATAACAGTAATGCATTACAATATTGCATTACAATATGAGTTACTTAGTTACTTTTTATGGAAAGCAATGCTTTACATTACTTTTCCTTTACTTTTTGTCACCTAAGCTGGTCTTGCTTATTTGTTTTGTTTTGTTAATAACAAAAAACCCAAAAGTTATATATTTTTTTACAACTGTAAAGGCTTTTTCACACCAAAAGTGAATTGAATAAGCCTCAGGCTGAAGGAAGTGCCTCTGGACCTCATTTACAATTTCTCTTAACACGGGGACGCACAAAGAGATGTCAGTGAATAAATGGGAAAATAAGGTAACTGGTTTTACTTATTTGAAAAAGTAACTCAGATATTTTGTAATGCCCTACTTTACTTGTTACATGGGGAAAAGTAATCTGATTACATGACTTGTAATGTGTTACTCCCAATACAGCATTGAGATTTTAGTCACTGTATTTTTGTCTCAATATGAAAGTCAAGTTTTAAAATGATTATTTATGGTACAATGAAGAAATTAAGAAATGGATAGTAATGTAATGACATAATGCACAAATGCTTTATGTATTAGTAATTCTATTTGTGTTAAAATAGTATTTACAGATTGACTGTCTTTGTCAAAAATCATCACTGGCACTCCACCCAAAATGGTTTTCCTGTAGAGAGCTGTGCTCTGTTCATTTCCTTCCCTTCTGCAGATACAAAAGAAACTCATTGTACAAATGACAGATAATTGCTGAGCTCTTCAGTCTCTGTACAAGGTGAATGTGAGGCGTCAATGTGTGATCATTGAATCAATTAGAGCCTTCAAGAAATGAGCAGACAACCCACTATTTTCAGCATCCACTATAACGTGCTGTCCAGCTCTATTCTTCACAAGCCGTCACAGTTCCAGGTGATCTATGCCTGTGTACCAACCCTGGTAGATTTTGTTATGGTTCAAGTTTAGACACTTCTGAATTATTCTTAGTAATGATTACGATCATATTTGTGACTGAACACTGATCAAATACTGAGGTACTGATGTCCAGTCCAGGGTCTCTGTTTAGGGTTGCCAGGTTTTAGAATACTTTCCAGCCCAAAGGTGACTAAGGTGAAAAAAGTAATACAATTAAGTAGCCCATATTTCCCCTGTCCAATCGAATTTGACAGCTGTTGGATTCCCATAAACAGCCTTAACATATATATATATATATATATATATATATATATATATATATATATATATATATATATATATATATATATATATATATGAAGAGTTCAGATGCAAAAGCATCTAAATCCATCTGATGTATTTCTTTAAAATTAACATTTCTTTCTGGCTACTTTGTATAGGTTTCTATGTAAGTACTGGTACTTAGCATTCACTCACTATCATTGTCTCATTTTTGACCGAGATGGCTTTCATCTGAACTCTTCATATTATATATATATATATATATATATATATACATATATATATATATATATATATTTATATTCAACGTGTTTGGTTCAACGTGTTTATATGTAGTATGTGCCTGTTTAATTAAACTTTGATGTATTTTTACTAAAGTTCTTTTACTCTTTAAGTTTCAGAGCTTATTATAAATTGTTCAAAATGTGAGCTATAATTATAAATATGACTGTCATTCTGTGGTAACCAGGAATTCACAAGCTTCAGTCTGGACCCAGAACACCTAAGAAGAGATGATACCAACCACTCAGAGGACCTCAGATGATGCCAACCCTGAAACATACAGCACTACCGAATTTTGCTATACATTTAATTGCAACATATAATTCATTACTGTTAATATTGTTCATTGCCTATTTGGTTACGTCATTAACTGATTTTTACCATACATCTCTGCCATATGTACATCAACTTGACAACTTGAAGCTACTACTAAATAAATTGTAGAAACTTAAATTTTCTGTAAAACAGGTTTTCAAATAAACTTGAATTGAATTGAATTGAACTGAATTGTACATTGTTTGCTTGTAAATGTTACATACAAATGCCTATGTATAAACAATGAGATAAAGATGGCGGATCGTGTGCAGATCGCTCAGGACGGGGTCTCTGCTAATGCGGCAGTGTCCGTCAACAATCGTGGATGTCACACTTTATGGATTCTGTGATCAGTAAGCTGTAAGACACTGTTTATTATTTAAAGAGATTAAAAAAAAAAAGAAAGAAAAAAAAAGGAGCGGGTGGATTTTTATCATTGTAGGGTGGTTGTGTCTTATGCAAATGATAATCCATTTTGACATTTTTACTGTCTACAGGTCGCCTTGACTTTATCAAGGAATTTGCTGATTTTCTATTTGAATTAGTATTAGGACTTTAACATCTGTGTTGATAATGAAAAGATGCATTGGGATTGGCATTTACAGAAGTTAGACAACATGTGTCAGGATCCACATGTTATCATAATCATACCTTAAATTTAACACTGTTAAATGCACATGGAGCCATGGAGCATAGCCAGAAGATAAATCCAAAATTCTGGCATGAAAGTCTAGATGGCAGTCCGATAGGTCTAACCCAATCTGACATAATGACATCATTATCACATGGCACAGGTGACTGGTTCTCTCCTGTATCAGTAGCCAATGAGCTCACTGCTCAGTATTCAAATACTTGGCTTTTGTTGCTGTAACAGCGCACTTAAGAAATCCTCCACCTTCCCCAGCTCCACCTGTAGATCTGCTATGGCAAGAATAGGCAACGTCGGTCCTGGAGTGCCGATGTCCTGTACAGTTTAGCTCCAACCCTGAAAAAAACCCTCAGCTGCCTGTAGCTGTAGCAAATCTAAAGACCTTGATTAGTTTGTTCAGGTGTGTTTGATTACACTGTAACAAATAACCCTGAATTTAACGGTCAAAGACTTTAAAAACGCTATAGTAATAACCTTTAAAATGGTTAATGGTAAGTTTCTCTATATATGGCGAAAAACTGCATTGTTTAGTGTTTGTGTGAATGACACTGTGCACCTTCTATATATGTTATTATTTAAATGCTGTTTGTGATGAGCTTTGGTTCATTATGTGATTTGCTCATCACCACCTGCTTTTGGTGGTTATCGATGTATTATAAAGGTACAAAACAGATTTCAGTACTTCAGCAGGTGGGTATATTAACATTATATAAGTTAATGAAGTTACAGTATTTAAAATAAATTTAAGTTAAAAGTGTAAAACCAAAAATGTTGCTACTGTATTTTTTTTATGGTAAATGTTTTTTGTTTTGTTTTGCTTTTTTTTTTACCATAAATTTTACGGATTTTTTTTTTTTTTTTTTTTTTTACAGTGTAGGGTTGGAGCTAAACTCTGCATTACAGCGGCACTCCAGGGCCGACATTGCCTATTCCTGTGTTACAGGGTAATCATGTATGCTATGAGGGTTATTCATATGTGTTATATGTGCAGCAGCAGTATTTCTTACATGCTCACAGCAGCATGTGTGGCTGTATTGCCAGTAGCAAGTCTCTGTACCTGCTCTGTTGCAGCAGCAGCAGCAGTGTGGCAAATCTATTCCGCCAAGACCAAATACATTAAGATTGTCATGTACATTACCATGCCAGTCCCTCCCAGAGTTGTCATGATTAGAGGTATTTCACATTGCATGGAAAGATAGATACTGTTGCTCACTCCCATCAGGTTAAAAAAGGTTAAAGAGAAACATCCTGAAGCAGTCATACTCATGCTCTCAAGAAAGAAACCCATAACCTTGAGCAAATTTAATAATTGATAAAATAATAATTTAGAGGTTTACAGAAGTGCATGGAAGGACAGTATGTCTAGTTAGACAGGTTCGAAAAGATGCCAGGTCCAAGTATCTCCGCAAAAATAACCAAAACAATCCTAAGTTACTATTAAGTGCAGTGGTAAGTTTAACAAATCGTCACCTTAGAATTATAAGGTTCTACCTGACATTTTTTGTCAAAATTGAGTTATTCACATATTCTTATTCGGTGACAACTTATTTACATTATGTGATGTTTCTTTTGAAAGCTGTGCACATTTTGGGCCTTTTTTTTTTTTTTTGAAAACAAAAATGGTTCTATCTACATAAGTCTATGGAATGCAAAAACTTTGAAGCTAAATATCTCAAAAGTGCTCAGAATGCAGATAGAACCTTATAATTCTAAGGTGACTAAATAATCGCACACAGCCCCAAACCGAATGTTTCAGAACTGCTTAGTAGTAATGACCGCATGATCTTTTTTTTTCAAGTGATTAAATAGAAAATATCAGGAATACAGTTTGTTGAATGTACAACCGATAACAGCGTCACAGATTTAGGTTTCAGGCCCCATCATAGCAAAGAGTAGCAAGCATGATTGGAGTTGTAGAAGTATTTTTATATATTTATAAATATATATATATATATATATATATATATATATATATATATATATATATATATATATATATATATTATATATATATATATATATTTTTTTTTTTTTTTTTTTTTTTTTTTTTTTTTTTTTTTGGAGTTGTAAAACACATTTTTGAGGTAATTTATGTGTGGTTTGCATTTATTTACTGCAAAATAAATAATAAAATTGTAAAAGATAAAATGTCACTCTACAGATGGTGCATAATTTAATTTTGTTTCGAATGGTTGCCTCCCAATAATCAGCTGTTGTCATCACAACCATGCACACTATCGGGGCACACATTTCAAGTCATGGATAGCAGTGTTTGGGTGATAGGGTTTCTCTCCCACACAGACAGCCTCATGCATGATTCAGAGTCTAGTGTGCACACTGGAGAATCAGATGTCTCATTTCTGTTAACAACACAGAGACAATGTTTTGGTATTCAATATCAAACATATATGTATGTGGTTCTGTAACTATGGCAAGGAAAAAACGAAAACATCTAAATCATACTTTTTAAAATAATTTTGACCTTGTTTATCTCATAATGGATCATAGTTTTACATTTCATTGCTCTAACATTATGTATCAGATTGTGTGCAAAAAGAACAGAGAAACAAGTACAGCATTTCTTGTTTGTAAAATATGGAAATGTTTTAAACTACCTTATGTTGTCTTTGATTAAACTGTGATCACAGTAGTGTGAAAAGGAGAAAAAAAAAAACATTAAAGCAGCAACAACTGCATACTGAGCTTAGATATTTTGTGCTTATGTATATTAGGGCAATTTTCTGTAATTTTCTCTATTGTATATTCTGTTGTGCACTTGTATTTGATGTGTATTCGTTAGAATGAACTCTTTGTTAGACTCAAACACCATAGTCTTTATTCTTGTGCCTGTGCTATAACTAAAGGGCAATATCCTTAACCTCTGTTTCATGCTGCTGTGCCAAATGCATATTCATCGGAGCTCATAATGACACTGGATAATGGTGTATGAATAACACAAACATTTCTTTAAGGGTGCTAATTACAGGTAATTACTCAATGATTGTGGTTGGTTTTCACTGATCGCCTCTTCCTTTCTTTTCTGAGGTATACAACACGTTGATATCTATCATTTTTGTTGCTAAATCCTTATTTATTTTGGTACTGATATTGGCAATTCTCCTAGACTGTAAACAGAATGAGTTTGAATAAACATATTTAGATACTGACTGATTTAATTGTAATAAATGTGTAACTTTATTCTATATGCACAATGCTGAAACCTTTAACAACATTTTTAGACAGTATGTGAAAAGGATCATATCTGATGACACCAACATGAGTGGGAAGTTAGTGTAAATATTAGTTATTTAAATCTGTTATCAAATGGCAACATTATCAAATGTTACTTCTACTTTTCAGAGGGACATGTAATAAGGACATGCTTATGGGGAACTTTTCCATCCTAGATTTGTTGCTTCTTGTTGACTGACCTGATGAATTTTTTAAGCTCCTAGGGAGGCGCATCAGTTACCACTGAATCTATCGCACATCTTCATCTCTGTCCGACGACAGCTTAATTGCATTTGTCCTCTCAGAGAAAGAAAATTAATCAAGATGTTCTTGCAGTCAAGTGTTCTTTGTCTATTTTGTTTACTTCGTATGGTTATTTTACCTCGGTATGCACTATTCCGGGCAAAGCTAACGAAGGAAACTCAACACTCCGTCTGTGATTAATAAAACATCGTCCCGAGGCCCAAAGGGCCAACCGCCCGAACGCTTTCAGCTGTATAAGTGGTGAAAGGCGACATAATCTCCCCGGGACAAGATTTGGACTGAGATTGAAAGACGCTGTGGGAGAGGTCCGGTATAAGGGCTTGAAAGAGGACTCTTCATGCTTCACTCGAATGGACGGATAGTCTGGAAGCATGGAGAGCGGACGGAGCTTCGCGCAGGTCATCTCAGAAATGCAGAATGAGATCAGAAAGCTGGAGAGCGAAAACAAAGCACTCCGCGGCCAGCTCGACCGGCCCGCTTCAGCCCTGGACTCAGTGAAGGACGGGTCACAGGACAGCTCGAGCCACGCCAGCCTGAGACGAAACGTGTCCGCACCACAACTTGAAGGACAGTACAAAGGTAAATAAGCTCACACTTTATTTTAAGGTCAAGTTCTCACTATTAACTAACTATTAACTGTGACTTTTACCTTAATATACTCCTAATTACTGCTCATTAATAGTTAGTAAGGTCGCTGTTAAGTTTAAGTATGGGGTAGGGTTGATGATGTATAATATGGTCATGCAAAATAAGACATCAGTATATGCTTTATAAGTACTAATAAACAACCAACATGCTAGTTATATGCATGCTAACAAGCAACTAGTTAATAGTGAGAATTGGTCCCCATACTAAAGTGTTACAGTAAATATCTTGTGTTATTCAAGATTTAATAAGCAATTCAGTAAAATGCAAATAAGCAGCCTGACTATTAAAGGGTTAAATTTTATTTTGATGGTCCCCTTTAGAAATTCTGTTGACTATAAATAACTTTTCAACAGCTAACTCTCATTAGACAATTAGGGCACCGTTAGGTTAGATTAGAGTTAGGGTTAGCAGAATAAGTCTGCAAAGTTGCAAAGTTACAGTCAGTAGCATGTCCATCAGACTACTAATACTCTAAATGACTGCCAGTTGACAAGGAGTTGCAAAGTTACTTATACTTAGACTCAAAATTAGGTGTTACTGTAGAACATGGAAAATTGCAATCAGGTAGGTTTATCTACCTTGCCTGACTGAAAAGGCTTACTCAGTGATGTTAACAAATACTTTTGACTAATAATAAAGTCATTTTGAAATAGTTTGGACATTACCAGGATAATATTTTAGAAGCATCCAGACATTTTATGTTTACATGCATTGGACTTTTTTGTTTTCACACTGTCCATATACAGTAATACCTATTGTTTGATTACAGTCCCATAATAGGCCCTAATCCAGGGCCGGGGAACTCTGCCTGCATCTGCATTAATCTAGATATGTTTTCAAGCATTTTCCACAAATTTCTCATCTACACTGAAACATCAGAAAATGCTAAAATCATTGCACTGCAGGAATGATACTGAGAGACCAGAAGCAATTACGTTCTCATGCTGTTATACGATCATTTTATTAGCAAAACATCTCACCATGTACTAGTGCGTCCAGGTCACACTCAATCGGCATGCCATCCCTAGTGAAAAATAAATATCTTAAAATGTATTTAAAATATATTTATTTTATGCTAAGTATACTACAAATACATTTACATAGTATGTACTTAATAAAATACCTTGCAATTGTACTTTTAGTATACTAAACTGGTCTGCTTAAAGTCTGCTAAACTGAAACAACTAATGTTGCACTTCATGCATTTTAATTGTGCAAAGGTAGTGCTGAAGTCCACCTAAGATATACTTGAGTATATCTAATTGTGCTAAAGTGGAACTATCTTTTAGGTACACTCTAAATATCTTACATCTTACATTTAAATACCGATATTTTTAAGATCATACAGTCCTCATCAGTAGTGACATTAAAACACATTTTAGCCTTAATATTAAGAATTGTGCGCAAGTAGTACTCCAAATAAAGTTTAATTTTAATTTATATATCAGGAAGTCCCAAGCGATATGTCAGTATATATGTTAATAAATTTAAACTATATTCAGAATAAAATAAATATATTTTAAATATATAATTTTTTTACAAGGGATGTTTGGTCTAAAACGCAATTCTCATGCAGGAACGTAATATGAATATTGTACAAAGTAACACATCTTTAGCATCACATTTAAAGTGAGGAGCACGTAATAGGCTCATACCGGTATAATCATGCTCTTACGATAATTAACAATGGTTTTATTATAGTAAAAGTGTAATAACCATGGTTTTGTGACATATTGATTACCATTTGTAAAACATTTACTACAAATACTATGGTTAAACTATGATTAGAATACCAAAATCATGGTCGATTCTTAGTTACCATGGTTTAAGTATAGTAACCATGATTTTTTGGTTTTATTTGTAATAATGGTTATTTTTTTTTAAAGGGCATAGATATCTATGGGTACAATATGTGTCACATGACTAAACATGCATCATAATTCTCAAATACTTAAGTTTTCACAGATCACACTACAATGGGAAAACATAATTTTTTACATTTATTTATTTGGAAGAGCGTCTTCAAAAAGAACTCAATTTTCACAGGACAAAAATGCTGTCTCAGTGTGGACAGAAGGACAAAATGTAAAGGGAAAAAAAAGCATTTTCAAATGTATATGGAGTGGTGTAAACGTAGCCCTAGTTTAGCTCCAGCCCTAATCAAACACACCTGCCTGTAATTTTCAAGCAATCCAGAAGATTTTTCAGATGTGCTTGAACAGGGTTGTAGCTGAACTCTGTAGGCACAGTAAACATCGGGGGACAGAGATGTCCAGCCCTGCCCATTCATGACAAATGCATAATTGAAAAATACAGAAATGATGCAGAGATTAATGCATTTATCTTTTTCTGAATAGCCATTCTTAAGTATTGTTTATAACTGATCAAAAACCAATTATAGTACATGCCTTTTTGCTTTATTCCTGCAGAAAACATTATTATGACAGTGCGAAGATACTCCATATCCTCAAACTCCATGAATGGAAATTCTCGAAAGAATGAGATTTTGCACAAGCCGAGACGACACGAGGAGACTGTGAACAACAATAAATGGACAAAACTACATGATGGTTCACACGGGCGTCCTTCTAGTACCTATGCTAAACCAGACATGGAGAAATTAACCAACAGACATTCCCTTCAGGAGTATGTCAACAAAAACAGGTGAGTTAGACTGTAGTCAGTATGAAATATTAACTTAGTAACTTACATGCTAATCATTATATCTATCATTTTAGAGCCAAAGTCAAGACGGTAACTTTCCTGTTGCCAGTGGATGACATTTACACCAATCGACCTGTACTGGGTGAGCACCTGTCGGAAAAAAGCAGCTGTGAACTTCAAGCGATAGAGGAAACAGACTCGTGAATTCAAACTAATGGTGGGAAAAACAGACACCCGCAAAACGGATGCTTGTGCAGCTGACAAAGAGCAAGTGCAGTAATGCAGTCCCGTCCTGACACATTTTTGGTTGAGTCCTGCGGTGAATTAATACCCACACCTGACCTCAACGCCTTGACTCCTGTTACAGATTTGGTTTCTCAAATTCATCCAGCTGAAGAAACTCAAGTCATCCCATGGTCTCGTCCGATGACCTGTCAGTCTCGCTTTGGCGCTCGGATCGGGTGTCTGCTTGTGTGAAGAACCGGTGGAGACGTGCGCTTCCTGCTCACTATACTGAGTTTGGTGTAATTGTTAGTTCATAGCACTTTGAATGATGAACATCACTTATTTACATCAGTTTGTTTTTACCTCTCCATGAAATCTCCAACTATTTTATTCAGTGTTAGCTTGCTTCATTTTACCATAGCAGTTTACTTATAAACACATTTAAAGCGATAGTTTACCCAAAAGTGAAGATGAAAATTCTCCTATAATTTACTCATTCTTAAGTTGTTTCAAACCAAAGAAAAATATTTTGAAAACTGTGTTTTGTTACCAACATCTTCTAAAATATCTTCTTTTGTGCTCAACAGAAGAAAGAAACTCATACAGGCTTGGAACAACTTGAGGCAGAGTAAATGTTGACGGAATTTTCATTTTTGGGTGAACTGTAAACTAAAAACATGTAGAAATGTTATTAAATCATTTTAAAATGTATCAATGCAGTGACACTTTTGCTACAAGAAAGAGAAAGAAGCCAAAGAAAGGTTTACTTATTATTATTATTATTATTATTATTATTATTTAGTTAAGATTTAGGACAAATCTGCACAAGACATCAGGGGTGACAGTACAGAGGATTTGAGGCTGCAGTCCTGAAAATCTGTTTTTACACTCCTGAAATAGTTATTGCACAGGGGTTGGCAATTCTTTTAGGTTTCACTTTCCTGTTTTACTTGAAGATAAAACAAATCCGCTCGTTTGTGAAATTAGTTAAGAGAAAATATTCACACACATTTTGCAAACATTTTTTGTATTACAAGTTTTCTAAAATATTAGGCATTATTTAATTAAATATGCGCTAATTTGCATACATTTCTAGTCCAAAAATCAAAACACCGAATGAAGGCAGTTTCAAAATTCTTGTTTATTTATTTATTTATTTATTTATTTATTTACTCTTTTTTTTTTTTTTTTTTTTTTGGTCATATTAGAGTCAAATGTTTTAACAGAGGAAATTTTTGGGTAGCTCATTTTGTCACTACATATTTCAGAAAAACTTATAAATAACAATATATATTTTATGGTTTTTGGAAGGAAATAAAATGTTGTTTAAAATCAAGCAAATTATATATGAACAAATCCCTCTGTAAAACCTTTAGAATATAGTCAAGAATAAAAATGTCAAGTTTGGTGTGTGTAAGTGCTACTGATGTGGAGATTTATGGCTCAGTGTAGGAGAAAAAAAAAATAATTTAGAGAAAACAGCCTTTAAAAATATGTAATGTAATTGAAATCTATCAACACAAATAGATAAAGTGCTATAAAAGAAACACTTAACAGGGTCTTTAGGATGTTTTCTTTCCACTCGTCTGAAAAACACTTTATGAAAAACCAAAAAGCCCAAAATCTCAAACTTGACAGGAGCATGAAAAAACAGTGTTTTTGCCTGCAGTGTCTCCCCTTAACAGCTCATGTAATAATATTAAACTCTAAAGAGTTACAGTGTAACATACCGAATACATCTGGGCTCAAGAAACATGTCAGAATAACAAACAGAACCTGGTGTGAACATGTCTGCTGCGTTTATCAGCTGAAGGTTTCTTATTCTCAGTCTTGTTGGGTGTGCTGTTCTTTACGAGCTCAGTGGGATCATCCTCACTGTAAAGACTCCCGTAACTCTCTGAATCTCGTGGTTTACCTGTTAGTGAACAAAGCAGTCAATGGTGTAAGCTACATCAGTGCACCCATTTGTTATAAATATAATAATTAAAAAAAAAAGATTGCATTGCATTTTTCATTTCTCCTGTAGGGGAGCGCGGGGCACAACCTAACACTTTCTGAATTTCTCAGTTTGTGTAAATCCACGTGGTGTTCAAAATACAATTTTTTATCCACGTTAATTTCACACTTGTCTAGTACAAATATGTCACTTTGTTTCATAATTAGAGTGTATACGTTTTTCATTATTTACCTCAAAAGAAAGGAAGTGAAAAGTGACAACATGCCCCGTAGATGAGGTACATTGTAACATGCCAGGGGCACATTATAACATGACCATATGACAGCTTAAAATGTTATCTGATCAATGAAAAAAATATACATGACAAACTAAAATATTTTGTCAATAAAATAAAATGATTCACTTTTTCAAATAAAATAATGGCTTTTTTTAAGAATAAAAAAAAATCTAATTTTTGAGGTTCATAATGAACACATCGCAACCATGCGTGGGACGGCCCTGATCGCAAAACACAGCTATACAGTATAGTTCAAAACAATGTGCACAAAAAGAAGAAACACATTTAGACATTAAAAAAACACTCCCCTCCCTCCAAACACAGCTCTCATTGAACACGAGACACATAAACGAGCCAAAATGCTTTACATTTCTTGAAATAATGATTTCTGAACATTAAACATTGATTGTCAGTCTTTATTCACCTGTTTCTTGTGGTTTCTTTTTAAAATCCATAAAAGGAAACAGTGAAAATTACATCGCTAATGCCATAGAAGAGCATAGTTTAATATAGCGGGCCAGATTGTAACGTTCGTGTTGACAGAACGTTCCCCATCAGCGCGACTGGAATTTAAAACTGGTTCGTGTCTTCTGCTGGTTTGCCAAGCATTAATAAACTATCTACACTGATAAATAACAGATTGGCGATTAAAATAATAGCAGATTTGTCTCATTTTAAATGAATACTAAAAACTGAGAAGAAAAATTTACTTCAGCCAGAAATGTACTTTTACTATGGTAAAATAAATATTGAGCGATATATTCAAAAGGCTTTTGAATTTTGGCGCACTTTTTTTTCTCTGTATAGTGTTGCTATGGGAACTAGTAAATACAGTAAATGTGGTTATGCTAGCGTGTGTGGAAATATTTAAACCACGCGTCTTACAATTAACCCTGCGTTAGTTTGTGCCCCGTGCACCCCTGCTACTCGATGATACCTGTAATAGTGCTGTGCTGAGGTTCAGTAAATCGTGTGGGAGGCTTGCTCTCTGTTGGACTATCACCATATTTCATTGGTACCAATGGAAAACTCTCTCTTTTCTGTAGTCTCTGATTAGCTTTAAGAGAGGGGGGTATGGAGAGGAAGAAAACAGAGGACAATTATATATTAAAAAAAAAAAAACAGTACCATAATTGATATTTTAATTTACTAATCTCTTATGGAATGGTACAATACAGTCTTTCACCCTAAAAATGTATGACTGTATTCTGGTGACGAAATTTGTGTCATGCACACCCTTGTGTACACATAAAAAACCTTTTAAAAAGTATACTTTGGGCTTAAAAATGTATAGTGTGACACTAACACATGCCGTTGCTTATGACTGATAACCAAATAATGAAGAGACATTCAACAGACCTTTTAATGCTGGCCTATAGTGAGGTAGCTGTGAAGCACAATCTCGTGTAGAATGATTCATGTTCCTCTCATTGTCAGGGTGGTGCACCAGAAGCCCCATGATCTCACCCTCTGTGACTTTTAGGTTCCTCTGCAGGAAGTAGGTGCACATTCTTCCTTTACCTTTTACCTCTATCTCTCCACGCTCCTCCATCTGATAGCCTTTATTTCTTAAAGCACTGTTTACAAGAAAACAAGACTTTAACAAGATTTAAGTCAAGATCCTTGTCTAAAGTCAACAGTGCCAAACAGAGATTATTTGAAGTAACTGAGACAGAGGACAAATTTTCATGCTTCTCACTGATAAACACTGGGACTGAGGTGGATTTTGTCAGGTAGTCCATGACTCTCCATTCTGGATGCTGTGTTAACTGTGTCTCCAAATAAACAATACCGAGGCATCTTCTCACCAACCACCCCTGCCAAGACCGGTCCGCTGTGCAGGCCCACCCGGATCTGGGACACAAAACTACAGTTCAAACTCTGAAACCCCGAAAACAGCCGAAGATGGCAATTTCAGGAAAGCAGGTACAGTTTGAGGCTGAACTCAATGCTTAAGTATTAATCAAAGATAGCCTCTCAAAGATCACCTGAATAGGGCCACCAGTGACAGGGTTAGTGACCTCTTTTGCAGCTATGATCATGCCCAGGGCGAAGTTGGCCACACGCTCAGTGTGACTTGACATAGGGATTGGCACACCACCTACAACCATGTAAGCATCTCCAATTGTCTCAACCTGCAGAACATGGTATAACACATGTAAAAATCAATAGTATTATTTTACACTAGAAAAATCCTCAAGACTAGGGCTAACCTTGTAAACATTGTGTACAGTCGTAAGACGGTCAAACTTGAGGTACATGGAATTGAGCATGGAGACAATCTGGATGGGTTCGCAGTCAGAGCAGATGTTGGTGAAGGTCACCACATCACTGAAGAGGATGGTGCACTCTTCAAACTCACCTAGAAGAAAAGCAATGTAGAGTCAAGGTTTGACTGTGTGATCCCTAGTAAAACTCGAAACAGACTGCACGATATGCGGCTGTCCCAGACGAAAGATTGGCATTGTGAAACAATCTTGGCATTTCTGTAATCGTGGCTCCTAATCTGTGGTTGTACAGTGAGAAAGATTTTCTGGCAGTGTCAGAAATTCAGCCTGATCATCGCCCAATGTGTTTGCTGCCATGACCCATGTTTACTGACCAGCCAATAAAATGCCACGTGAAATCAACGTGACATGGCCCTAAAACTTAAAACTGCTTAACTCAAGCTCTTATTCCTTCCTCTTTTGCCGCTTCCACTTTTTTTTCAGCACACATAAAAACTATAACTGCCTAAGTGTGATTCATTACACTCTTTTTGTTTACCACTAGCGCATGCTGATGATGTTTTATTCTTCTATAGTAACGTATGTGTCATAGTCTGTCATCATCATACAGTCTACATGCATGTCGTACCCACGTTTATTAGATCCATGTCACACAGTGTGATCAGCAGTGATCTTGCTAAAATTGTGTGGTGTGTAGAAGGCTTAAAGCCAGAATTAAAGTGTTATGAGTTCTTCTTCCTATATATGTCTCACATATTGAATACTGTTCACAGGTCCCAACTTCTCCATTTTAATTGGGAATACTTCTTAACAGCTGTTAATGAGTAGTCTTTATTTTTAGCACACATTTAAGCTAAGCCTTTAAAAACTTATAGCGTACACTACAGTTTTCGCTACACTACAAAAATCAGTATTTTAATGATTCTGAAAATATTAATCACTGTCTGGCCAACTGAGATTCTGGTGTGGAAATAAAGGTTAGAATCAGGTGTTCTCCTCCACCGACTCTGCCATGATGGTCTTCTGCTTCACCAGTGCCACCAGAAACAAGGTCCTCTCCTGATCAGAAGTCCTAACCCTGTGTGTGACTAGCATGGGAAGGAAGGTAATGTCACATTTCTGCATTTCTAGGGCTTTTATAAAACACTTTAGTTGATATTTTGTCCTTTGGTTTCTTTATTCTCACTTCTTATGTGTTTCCTTGATTTCAGACCATTAACAACAATTTGTACCTTCTCTCTCAACCAATGTGATGATCCCACACGTTTTAAGTTTCTCCTGCCCCCAAACCCCCCATCCTTTCTATTTGAACAACTGTTGTCCTGCAGCACTCATTTCTATAAAGATGAAGTGCTTTGAAAAATCTGATTGAAGCCTACATCTGCTCCTTCCACCCCAGGTGTCCCAACCCCTTACGGTCTGCACACTGATAAAACAAGTCCACAGATGCCACCATCATCCACACACAACACACTGCCCTCTCCTGGATCAGAGAACAGGAGGTGGTTCATTGATTACAGCTCCGCTTTTAACTTCATCGTCCCTTCGTACCTTTTCAAAAAGCTCCACTTTGCGCTGAACCTTCGCATCTGCCATTGGATCCTAGACATCCTGACTGGATGACCCCGGTTGGTCAGAATGGGAAACCACATCTCCTTCATCCCTACTCTCAGCATCGGAGCCCCACAGGGCTGCGTCCTCAGTCCTCTGCTTTACTTCCTCTATGACATTAACTCCTTGACCAAATAACTAATCCTTGGCTTCAACAAATAATGAAAAAAATTAAACTCTGACAGCATCATGTCCTCTCCACATGGTGTCACACGAACAATCTCTCCCCGGAATGTCACCAAGAATGTCATCAGTTATGGGAGAAAACAGATGACTACAGACAAACTACAGACCCCAGATGATAAACATGGCAACAGTTGAGAAGGTAAACAGCTTCAAATACCTTGAGGTCCATCTCACAGAAGATCTCTTCTTAACAGCACATAAACAGTTCGTTGCATCTCTACCACATATGACACCTGACCTGGTTCAAGGTCTTCCACAGAGTGCTGAGGGCTTTCTATACTGGGGCCGTGGAGAATCCTCTCACATGGAGCATCACTGCCTGGTTTGGGGGCACCATGACCCAAGACATCACATGTAAGTAATGTGTATGAGACAATAAAGAACCGTAAACCTTAGTTCTCACCTGTTTCTTCTTTAGTTTCTCATTTTCTCTGCGTATCCATAGCCTACCTTTTTAAGTTAAGGTCAGATGTCTTGCTGTGTCGTTTTTAAGTTGTCACATTTACAATTGGATGATTGTCTCAATAAAAGCTGCTAGTAGACCCATGCCTCAACTTTTCTCTTGATTCCTGCTTTCTAGTGATCTTGAAGACATTGATTAGCTTTTTCAGGTGTGTTTGATTAGGGCTGGAGCTAAACTCTGCAGGACAGTGACCCTCCAAGACCGAAGTTGCCCAGCCCTGGCCTTGGTATACTTCATTTTCAACGTTCAGTTCCATATTGCACACAGCCGTGTCTGTACAGTTTTCACAGAATAATAAACTGAGAACATTTACCTTGCACATGGGTTGTTATAAGCACATTATCCATGTGGACACCAAAACTGGGCTGCATGCAAACATTTGCATGGACAACGTACCCCCACAGTGACATCGAGTGGACATTGCGCAGACCGCTTTGCAATGCAGATGACCAAAATATACAATGGGCGTAAGAATTTAAATGGAATGACTTCCTAGCTTTTCTTAACAATATTTAACTGGTGCAGTATGAGACACTTTTATTGTCTTACAAAAAGCATACTCAATGCATTGTCTGCTCTCCTACCCATTCATCCTTCAATTTGATTCACCTGCCTCCACTCTCTTGCCCTCTTTCAGCTGGTTGGCCACATGTTTGGGCAGCATGGCATAGAGCAGATTCTCCGTCTTCTTCTTTTCCTCCTCAAGGTGTTTTGAGAGCTGATGCAGCTCTTCCTTTTTCCGTTCTAGCTGGTTGGAGAGCTCCATCTCCGCCAGTCGCTGCTGGTTGAGCAGGATCAGGTCACGTGTAGCGTCATGTGGAGCAATATCAGAGAGGTGCATGCAGTGCTCCTCCAGCTCCTGCAAGCTGCGAAGTAATGGTGAAGCTAGGTACAGCATGCAACGCAATGGAGGCATCCATAACATTTGTCCTGGGAGAAGGAAGTAAGAAACAGATAAGGAGAGTGGTATAAAGGCAAATATAATGAGTGATGCTCTGAATGTTAAATATGGGTCTAGCTGCAAGTCTGAAGTTACAGATAAGAATTAGACACAACATTTACAAGTTACTAAAGCACACAGTCATTACAGAGGCTCATTTCAAATTCCCTAAAGACATGGCACTGAGAATTAATCTGGAACATAAATATGAGATAAAATAATCAAATATACAGACTGTACAGTAGGGTTGGTCTAAAAGGAATCTATGCTACTATTCAGAAAGCTAGTTCAGAAAGCATTGGTTGTTAACTCCTGGAGTTCCTGGAGCTCCCCCAGCTGTGCACATTTATCTATGTCTCCCTAATCAAACAAACATGTTAGAGATTCCAAGACCTAAAGATATTCATAATCTACACTGCTGGGCTCCAGGAACAGGGTCAAGAGCCACTCTTCTAGACGTTCTAGGATTTGCTAACCCACAAATTATTCCCCACACCACCAACTGTAATGAATATACATACTGCTCATATTACATATATAGAGGAATACATAGAGGAAAAACACAGTTTTAGACAGAATGGTGAAATACAGAATTAAGAATAATAAAAGACATAAAATACTTAATATACTTGATCAATAAATACATACATTAATCATCACCTTTTAAGGAATTCTCACCTCTCAGTTCTAGCATGGGTCTCTCTCTCCAAGCCACAGGTATTCTGTCTCTTTGTGTTCGCAAAACAAAATGGCTATTAATGAACTTGCGGATACTGCAGATGTTGAAAGTCACCTGTGGATGCTGGATGGTGAAATACTGATCTAGCTGGCTGCACCTGGTCTGTAACCCTGGCACAATTCTCTGAACAGTCACCCCTGCCTGTCTGACCTGGAGCTGAATGGATGCATTGAGAAGAAGAAAAGAGCGATGATGTAACAATGTTTGAAATATTCAGCACTCAGAAAAGCAACAAATTTTAAATACAATTCTTTCAAACTATCTGAAAGCAGAGGGGTCTGAAACACATCTGCCACAACTGGCAACTTTACACATTTAAGTATGAAGTAAATTTAAGGATTTCTATTTGAAATTAATTTGATGAAACAATATCTTATCCTCATTCACCCCTTACTTCTTCATCAAAAACAATGTGGAAAGGGAAGGCATTGCAAAATGTCTTCAGATCGATGCACAGACTATCTGGATACACAGGCTCAAATCCCTTTGAAGTTTTACCTGAGGTGGAAAGAAAAATCAAATGAATCCCCAGCACAAACACCCAGACATACCACATTTTAAAACCAATTTTTACTCTAAAATTAATCTCAGGAAGAACTGAATATATGGCAAATTGTTTAGAAAATGTAAGAATGTCATACAGACCACATAAGAAAATAACTGAGCTAAGTCATTGACTAAAAAGAATGCTCAGTTATATTTAATAACTATATGTATAACTATCAAATATACAACTTCTACGACAGTCTTACCCTCTTCTGGATGTACAGAGTTTCTGACTGTGCCCCAGTGGTGTTTCTCTACATGATTTAGATATTCCTTCTGCAGGGACCTTTCAGAAAAGTCCTGGAAAGAAAACAGTGTAGGTGTATTTTTTCACTAAACTGCATAAACCCAAGCAAACCCCTAATTCTCAACAGTCTATAATGCTATATGTAACTGTGAAATCATGAAAGTATGATGATATACCCATAATCTGGCTATGTAAAGATTGTGAGAAAGCATTTCTAGGGCATACTTTGTCTAAAAACGCTGGGCTCTGGGTGATGAGGAAAACAATATGCTCTTTTTTTCCCATCCTCTCGACTTCTTCGATCTGGTTCACAATTTCCATCTTTATCTTGCTGTTGAAGAAGTCTTTGGCTACAGCTCTGATGATACCTAGAGCATTAGAATTCAGTCACCCAAAAAATGTGATTGCTTCCTGATTATTTACTATATATATGGTTGATTATGTTTATATAGTTATCCACATAGATACATAGATACAAAGATATATACATAGATCAGCAATTGTTTACCAGGGACGATATGATAAAGACCTCGTCGGTCTGAGTAGTAGTGTAACAGCAAGGTGCCGTTGTTGTTTTTTTCTACACGGAATGATGGCGCATTCATTTCCTAAAATAAAATGAAGACAGCACAGATTTGCTATATAAATGTTGCATATGACAGATTACTTATAACTGATTCTGAATGCATGAATGAATGAATCACAAATTCAGAAAAAGTAGTGAGAAAAAAGGTCTTATTCCGCACATCAAAAGTGCGTTATTCATTCTGGGTTAACAAATAAATTATGAAACAGAGTCTTTGATCGAAATTCTCCTCAAGATGATTATGAGAATAACAATGTACTGCTCACTCGACCTTGTAGGAAAGAGAGAGATAGCCGTGCAGCGCATCCAGATTCTCCATAAACTCAAACAGATTTCCTCCAAGGGTGCGCAACATATGATCATATCCGGCCCTTTTGCAGAATTCAAAAAAATATTCTCCAAACTGCCCCAACACCACACTTTGCTCAAGCTCTTTGGATAAACAAAGAAAATGCATGTTAATAAAGAATAACCAAAGCACTTTTAATAAATACTGGCTGCTCAAAATCAAACCAAAGACTTAAGAAGTGAAAGTGCTTTACCAAGCATCCTGCAGGCCTCTGTCACCAACTGCATGGTGATGTTATCTGTGTACACTTCATAAGTCATGAAAGTGTCTTGAACCTTTGCTGCATCCCTGCAAAAATCCCATCAAAATGCAACCATTTTCCAAAGCAGTTTTACAGACAATAACACCATCTCTTGGAAAATCATTGTAAAACACTCAAGTAATTAATAGGAGTGTTATGGATTCTCACCTGAGTTTGTCCCATGTCTCTTCTCCAAATTTGTCAATCACTAGAGACTTCAAACATGTGTTGATGAATCCATACTGGAGATTAGAGTTAAACGCATTTAGCCATTTGATATGTTTTGTAGCTAATATTGAATATTGAATTAAAGGTGCAATAGGAGATCTTGGAAAATGTTAACTTTAGCCTGATAGCACTGAAAGCAAACATCCCGCCCCTCCCTGCAAATCGCCGTCCAAAACCACGCCTCTGGAACGCATCTACGCACACAGACTAGACGACCCGAGACAACATTACTACAATACACTGTAACACCAAGTTGAAATGTTTAACAGCCCAGAATAGAAAAACTGTGTGGCGCTAATAATGCACAGGAGATGAGAAGATGGCGGATTTTTCCTGAGTTTAATAAAATGCCTACGCGCCAACACACTCGTCCACATACATGGGGATTGAGCAAGGAAAAATGTACATGAGCATACATCCGACTCAGGTCACAAACAGAAAGGAAATAAATAAAATAAAGAGAGACAGATGTCGATAGAGCAATTCATCTCGTCACCTTTCCAGAACGTACAGACACAGAACGTACAGAAAAGTACCGTAAATGCTGTAGCGGCCATTACAACATCATATGTCATTAACCATGAGACCACTTTATAGTACAGTTAGTAAAAATATTACAATACCAGGAAAGAAGATCAGGTTTTTGATGTTTGCCTGCCATTCTCGCTCTTTCTGCAAAGCGTACGTGAACGTGCTGATGGCGTATGCTGTCTGGGCGAACAGGGTTCGCAGAGGTATGCAAACACATATGCTGACAGGCAGGTAGGACAGCCTATGGTTATGTTCGGACCGAACATTTTTACTGGACGAACATTTCTTGGTCATACGCCTTCCACAGCATTTTTTATATACATATAAATACATTTAGATCACTTAACTTAATGCACCTTTAACATTTGTAACAGTAATTCATAAGATCCATGGTAGTTGTCACAAGGGTTATATTTAAGTTTTGGAATCAAAAATTCTGTTACACAATGCATTATTTCTCTGCAAGTGGTTTTGTATGTTGGTTTCAAACATTTATCTTTAAAACTTGTTAAATTAGAATAATTTGTCTTCAACAACTGGCACATCATATTCAGAGAACGGTTAACCATAATCAAGGTAGACTCAGACTCTATTTTTAACAAAGTTTCCATAATGTCAGGTTGGGACAGGTATTTTGTTTTTATATACTGTTGGGTGCATAAGTTTGCCTGCCCATCGCAGAATCATCTAAAAATGCCATTGACCTTAAATAGTGCATTCTGCTTGTTATTTACTGCCCTGATTTAGTTGACATAAGTAATAACTGAATTGACATAAATTGTCATGTTCTAAGTTTCCCTTTTTGAAGTTCCCTTGGCCAACTACAAGACACCTCTACACCCTTAAATGGTCAGTCTTTTCTGACTGGTGTGCAGCATGGAACAAGGACTTGTCCTCTTGTGATGCGTCATCTGTGCTAACGTTTCTGCTGGACAAGGGATGTTCGCTTTCCACGCTTAAAGTTTATACTGCAACCATTGCAGCGAATCGCACTCTCGTGCCTGGCCAGTCCGTCGTTATGTTTCTGAGGGGAGCTCACTGAGCCAACACGGGACTTATCCAAAGTCCTTAGGGCCCTACAAGGCCCTCCCTTTGAGCCACTCCAGGCACCCGAATTATGACCCCTGGATAGTTGATGCTATAGCCCTGGTATATGTCTCAGTGTGCTAACAGTGTCCTGCTGGAGTGAGAGCCCATTTCATTACGGGAATGACCTCCTCCAGGGGTTGGTCCGGCTTTTCAAGTTTCTATTGGTGATATCGGTGCTGCTTCCGGATGGTCTTTGCCGTCTACTTTCAACAGGTTTTATTACTTAGATGTCCCTGCCCTCTAGGCATGGATTTTGTCTCCAAAATTTACCTAATCCCCTCTGTAAGTGGAGAAGGTCTTGTTACGTAGACCCCAGCCTAGTAGTTTGGGTCTCATAATTGGCTCATACTTATAGGAGCCCTCATTACGGGCGCTCCGGAGCTGGGCTTGGATGCGTTCCCCATTAGCGTACAACGCAAAGAGAGAGACCTTTCGATAGAGAACATTCTGGTTACTAACGTAACCTCAGTTCCCTGAGAAAAGGGAACGAGCACTGCGTAAGTGGGCGTGCTATAAGGCTACACCCGAGTCGATGACTGTCGCTAAAGATTCTGAGGAAATGGCGGCCCCAACCTTTTTGGTGGGCCAAAGTGTAATTTATTTGTGTAGCCACACGAATGTGAACAAATCAGGCTTCAGTATTCAGAGTAAACAGGAATTACCCCATAAGTGTACAACGCAACACCCGTTCCCTTATCTCAGGGAACCAAAGTTACAATAGTAACCTGGAGCGTTTAGATCCCATTGGTTTTTATTATAACTTGTAGCTTGCTCAATAATCAGCGACTGTTTGTTTGTTCTGTGAGCTGTGCATTAGTCCTCCTTTTTTTTTTTGAGTGAAGCTGTTCATTGCCCTCAAGAAAAATCTTCTTCAGCATATTCTGCACATTAGAGCTCTTCTCAGACAACCAAGAGAGTCATACACAACTATTAAAACCCATGGGGATGTAAACTTTTATAAACAGGCAAAAATTTATTTATTTATTTATCGTAAAAAATAGGTCCAGTGTTAATGTTACTATGGAGGAATTTTCCGTATTGATTTTTCACAGGTGTTTTCTCCGTATTTGAATTAGACTTAGTGAGTATGATGGGTTGTTATTATGCACTCAACTGTAAACACACAAATAAAAATGCAAAATACAGAGCATTTACTTAAATAAAATTGCCATTTGCTTACCATTTCTCTGTCAGGTTGTTTTCTTTGGGCATATGAAAGTTGAATTATTGTCTCTTTTTATATTCCATGGATAAACCACTCACCTCCACGAACATCATGCTTCATAAAAAAAAAAAAAAAAATACATTACCGCTCCATCCAGCAACAAACGATATTTTTTCCACATCGACAATTTACAAAATGATATCTCAGGAGTCCCAAGTATGCACGACCCTAAATGTGCGCTGCAGAGTCACAGGAGAAGCAGCACGAGCCACACGACAGTATGAATGAGAGCTCGTGACCCTACTGAGAGATTAAAGACCCTCTGGTGCCTCGCTGCAAAAAAAATCTGTTCGTAGTAAATTTTTACATTTCAAATTAGCTTTTGCTGATTAAAATGTGCCATGCATGTTTTATTCTGGCTAAGAGATATGGACCAATCAAATGTGAGTAAAGCGATCGAATAAACCGACATTACACATAAGCAATTATTATTATTATTATTATTATTATTAATAATAATATAAATAGAATATAAATACATGCATATAAACAGAATATATAAAGCTTGAAAAAAATGTCTTTCTTTCAAGCTTTCTTAATTATAAATAAATTCAGTTTATTCATTTGCATTAACAGTTAAAAGCTATATATATATATATATATATATATATATATATATATATATATATATATATATATGTGTGTGTGTGTGTGTGTGTGTGTGTGTGTGTGTGTGTGTGTGTGTGTGTGTGTGTATGTGCGCAAGTGTAAATATAGGACAAAAGCTGTTTTAAACGCAAAGGGTGGATAATATAGAAGTTAAATGATAAATAAAATCTATTTGTACCTCTTTTTGAAAGCATCCTCACTTTACAGCATGTTTACACAAACACCAGACTCAAGACTGGAGTAATGATGCTGAAAATGTAGCTTTGCATCACAGGAATAAATATATTAAAATGGAAAACAATTATTTTAAATCGTAAAAATATTTCACAATATTACATATATATTTATTTAATAAATGTTGCTTTATAGTGACATTAAGTGACTTTAAAAAATCTTACCAACCACAAAGAATTATCAATTACGTTACGTATTTTTATTTTACATTCTTTCTTTGCCTTCTTATTTGTTTATTGTGGCGCCACCTGTCAGTGGTTATTGTTGGTACAGTTGGGTTCGACTGGCAGTAGCGGGCGCTGTTTTGTTCCAGACTCAATCTGTCAGTCAGTCGCAGACCTAAAGTGTTTGTGTAAACAGAAGATGAAGAAGGTTGATTTTTATTTTATTTTATTTTATTTTAGGTTATTTATTTATTTATTTTCGTGGATCTCTTAGTACCTTCATACCTTAATTGTTTTATTTTCTAAATAAAACATAAAATGTATTTTATAATAATTATTTAAAATATATTTTATTGTAGTGTCATTGGTTTATTTATTATATATTATTATCTTAATGGGAGCATTTAGTAGGCCAGTTATCTTTTATTGTGTCTTACCTCTCCCATTAATGTATTTGTACTACAAAGGTTCAGCAGCCAATCTTAATTATTTTAAATGACTAACTGATATGTATCTAACGTTGACAGAACAACGTCTTGTCCTTGACAGGAAAAACAAAAGATGTGTGATATGATAACGGATATGAATATTTTTGTTAGCATCAAATGTACTAGAAGTAACGTAACAAGTAGAAGTATGCTGACATTTCCAGGGTAAAAAAAAAAAAAAAAAGGGTAAGGCTAGCAGCCCGGACGTTTTCTCTGATTGGTCAGCCATGATAGGTTTATAATATTTATAATAATAATAATAATAATAATAATAATAATAATAATAATAATTATGATAAAAATAATAACTATTAAAGTTTCTTAGTAACATTATTTATTACCGTCGCTCATACAAACTGTCACGTGACACTTGTTACTTTTCTCAGCGCATGTCCGTGTGGACCAATTACGGTCGTTTGTGTTAATAGACTAGACATGTCATTAATTAATTTAATAGCTATTGATAACGGGAAGAATTTAATTTGCATGGCAGAAATAATAGTTGTGCACCAATCTCTCAAATGAGATAAAATGTCATTACATTTGAATATAAGACTCAATGGAGGGTTAGGCCCCCAAGCCGTCAAGCGCCTCCTTCAGGAAGACTTTTTGACGTACAGGAAACGGTTATTAGCCAATAACATTTACGTTATCAGCCGCACAGCTATTCACCAAGTTACTCGTTTCTGAAGTATTCGTAGCTGAATATATTTAATATAGTCTGCAGCATATTTAAGATTCTGTATATATAATGTATAAGATCTCGCGTGAGTTAGCTCAGTGTTGAGAGTCTGTGAGATTTGCGCGTCCGCCATCTCTTGGAGCCCGAAAAGTAGCAGTACGCGAAGCGCTTGTCAACAAGTCCGAAGAGTGATACTCATAAAGAAGGTCAAGCGGGGGCTCAGCGCTGCCTCATTATACGTGTTCCCCGTCTTTTGTCAGAGAAGACTTTCATGTGAAAGGAGACAACGGCGGGGAATAAGCCAGACATGTCCAATCTCAGCAAAGGGGGCACTAAAAAAGACACCAAGATGAGGATACGAGCCTTTCCTGTGAGTATGAGCGCTCAGAGCCGGCGAGACCGTCACTCGAGCTCCGGGGATTCGAGCAAACAGGCCTGTGTGAACAAATCCCGTCACACCGCCTCTGTGTTTTCCCAAATCCCACAAATAAGCAAATAGCCATCATGAGAGGACTAGCCGTTTTGATCTGTGTTTAGAAGTCTTGCGTTCGTTTTACCTCAAGCTGATTACTAATGACAAGTCAGCGAGCCTGCTAGCTGGCTAACCTGTCTAGAACAGCAGCAGATGAGCACAAATAAATGCGCAGTGACCCAAATGCAATGATTTTACTGCAGTGGTTCCTTCAGTGAGCATATACAATCAGCAGTAAAATTGCCACTGATCAAAACATTTGTTCTAGTAACGTTGTTTGTGGGAGGTCGTTTTGTCTATGACGACGTTTTGCGTCATACATGTACTGTTTGTATGTTTATGTCACACATGACACGTTAAATTATTGCCTGCGAAGAAGCTAGTTCAGTAGCACTAATGTTGATGTGGATATATAACGTTACAGTTGCCCTGATCTGACTAAACGGCCAATATACTGTAAAACCAAAATGCATTGAGATTCGCATGTCAGCTGTAAAATCAGGACCATCTCTGAGAGTGACGTCAGGTGATGGGGTATTTGTGGAAAACGGGACTCTGAGAAAATGATGAATCATCCCTGCCATCTGGCAACTCTTGCACTGAATCACATCTGTTGAGCTGCATGATTTTTTTCTTAACAGTTGTATGCCAAGCAAATACGGACTACCCAGAACAAGCCAGGATAAGCATTTTGTTAAAATGCTCAAAAAATGAGACAACTCCCTTTTATTATATACTGTTTAAATTGCTTTACCTCAGTAGAGTAGGGATATAGTAATATGCCATGTATGAGTGTCATAAAAATCGTAAGAGTGTTGTCCAATCAAACAAATATTGAATGATACTGTATATTAACTAACTTTTTGAGTCTTCAGCTGCTGTTGGCAGTTCCCCCTAAAGTTCACACCGGTGTCCTTGCAGAGTATGTCATATTAACCATGGCCGAATGATAAGCACAAAATGGCACAGTAATTTCTGTCTGCATTTTAGCCGGTATAGCTGTTGATTTTATTTCATTTCAAAGCTAATTTTCCTTTTGTACAATGTTTTGTTTGAAAAGGGTGTTTGCACTGTCTGTCTTTAAGAGAAATCACACATTGTCTGATATCTCTTATGCAATGAAATCACATTCACACTTTTTTTTTTCAGGGTGGCTTAGTGTAATGTGTAATTTAGGTTAGATTGATAATCTAACCAATCTAACCAGTTTGCAGTTCAAGGTTATGCTGAGCCACAGTAAAAGCCTGTTCCTACCAAGCATAATAACTGTAATTATAACTATAAAGTTTTAATAACCATTCATACCAAGAATGCTAACTATATTAGCATCCACACCAATGCACACAACATTTTGTTATTATAAGAGCTGTAGTTTAGTCATCTTTAAAGCAGCATGGAATCTGATTTGTCAGTGTTTTTATTGTTTATTAGCTGGAAAAAAAGTGATGTATTCTGTGTTGCTACTGCTATAGTTAGGTACACTTCCCTGTGAGCAGTCCTTAAGGGGAAAGTACTGCTTCTGTAAGCCCACATGCACTGATGCTGTGGTAAAAAGAGTGCATAACTTTTGGATTTGGGTAACCTTCGTTGTGTCAAACAGTCGGGAGCTTCATGTATCACCTTTTCCCTCTTAATATTTTTTCCTTTTTTGCTCTGTTTTATCTCAGATGACCATGGATGAGAAGTATGTCAACAACATCTGGGACCTCTTGAAGAATGCCATCCAGGAGATTCAGAGGAAAAACAACAGTGGGCTGAGCTTTGAGGAGCTCTACAGGAACGCCTACACCATGGTACTGCACAAGCACGGAGAGAAGCTCTACACAGGCCTGAGGGAAGTGGTCACAGAACATCTCATCAACAAAGTAAGAGCCACACGTCTCTGTTGTGCCTCTTCTTCACAGTCAGGGTGACGGTGTCTAATCTGGATCCGTTCTGTGCGTTTTCACAGTTGGCAGATCCCCTGGCCGAGTACCGGATCTGGCATGAGAAACGATACGTTACATGTACATTTATGCTTGTGGTAGATACTTCTGTGTGACGTTCATGCATTTCCAGAGAATTGTATCTTGTGAACTTGACATTGCTAGTGCAGTGCTCTGCTGTTTAGCTACAGGATGATCCAACACCAGTTCAGTGAAAAGCAATATCAGATCATAGAAAGTAATGTGTGGAGGTGGTTTCAAGTGAAGGCCGGTTCTCAGATTTTCAGATGGAATTTGTCTGTTAAGACCAATGTGAAGTAAGGCAGATGGGCTGAATGAAAATGCAAGTTCACTTTGACCATAGGTGCACAACTTTCTGTTAAAGATAGGGGTGCACCAACGTATCGGCTGATAAAACATGATCAAAATCAAAACAATCGTACACTGGGCAATCATTTAAATCAGCTGATGATACCCAATTATCAAAAGGGGACAGAAAAACATGTCAGCATGTGACTTGTCATACTGTATTATATAAGAAGAAAATATCTCTTATGTTGAATTTAGGTAATAATAATGCAATAATAATACTTTAACGCAATCTCACTTTAATGCTTCTTAAAAACTGGGCTGTTAACGTAGGTTCTGTTTGACCCTCTGAATCACCTGTAGTTGAAGCCAGGGTTGCCTGAACCATGTTTTTTTTTTTCTCTCTCTTTTGCCAACATTATGATAAGAAACAAGGTCTCAGCTTTCAAATTAGGCCCGTTGTATCATGGAAATCAAACAATAAATGTCATTTTGATGCTCTCAAATGTGGTTTGACAGATGGCTTTAGCAGAATCATCTCTTTCACTTTAATAAAAGTTTTAGCGTAAACGTGAATGAATAGAATGAGAGATACAGTACACTTACTGAGATGTATCATGTCTCATGTAATCAGTGTTTCAGTAGTTTCAGTGCCTAAAACCGCTTATTAACAGTAAGTCACTTGACTTTACCTTAGGAAAGTTGTCCAGTGTCCACAGTTGGTTAGTTAGCTATAACAGAAAAACACTAGAGGAGCATATTTACTGTTAAATATTTATGTATGTTTGAATACATCTGACATGAAGATCAATTCAGTTCAATTATGTTAAATTTGTATACAGATATGTTATTTGTTGTTATTATATCTGGAAAAATAAAATCAATTGAATATAATTTATTTCTATTATTAGTTTTAACCTTTTATATTATAGTAGTGGACCAAATTAAAGGGTTCTCTGTATAGTTTACAGCATCAGTTGGGAGAGAATTTTTTCCCCCTATTAAAAACTAACATGTTGGCTTGAAATATTTACAAATAAATCCGTAGTGCATCAAATTGTGTAATACTGTATATTGTCATATTTTCTGAGACAGTTATCACACTGTCTATACTGTAGCATTTGACAGGAAAAAAAAAAATTAACCAAACAGCACAAAAGCTCAAGACATTACCGCCAAACTACCAGTATCAGCAGATAGCATCCCTTCAGACATTCACGGAAATGTTTTCAAATAGCAGTTCAGATCAAACACAATAGTACAGAGACAAGAGGGCCGGTTCCATATTTTTCCTCTGCTATTCACTGTCCCAAACAAAAAGAGATTAGAAAAAAAACTTGCATTGATGGTGAATGTCTGTGTTGGTTTGCACAGACACATTAAAAGCTGTTCATTCAAATGAATATCTTTGCATTTGTCTTGGTGTGAACAGGCCTTAACAAATAGCTTACCAATAATGAGTACTTCATTAACTGATTGCATCAAGCTGGGTTTCTACTTGCTGCCTTGATCTGAATTAGCAGGAAGCCTTGTTTATCCTGTACTTACGTCCAGTTTTTGTCTGTTTAAAGGTACGAGAGGATGTGCTAAACTCCCTAAATAACAACTTTCTGCAAACACTGAATCAAGCCTGGAATGACCACCAGACGGCTATGGTGATGATCAGAGACATCCTGATGTACATGGTGAGTCCTTATGACAAGCTTTCATTGTATGTTGATTGATTTGTTTTTTTTGTTTTTTTTTTGAGTGGTAGCTCAGTTTAATTCCCATTTATGTAGTTGCTGGAGATTTGGAGGTCAGTGAGTGCATCTGCAGCATTCAGCAGGGGAGCGTTAAAGGGATAGTTCACAGAAAATACAAATGATGTCATCATTTTCTCAGTCTTATGTCATTTCAAAACTTGATGGCTTTCTTCTTTGGAATGCACAAGACATTTTGAGAAATCTCCCATTTTTTTTCCAAGGCCTGAAATTCATTTCAGAAAACGTAGGGGAATTTTCCCCGTTAGCTGACTCTCATTACAATTGTCTACCTAAATGTTTGCTCACTTCATGGATTTGTGTATTTTACAAAAGGGTTTAAACATTTAAGGGTGCCTAACAAACATTTTAAATAACAAGCCAAATGTAACAACATTCATTGTATGCTTTTTTTTTTTTTTTAATTATGAAATTTATGCAGTTATGCGCTGAATCATATTCACATAAAGTTTATGTTTATAAAATATAAACATAAAATTGAAAACGAACTTGGATGCTAAAGGGTACATTGCATTTGCCTGAATCACTGTTAACTCTTCCCCACTGTTGATAGCATGCATTCATTCATTCATTCATTTATGTATGTATGTATATGTTTTGATAAAACTAACCAACAAGTTTCCATCAAGTGTTGTGTTATACTCTGTGGAGAACTAACACCTAAAACACCTAATAACTTTATTGTTATATTTATATAGTTGTGTATTATGTTTCCAAACAAATGGACTGTTGTTTGGGGAAGCAGAGCTTAATCTTAATCTGTATTGGCCTCATTCTTCTCGTTCCCCTTCTGTCTTTGCACAGGACCGGGTGTATGTCCAGCAGAATAACGTGGAGAACGTCTATAATCTAGGTCTTATCATCTTCAGAGATCAGGTGGTTCGTTATGGCTGCATTCGGGACCATCTGAAGCAGACCTTACTAGACATGATTGCCCGTGAGAGGAAAGGGGAGGTGGTGGACAGGTGGGTGTCTTTGTTTTGTTTTAGCAGCATAGCAGATATAGATAAAGACTTTGTGATTCACCTTAACAATATGACAGTTTTTGTTGGCACAATTTTGTTTTTTTATATATATCTATCTTTGCTCATGTTCACATGTTAATGACAGTTGTTTTGCCACATCCTGTGTGGTTTGTAAGTGCTTGCTTTTCTATCCTTTGTTTGTGCAAACACAACAGTAAATGAGCCCCTCTGGCCAGCAAGATTTGAGTTTGAATGAGCTGGAGTGTAAAAAGGACTAAGAAATTCTACATAAAAATTATGTCCATTTCATGTAAAAGTCAAACTGGCTTATGATATACTTGAAAGTAGAGAAATATAGTGAAATATAGTGAAAGTAGAGAAAAGTGTCTACCTTTAATTGTGCGTAATGATTTGGTCGCATATTGGATTAGGAAACACTGTTTACTGTTAACTAGTTACTTATTAGCATGCTTGTTATCATATTGGCTGTTAGTAGTTTATTAAGCACATATTAATGTATGACTGTATTCTAGAGCCATTAACCCTACCCCACACATAAACATTACCAAAAACACTTAAGACATCTCTCAAAATATCTTCTTTTATGTTTTACAGAATGAAGTAAGTCATAAAGGTTTGGACCAACATAAGAGTGAATAAATAACAGAAGTAGGCTGTCACGATTCTTCAATTTGAGTAAAAAAAAAAAAAAAAAATTCCTTGAGTGCATTTTGCCCGAGTAACCAGCAAAATACCGGAAGTATGGAAAAAGATCCATGAAACATATTATTACACCGTTTTCCAAGGCTGCTTAATATATTAAACCCATTAAAAAATCATGATAAAGCATAATGCTATTGTGAATTCACAAACGCTACATTTAATTTAAATAAATCAGGGCTCAACGCTAAGGATTTTTGGATTTTTTTTTTTGGTTCAGATTTTTACTTGCCCGGTCAAAATTTTCACTGGCCCTGCCACACACACAAAAAAAACAATAGTTGCTGTTATCCATGTTTTGACCCATGTTATCTTTTATTTTAATAAATAAGCTTATATGACATCAAAATCTTACATACCAACTAAATTGTACAATTCTCGATTTCAATTTCACAAAACCTACTAGCCGAACAAATATAAAGTTCAAACATTATTTGTTTGTTCAAAAATTATTTTATCATTATTTATTACAAATAAAACGATGCTTAGGGAAAAACAGCAGACGGGCTGAATGAACGCAAATTCAGTCTCTGCCAGCAGGTGGGCCTTATGGAATGTTGATACAGTATTTCCCTGGTTACTACTGTAAACAAAGCAGTGCCGTCATTATGAACGCAACTTTGAATTCATTGTACAATAAATAGGTAAATGAAAAGAAAACGCCATGTAAACCTTTCTTAAAACAGTCCGTTTCCCTCGGAGATGCATTCATATAAACCCCGTTTCAATATTTAGGATATTATTTGCAATATTTCGCAAATTGTGAACTGTGATCTTGTTCTGCCTGCCAACATTACAGTATTTTTTTTTTTCCTTTTTGTGTTCGTCTTCAGCGTCTCTGGCCTCTGTTAACGGATGTTTAAAGAGTTCGTATTATTTCCACACACATGACATTTTGAAAAAATATTGCATGCAGTTTGTGTGCAGGCCCGGAACAGAGATCGGTTGAAATATGTCCTGTCGATCGGTGCATCCGTACTCTACTGTATAAAGGAAATATAGATTAATCATTGTTAAAGCTACAAAGTTACTCGTCAAAACGGATATTTTGACATACTTTTGTAGGCTATCTGTCCGTCAGAGACACGTCTCTCTGTGATCTCTTGAAATTTCAAATGAATAAGACTTAAAAACACGAGCAAATTATAAACTTTTGTGACGAGGCAGCAGTGGCCAGATCGGGCCAGTGACAAATTCGTCAACTGTCCCGAGCGTCTTTCACGCTGGCCCGGGCCATCGGGCACTTCTTATTGTCGAGCCCTGTAAATAAAGAAATATATGCGATGCATGTTTGATATATGCACGTTAATTATTTAGATGCTTGTATGTTACGTACGTGAGTGTCAGAGCGGCTCCATTTATACACAAACTGTTATCATTTACATGTGTGGAGCATCTTAAACGCTATCTCTGCATGTTGTTGTGAGTTTGGGTTTATTGTACTGTTTATCTGAGAACGCCATTTCATCAGATTTGTAAGGTAAATCATTTATAAACCTACGCAAACACATGAGTACACGAGTTTTGATGTCCACATATTCAGGAAATTACAGTGACTGTAGCGTTTCTGTCATAAAGAAATAGGCAAATATTAAAGATTAAGTGGACATTTGAACTAAATGTTCTTTAGTCAAATTAGATTACTTGCTTTTGATACTTTATTTGAACTCATTTTTATTGCTGCTTTGCTATAATATATGCATTTTATATATTTTTAAAGGCACTTAGTTCACTTTGGTCTATTTTTAATACTACCAGAAAAAACTGATTAATCGTCCAAATAATCAACCAATTACTCGATTACCAAAATAATCATTAGTGACAGCCCTAAACAGAAGCAGCTTCATTTTTTTGGTGAACTGTCCCTTAAATGGAACAAACACCGCTGTCATTTCATTGATTTAAAGTCTAATTTAAAAAGCCTTTAAAAAAAAAAAAAAAGTCATTGATAACATTTTAGATTAGGGAACACATTTACTATTAACTAAGACTATTAATCTATTTCCTTTCAACCTTTCTCCTAATTTGCTGATTATTGATAGTAAATAAAGTAGTTTTCTTAATAGGGGTGGAGGAAAAAATGTATTTAAATATGAATTGCGTTCAGTCTTCTAACGATTCACATCGATTAACACATTTCAAAAATCGATTTTCTTGTTGATATTATAATAATAATAATAATAATAATAATAATAATAATAATAATAATAGCATGATGTTGTCGGAACAAAAAAGCAGCAATGGAGGAGGAAAAACAAATACATCCTGTCCCGTTTTCAGTGATGGCAAGTGTTTGGAAAAATATTACCTAACCATATAACTGCGAGAGAAAGCATTGAAATACAGTTTTTCCTCCGATCTCATATTTAGGGGTATTTATGTCATTTCCTTTCTGAACAACGTATGATCAGATTTGGACACATCCCTAATCGTGTAAATAAGTGTCAAATATTTTTGATTTATTATGAAATTAAAAGTTAATTTTAGGAAACAGAATCAGGACTACCCATGTTTTTGTATCAAAATACCGTTATGAGCTCCAGTGTGCACCAAAAAGTTTATGAAAAATTGTGATCCGTGATTAAAAATCGAAAAATTGTAAATCGATTTGACTCGAATCGTGATGTACTGAAAGATTCCCGCCCCTGTTTCTTAGCGTATGTTGTAATAAGTGTTTGTCTTCATTCAGGGGTGCCATTCGTAACGCGTGTCAAATGTTAATGATTTTGGGCTTGGAAGGACGGTCCGTTTATGAAGAGGATTTCGAGGTCCCATTCTTAGAAATGTCTGCTGAATTCTTTCAGGTTTGTAAAGCTAGATTACACTTTATTGCATTAATACGTCTTTGTCAGCTGGAGTAAATAATAACAGAATTTTTAATTTGAGCATGAATTTGGTGTTTTCTTCTGAGCATTTTTTTGTTTGTTTTTCTTTAACCCTGTTAATTTGTTTTATTTTTAATATATATGAATCTTTTCAGATGGAAAGTCAAAAGTTTTTAGCCGAGAACAGCGCGAGCGTGTACATAAAGAAAGTGGAGGCACGGATAAACGAGGAGATCGAGCGAGTGATACACTGCCTGGATAAATCGACGGAGGAGCCAATTGTGAAGGTGGTGGAGAGAGAGCTGATCTCCAAACACATGAAGACCATCGTAGAGATGGAGAACTCGGGCCTGGTGCACATGCTCAAGAATGGAAAGACAGAAGGTGCGTTATTCTCATCTCATTCATTCATTATTACTGTTGTTTACATCAGTACTATAGCTTAGTGGTTAATGAGCTGGACTTCAGAACTTTGAAACGTTCCGACTTATAACACTTGAAAACTGGTTGATGGGATTTTTCCTGCGGTTCTCTTATGATGTTAGTTGTCAGTTCATTTTATGATGGTTTTCCACAATTTCTGAGTCTGTTATTAGCCTGTTAACAATTTTCTTTTTCTGAACATTTGACCGATTCAAGATAATAATTTTGATTTAAAAAAACTAGTTGACTTGAAAACTTAACTTACAACATGATACAGATTACATTCTCTTTATTAACCATCTGGTTAGAATAGGTTATATTCCAGTTGTGTTACATAGGTAACAGTGTTAATCAGGGTCAGAAATTAACTTTTCCATTAAGGGGCAATATTTGCCTTTTTGTATTTGCATTTTTTACATTTGTGAGGGCAATTTTTATAATCACCTTATTATTATAAAAGTCATATTATGTTGTCTTTAATGTCAAATACTTAAATTTACCCAGTTGCTTTAATCAATATTTTAATCTGTCAATAACAATAGACTGATTAATATTCTATCTAAATTATACATGTAAAAACAGGAGCTCACAGGGCTGCAATGTTATGACAAAAATCATTGTAGATTATTGCTCTTTATATTTTAATAATAATTATTAATATCAATATAGAAAACAATATAACAAATTTTTGTTTCATTTTGGGCACAAGTTATGCAAAAACTCCTGTTATAATCACTAAAGCTATGAAATTAATCTTTTATTTATATCATATGTGCAGCTGTGTTGTTTATGATGAGGGAATTTGTAAGCATGCTCACTCATCAAAAGCTCCGGTGTTTTCAGCGCTGACTAATCGCCTCTGATTGGTCAATGCATTCCAGGGTGAAACAGAAATGCGTTTGATTGGTTATAAGGCTCAATTCTGCATAAACGCCACGTAAAAGCAATCTGATGCAGTGTGAGCGAATCTAAACGTAAGTCCGCAAATTGACACTTTTCATTCATTTTCACATTTCATTTTAATTGCGACAGCCGTAATACATTGTTTAGTTGTGCAGTGGTATTGTTTTTGCTCCTTTGTCTTAAATTTTTAGGGTATTTTTGTTCATTTTGGTGGCATTTTTGCCACAAGCCCTCGTTAATTCCCAACCCTGGTGTGAATGTAAAACATGTCTTTCATTCCATTCGTTAAATATCTTTGCAGAAAAGATGTATGGAATATGAAGACAAGTATTGTCCAAGCTTGCCTAAAACAGGTCCTATACGTTCAGAAATAATATAATAAATAAAAACCGCTGAATATTTCTTAGCCAAAATGTAGACATTTAAGTTTTAGAGATCAACTCAAAGTCAAGGCAGTTCAAAAGTAAATGTTTTGTAAAAACAAAGAAAATACCAGCAGATTTCAGCCTGTGACCATCATGTGAGCATGAAATATCAAACATATAGCAGTAGTTCTTTGCAGGTTTTTGAAATTCACTTGACAGACGAGTTTGCACGTCATGCTCGCATCTCGCATCTTTTTAAAATATGCGGCACTCAAGTTAAAAGTTCAACTCATCTCATAATTGTTCCCATTCCACTGCTTTGTGTTTTTCAATGATAAAAATAATGATAAATGTAATACTTCATTGATAAAATCACCCAACCCTAGTTTGAAAGAGATTTCTGTGTGAGCAGTGCTTCATGCATCACTACACTCTTCACAATGGACCTTTCTTAGTCTGCTAATGTGACCATACTTTTACACTAGGCAGAACACCTATTACATGACCAGTCACATGTGAATGTATTCATAGCTGTGACTTTGCAAAGACACGTTTCTGAGAGAACTGTCTTTGCAGCTTAATATGTATTCATTGTAAAAGTTCAAAAGAATTTATCACAAGCAAATAAAAAAGCTTTTGATAAATTAAAGGTTACCTTTCATTTTGTACCCAAATGCAAAGTAAAACATCTCAGTAAACATTAAATAGAAGGTTAATAGGAATTGACATGAGTGAACTTTTCCATGATATTATAGAGAAAATATTCACGCTTGTGTGTGTTTATCTGTGTGTGCAGATCTGGCCTGCATGTACAAGTTGTTCAGCAGGGTGCCGAATGGCCTGAAGACAATGTGTGAGTGTATGAGCTCCTATCTGAGGGAACAGGGCAAAGCTCTGGTGTCTGAGGAGGGAGAAGGCAAGAACCCTGTTGACTACATCCAGGTACCAAGTACTAAGAAATAAAACCATAGCCAACTTGCAGATCACATGAGATGTGGGATAGACCTTTATGTCCGAACCTCTCTCTTTCTCTCTACTCTTCCTTAGGGTCTTTTGGATCTGAAGTCACGGTTTGATCGCTTCTTGCAAGAGTCCTTTAACAACGACCGTTTATTCAAACAGACCATTGCAGGGGACTTTGAGTATTTCTTGAACCTGAACTCTCGTTCACCCGAATATCTCTCGCTCTTCATTGACGATAAGCTGAAAAAAGGAGTGAAAGGAGTGAGTCATTTTCTCTAGTCACATGATTAGTGGACGCTTTCCAAGATAGGAATCTTGCCTACATAGAAAATAGGGCTAAGAATATTTATCTGTTTTCAATCTTCACTTGTGCAATCCATTATCAGTTCTTAAAATCCTAACATTGATCGGGAAGGATGTGTTTTAAACATTAGTCGTAGTTATACATCAGACCATCCTGAATATTCAGTGCCATTCTGTAAAGCCGTTAGTGAAGATCAGTTTTTAATTGTTTGTAGATATCAAGAATATATGTAGGAAGTCAGTAGTAAATCTAAGGTGTTTGTCTGTTGTTTGTCTCTGGTTTAGCTGACGGAGCAAGAGGTGGAGTCGATCTTGGATAAAGCCATGGTGCTGTTCAGGTTCATGCAGGAGAAAGACGTGTTTGAGCGCTACTACAAGCAGCACCTGGCCAGAAGACTCCTCACCAACAAGAGTGTGTCTGATGACTCAGAGAAAAACATGATCTCAAAGCTGAAGGCAAGATCTGCTGCTAAACAGAGCGGAGTCTTAGTGTGCAGTAGTGTCGTCACGATACCTGACTAAAATATCACGATACTGCTACTGAACCGATACTACGAAAAAAATATAGAACAACAGGAAAAGTAATTGAATAATAGATGATCCAAATGGAGATCATTATTTTATCTATTAAAACAAAGCATTTCATCCCCCATTTAAAAAATAAATAAATAAATAATAATAATGATCACATGCCAGTACCACTACACAGGTTAATGGTAAACAACTACAAGATCTTTGCTATATTGGTAAGTTAAATAAATCTGGTAAATATTCCTTAAACACCGTTTTAATAATATTTTTATTAGTAGTTGTTTTACTATCTTTACATTAAGTAATATATTAATATATTTCTGACTGTCAAGTTAAACCGAACTTTTATTTTGACAGGTTGCTGTGAAGACCTTTAGGGTCTTCATTATATGACGATAGTTTTCCGCAAAAGAAATGGTAAAATGCTCATGAAGTGACTCTCAGAGCAGTTCTAGAGATTCTGTTCATGTGTTCATGTACTCGTATATTGAGACGGCAGAGGCTGAAAACACCGTAAGCGTCATGCGTATGTGTGTAGTAAACAAAAATGCACGTCTGTGCCTTTCACTAACACAGACACGCAGAAATGCAGCTCTTATTTAAATGCATTTTTAAAGTACCGTTACTAGTAAAATGCGTAATCGTACCGTTTTTAAAAGCAGGGTATCACGATACTTTTTAAATAAAGGTATATCATGCAACACATAATGCTGTATGTGTCTGATGTTTGATGTTTCTTGACCCACAGACGGAGTGTGGCTGTCAGTTCACATCTAAACTGGAAGGCATGTTCAGGGACATGAGCATCTCAAACACAACCATGGATGAGTTTCGGCAGCACCTTACGTCGACAGGGGTGAGAAGCAGATGGTACTCAACCAGAACAAGTCTTTTGCCGCTTCAGTTACTGCTGCAAATTGTGGTTAGAGTGGACGGTTTGAATGGTGTTTGTTTTCTTTTCAGGTGTCTTTAGGTGGTGTCGACCTCACAGTGAGGGTTTTAACGACAGGATACTGGCCAACACAGTCAGCGACTCCCAAATGTAACATCCCCCCTTCACCAAGACATGCTTTCGAGGTCTTTAGAAGGTGTTGATTGTTGTATTTTGCAGTAGTTTGGGAATAACTTTGACTTTCAGAGTCACTCCTGAGGTTTTGTGTGTGTCCTCACAGTCGCCCTTGACTCTTTGCAGATTTTATTTAGCCAAGCACAGCGGTAGGCAGCTCACATTGCAGCATCACATGGGTTCAGCAGACCTCAATGCCACCTTTTATGGGCCAATCAAAAAGGTAACAAGCTGTCACAGACTGTCAAGAAATTTTAGATATCTTACTTATCTTATCTAATCTGTGACGATCTGATTTGTGTTTGTACAGGAGGATGGCTCAGATATGGTCGGTGGGGCTCAGGTCACAGGCTCAAATACCAGGAAACACATCCTGCAGGTTTCCACATTCCAGATGACAATCCTCATGCTTTTCAACAACCGAGAGAAATCCACGTTTGAGGTACTGTACTTGTGCCACATTTTGCAAAGCTTGGGCAATTTCTTTGCTTTAGTAAAACATGTTTCATGTACATATCCTTTAAATATAAACAACAGTTTTATTGTGAAAAAGTCATCAGATTGCAATATAATAATTACTTTAACTAATAAACTGCAATGCTTTGTGCTCCTCTGTGCTTCTGTGCTGAAAGTGATCCCATAATTTAAAGCTGCTAGAGTCATTACATGTGCTGCACAATATTTGTACCATTTTCTTTATCAGTATATTATCTAAAAAATATGTTTTAGAATTTTTTTTAGAGAAAGGGAAAGAAATTGTTATAAATGAGATCTAATTATATACAATTTAATTTTACACTCTCTGTACAGACCCTGTAATATTTTTGTACTGATTTATCATGAAAATGAATGTGCAAAATAAACTGAAGTGAGGAGAAATAACTGACAGCTTTCTGAAAGCTGATTGAAAAGCAAATTCATCAAATTGAAAGTTGTTGATAATTTACAGTTTGGGACTGGCTTTCAATTATATATTCAGACAAAAGGTACACAAGTTGTTACTGAGGTGGTACCTTTTCAAAAGGTATGAAAATGTACCATTTAAGTACTAATATGTATACTTTAGGTACTAAAATGCACTCTTTAGGGGGAAGTAAGCTATAAAGGTGTTTCTTTTTTAAAGGTACTGCCTCAGTGACAGGGCTGCACGATAATGACAAAAACCATAATTATTCCCTTGAAATTGTAATTGTAATTGCAATTATATATTATAATCACAATTTGCATTGATGTTTTTAATAGCTTTATACCATTGTTTGAAGCAACTGCATGCCACATTTTTCTATATAGCTTATTTAAATATAAAGAAGTAAAAATTTAAAAATTAAAACAATGAGAAAAAACCCTTAAGATAACCTGTAGGAAAATACATTCTCTCTCTCTCTCTCTCTCTCACCCACACACCCACACACCCACACATCTTATAATGTAAGTGGATTTTTTTGTTTTGTAATTGTGCAGCCCTAATTTGTACCTTTTTTTTTCGAAGAGTGTACTTTGATGTTGAATGGCTATAATTCCTCAGAAATAAAAAAAAAAAAAAAGCACAGTTAATAGAAGCATCTGCACCAGAATAGGCATTTGTACTGGCCTTTACTTATAGTACTTAATAGTGAGCCTGAACATTGAATTAAATTGGCATCTTGTTTTTCCACTCTTGACAGGAGATTCAGCAGGAGACGGATATCCCAGAAAGAGAGCTGGTGCGGGCGCTGCAGTCTCTGGCCTGTGGAAAGCCCACACAGCGAGTCCTCACGAAAGAACCCAAGTCTAAAGAGATCGAGAACGGCCACGTCTTCACTGTCAATGACCAGTTCACCTCCAGACTGCACAGAGTCAAGATTCAAACAGGTAACTCTCAGCTTGACTGATGCTGTAGAACTTAAGCCAATATGACATATTTAGCAATAATGAAACCCCATACAAATACAATTCAGCATTCAACTTTGAAATAGTTTTCAATTAAAATAAAGCCATCTTTGGAAGATGGGATTAGAATTAAAAAATGTAGCCAAAAACAATAATATTGTGAAATATTGCTGCAGATTAAAAATAACTTTTTCATTTATTTATTCTTGTAACGGCAAGTGTCAAACGATCCTACAGAAATCACTCTCAAGGGTTCTTAGAGATTGGAAAGTTTAGAAAAGGCTTTATTTGTTTTATTTATTTGGAATGTCCATGAGTTAAAAATCGCTTTTTTAAAAATGCTGGATATTTCTTCCTGTGTCCAGTCCGATTGGTGAAAAATAGGGATTCAGAAAGAATTCATTTGGATTATGCTCATGATAAAATGCATGTGTAAAATGCTTTTTAAATGCAGACAGCAGACAAGACACTGATTTCTACAGTGTTGAACTTGATTCTCCAGCATCCCATTCTTCTGATATCCAGAACGCAGCTTCTGATGTTGGTCTTGCGCCCTCTGTTGTACAAGCGTGAATTTGCATTTCTTTCAGCCTGACACATATTTGCTGCTTTCTTGGTGTGAAAGGACCATTTGTTGATGATTTTTGTTACAAGTACCTTTATTTAACATTATTTAAAATTCTGAATGTTCTAATTGTTTATTCATTGATACAAATTTCATCTTTAGTGGGGATGTAACAATATCAAAATCTCACAATACGATAAAATCGCGATATGAAGTCCACAATATTATACTTATTGTGACATTTAAAAAAAGACAAATGAAGAATTGGAAAAAAAAAAAAATGTTGTACATTTTAAAGTTCAATTCTTGTATCTAATGCACTTTGAAAGTTCAAAATTAAGAGCTCCAACCCATGTTCCTAAGAAAACTTAAGTCAGAAAAAAGTGAATTGACTTGAACCTGAACTTTAAAGGGGACTCAACCCTCTTTTTATTTGTGATGTAATCTCTGTCTAAATTACATTCACACTGGTGTTTTAGGAAGTCAAACAAATTAGAAAATAATAATAATAATAAGAATAATAACGACAGTAATAGCCATATGTTGTAAAACAATTGCACTGTAAAATAATGAAAATGAATATTTCATAGGTATATTATTTTTGCTCTACTGCAGGAAAATTACAATACATCTTCCTAATTTCTACACTTGAAAGAGATATTTTGAATGTGGACTGCAGTTACGTTACGTTACTCATTTAAACTGCTAGCTGTCAGCATTTCATACTGCACTTTCAAGCTTTTATTTTGACAGAAACGGCAGTAGAGCTTTTATATTGACAAAATACTCCAGCATCAGTATAAACAGGCTTACAAAAATGCATCTCACTACAGATCTAGTGAAGTGCTATAATCATCTGCCGCAAAAATAAAGCATAACTGGTGGCCAATGCATTTCCAGATGCTCGCTATTCTCACAGTTCATGCAATAATTCACCGCATTCATTCACTGTGATTGGAGACGTTCTGTGGTGCAGAACATTTACATTTAGATTATCAGACGTGTTTATCCAAAATGACTTACAAAAGAGGACAATGGAAGCACACAGGTGCATCTCAGTAAATTAGAATGTTGTGGAAAAGTTAATTTATTTCAGTAATTCAACTCAAATTGTGAAACTCATGTATTAAATAAATTTAGTGCACACAGACTGAAGTAGTTTAAGTCTTTGGTTCTTTTAATTGTGATGATTTTGGCTCAAATTTAACAAAAAAAAAAACACCAATTCACTACCTCAACAAATTAGAATACTTCATAAGACCAATAAAAAAACATTTTAGTGAATTGTTGGCCTTCTGGAAAGTATGTTCATTTACTGTATGTGTACTCAATACTTGGTAGGGGCTCCTTTTGCTTTAATTACCGCCTTAATTCGGCGTGGCATGGAGGTGATCAGTCTGTGGCACTGCTGAGGCGGTATGGAAGCCCTTTTCTTTCCTTTCCTTTGTTTCTTTGACAGTGGCCTTCAGCTCATCTGCATTTTTTGGGGTTCAGGTCTGGTGAGTTTGCTGGCCTGTCAAGCACAACAACACCATGGTCATTTAACCAACTTTTGGTGCTTTTGGGCAGGTGCCAAATCCTGCTGGAAAATGAAATCAGCATCTTTAAAAAGCTGGTCAGCAGAAGGAAGCATGAAGTGCTCTAAAATTTCTTGGTAAACGGGTGCAGTGACTTTGGTTTTCAAAAACACAGTGGACCAACACCAGCAGATGACATTGCACCCCAAATCATCACAGATTGTGGAAACTTAACACTGGACTTCAAGCAATTTGGGCTATGAGCTTCTCCACCCTTCCTCCAGGCTCTAGGACCTTGGTTTCCAAATGAAATACAAAACTTGCTCTCATCTGAAAAGAAGACTTTGGACCACTGAGCAACAGTCCATTTCTTCTTCTCCTTAGCCCCGGTAAGACAAATTCCTTGACACGTCTTTGTGCGGTGGCTCTTGATGCCCTGACCCCAGCCTCAGTCCATTCCTTGTGAAGTTCACCCAAATTCTTGAATCGATTTTGCTTGACAAGCCTCTCAAGGCTGCGGTTCTCTCGGTTGGTTGTGCATCTTTTTCTTCCACACTTTTTCCTTCCACTCAACTTTCTGTTAACATGCTTGGATACAGCCCCCTGCGAACAGCCAGCTTCTTTGGCAATGAATGTTTGTGGCTTACCCTCCTTGTAAAGGGTGTCAATGGTTGTCCTCTGGACAACTGTCAGATCAGCAGTCTTCCCCATGATTGTGTAGCCTGGTGAATCAAACTGAGAGACTATTTTGAAGGCTCAGGAAACCATTGCAGGTGTTATGAGTGGGGATGGGAATCTTCAGGCACTTCATGATCGGATCCGATTCCAAAAGGATTCTTGATCTACATTTTTTTCCCCAATTATTTCTTCTGCTGTGTAAATACGTCTTTACAACCATACATTTTAACCAAAATTGCACTTTCTATGCTTTTTGTTTATAGTTGGAATCTCTGTATATGTCAGTACTGCCATTTTAAAAGTAGGAGTGCGAATCTTCAGTGGTTTCACGATTCAGTTAAATTATGATTTTCATTATTAACTCAATATCACGATGCGTCACATTCTCGGTTTTCAGTATTACTGCACATGCCTATATTTTCATATAAATTTTAGATCAAATGTTTTTTTATTATATAAGCAGGCTACCTTTTTTAAAAAACGATTACTTATTTAAAAACTGTTCTTTAAGTATCCTAAGGTTTACAGACAATAGTTATGGGTTTTTCTCTTTTCCTTAGCATTATTTCCATTTGATTATTACTGATGAGATCATAGACAGTGGCAGCTTTAACAGACTACATTAATTTTTGTACGCGTATGAGCACAGTCGAACGCGTAGCCTTTCAAAGTAAACTCTATTTGATGTTGTGCGCAAACGCGGACGGTCGACATGTGCTATAGTAAATTTCTTCCATTATTTTTCAACATTAAGTTATGACTGATATCTGATATTTTTGAACTTTGAACTTTTAAACCTAACCTGGGCTGTTTTACATCCTCTCGCTCACAAGCGCTTGTCAGTGTGAGCGTCTGTTGTTGCAGTCTTCTCTATTTTGTTGTTGTTGTTCCGTCTCTTTACTTTTCTTTTTCTATTGTGAAACAATTGGCCCAGACAGTGTTGCCTCCTGGTGGAAAGACTGATTACTGCAAAATAATTTAAATGCGCATGTGCGACCTGCGTGTACAAAAATTGGGTGGTGCGCGTACAGTACACAGTACAGTTCTGATGACGAAATTCACGTCACGCACACTGTACGCTGTCCCTCGCGTACACTGTTTAATAGTAGCCTACTGCATTCCAAACGGGATTAATGAAAACGTATCTAAAGTAAAACACAGTGGGTGGAAGCACACACTGTCAAGCAATGCGCACGTATCTCACAATGCAAATTCTGTGCAATCAAGCCCGCCACGTCTCTTCCGAAATTCCCAATTCCAATTCGGAATTGAAGAGAGAATCGCATCAGAGAATCTTTTTTTTTTTTTTTTTTTTTTTTTTTTCCTCCCACCCCTAGTTTTGAGTTGATTAGCTGATTGGCATGTCACCATATTCTAATTTGTTGAGATAATGAATTGGTGGGTTTTTGTTAAATGTGAGCTAAAATCATCACAATTAAAAGAACCAAAGACATAAACTACTTCAGTCTGTGTGCATTGAATTTATTTAAATGAACTTTTCCACAACATTCTAATTTATTAAGATGCACCTGTGTATATATACATTAATAGAGTGTAAGTCTAAAAGGAAATTTTTTTTTTTTTTTTTTTTTTTAAATAGAATAGAGAGTGCTAGAGTCAGAGGGTCAAATAAAGATGGGAGAGATGTGTTTTTAGCCGATTCTTGAAGATGGCTAAGGGCTGTTTGGATTGAGTTGGACAGGTCAGGCAGAAAACACCGGATCACGAGCTGATCGCCTCAATGTGTGCACTTGATGAAGGAATTAAGCCATATTTTGCTTTTGGTTTTAGTTTGTTTGACAGATACTGTGCATAATGACCCAAAACACAACTTTAAAGACCTTTTATGAAAGGATAAGGGTAACACTTTATTTTGATAGTCCACTTTAGACATTCTACTAGCAGTAAGTGACTTTGCAACTGCATGTCAACTAGTCATTAGAGTATTAGTAGACTGTCTGCTTAATATCTTCTAGTTTAGAACACTCTTCTAAACTTTGCAAGTGTATGTCAACTTATTCTACTAACACTAAACATAACGTAACAGTCTGCTCTGAGAGTTATTAGACATGTAGTTGCAAATTAATGAGAATTAGGTGTAGTTGAAGTTTAAATGGATTTTGAAAACACTTTTTTTTTGCCCAGAAGACCTTTCATTTCATATCATCTTGTGACCACGATTATATCAAGACAGTTTGCTATTGCAATATCACGTTAATGATAATAGTTATATCCCTAATCTTTAGTCTTACTCACAAATGCAGTATTTCAGGATAATATGCGTAGTTATACAGCACAATATCACAGCATCATTTAGGGTTACACTTATGCTACTTTTCAACAGTTCTCCTAGTTAATCATTTGGACAGTGTTTTCTCTAACCTCTGTGTTTTACATCCTTGCAGTTGCAGCCAAACAGGGAGAATCAGACCCTGAGAGGAAGGAGACGCGACAGAAAGTGGATGATGACAGGAAACACGAGATTGAGGCGGCCATCGTTCGGATCATGAAGTCCAGAAAGAAGATGCAGCACAATGTTCTAGTAGCAGAGGTGTGAGATTCATATTTTGTGGAAATAGTTTAAGCATTTAAAAAAAAAAAAAAAAAAAAAAAATTCACATTTATCTACCTAGTTCACCTGCACCTGAACACATTATTTGAGAATAGTGGTGTTAGGAGTGCCACTTAAAAATTAAATTCACGAATGTTTTTCTTTGGACAATTGTTTATAGAGTTTTAGTTTGATCCTGTGTGTTTTTGTCTTTAGGTAACCCAACAGCTGAGGGCACGATTCCTCCCCAGTCCTGTGGTCATTAAAAAGCGTATTGAAGGACTTATCGAGAGAGAATACTTGGCAAGAACACCAGAAGATCGCAAAGTGTACACATACGTAGCATGAACAAGGAGCGCAATTAAATCTGGCATGAAAGAGCGAGTGAGAGTGAGCGTGAGCGAGCGAGCGATGTTTTGGGACTTTGTTACACACCTCACATGGGATGTTATTTTATTTTATGCCCTTTTTGCCTTTGTTGTCATTCGTACTGGGAATAAACTGAGAAGAAACCTCTCATCTTCAAATGAACTTGTTTTAAATTGTTCTTTTCGATTCCCACAAGGCTTTCCACTGGATTAGATTCAACACTTTTACAGAAGGTCTTGGTCTCTCTGAGAGAAGTGATTTTTCTGTGTGTATGTGTGTCCTCACAATCCCACAACCGAATTAATACAGTAAGCCACTCAACTTCCCAATATTGGATATCTTTACGACCATTCATATCATGAAATACCCTCTGATTTATTTTCTTATATCTGTGTAAGTGTGTTTGTGTCTCTGTGGCACATTATTGGATGTACAGGTTCTTGCCATCAGAGCTTTACCTGTAAGATTGTTAAATGTGTATCTGAGTGACAGAGGTTTGATTCAAAGCATGCTTTTACAGAAGACTGATGGAGTAACACTTACACAGCATATAATATGGTGGTTTGGCTGTCTTTTTTTCCCCTTGCTGTTTTTTTTTTTGTTTTGTTTTGTTTTTTTTTGTTTTTTTCATGTCTAACATGGCCAATTGTAAAAGATTAATTAAAACTGTTTTATTTTGATGGGTCCTTTGAAAGCAGTTTAAACAGGGATGGGGCACAGTTTGTGTTTTCAGCATTATTATATTTCAATGTGTATAAATTGTAAAATAATTGTTATTGTACTCAATGCTGAAGTGAACTGTACAGGGCCTTGTTTTCATCATTAAATGTAGAAAAATACAGAAAAAAAAAATAAAAGGATTGGCCGTTTTGGGTCAGACTGTTTGTCTTGTCCTGATTTCTCTAATGAAGAGCCCTGATAGGTAGGACAGGTGTGTCCAAACTCAGTCTTTGAAGGCCGGTGTTTTGCAGTGTTTAGCTCTTGACTCAACACACCTGCCTGGAAGTTTCTAGTATGCCTAGTAAGAGCTTGATTAGCTGGTTCAGGTGTGTTTAACTGGGGTTGTAGCTAAATTCTGCAGGGCAGTGGTTCTCCTGTAGAAGGACTATACACCCCTGAGGTAGGACATCAAATCTCAAGCAGTGATAGCAGTGTGAAACTATGCATATCAACTGAATTTTCAACTGTTTTGTAACTTTTTATTTACATACAAACATTGAACAATGTACATACACAGAGCACTTCTGATAAATAGTTAATGACAGCTCAAACATGTTTGTTTGAGATGAAACACCTAGTGACATTCGTTCCTTTTTGATTGGGAGCTTGCACTGTGTCGTCTAATGCAGTGGTTCTCAACTCCAGTCCTCGGGGCCCACTGCTCTGCACATTTTGTATGTTTATTGATCTTTCTCCTAATCAGCCGATGATCTGAATCAGGTGCGATGAGGAAGACATACAAAATGTGCAGAGCAGTGGGCCCGAGAACTGGAGTTGAGAACCACTGGTCTAGTGGACTCTGGGGAATGCATCTGGCATGACTGGTGTTTGAAACATGTGTCTAAACACTACATGAACTTGACATTGGCTGGTGACTGCCTATGACACCACTGTGAATATAAAAGGACACCTCTTGAACACATCCACTTTTTTGTTTATTTTTGGCATGTCTAGGCAAGCACCTATGGATAGCGCTAGTGCTAAGTGTTTCAGGTAGTGTTTTCATCGGTGACCTCTGTGTCGGTATCTGGCATTTGATGATTCACACGACCTGTATGTTATTTGCATGGGCGTGAAGCATGAACCCTCAGTCATTTGAGGGGGCTGAATGCATGCATTCCAGTGTTTTGTCCCTTGTCCTTTTTGTCACGAGAATTCGGACAGCCATCCTCAACTCAAGGATCAGGACCTGCTACGGCTGAAGCGAGTACGGCTGAAGACATGGGGCTCGCAGGTGGATCTTGCCAAGGAATTTGAGGTATGGATCTTTTTCATTTATTGGTGAGTGATGAGGATGTGCTGTCTTTTACAGCAGATCCAGCAGATATCGGGCTTCTGGCCTCAAGCCAGGAAAAGTGCTATGTGAAGATATTGCCGAGTCTTCACAGCTTGGCTGTCCCACGTACGAGGAGTTGCTGGCAGTTGATTGGATGAGTAATTTCTGTCTGGACATAAGCCAACTAACTTTGGACCTTGCCAGTCTAGGTCTGTGCCCTGAGCCTCTAGGGGACCTGGCCTGTCTTTGTCTGAATATGAGTATTGCCACTCACACACCTCCTCCTTCAAGGAGTAGGGTCCAGAGGAGGTGTTATGCCAGGAGGAGGAAACAGGACTTGAAGGGAAGTGGTCTAGAGTAAACACTCTCAGCTGAGGTTGGGTAGGGTGCACATTTAGAAGCTTCCAACACGTCTTACATCAGACCCTGGGGTCTGGACCTGTGATGATTTAGATCTAAATGGCCTTTCAGATTGGTTTGGCACAGGAATTTGATTGTGAGTGTAGCGTTTGATTCTGAGGTTTTAAAACTTACCTTGAACATAGCTAGGCTTCCTCTTGGTTGAGAGGTATTTATGGTGAAGTGTAGTTAGACCTCCACTCACTATGGAGAGTCGTCCTGCTGAGGCCTCTACTTCACAGAGCTCCACTGGGATGGAAGATCCAAGTTGTTGGGAAGCTGTACCAAGTGTAGGGCACAGCTATGTCTTCTCTCGCTCTACAGAGTCGTTACCTAGAAGCCTGAAGTCCTTTGAGCTCAGCCAGACTGTACTGCTAATTTGTTAGACTCTTTGTGAGCTTCCTTGGCTTCTCAGAGCTCCACCTGGGCAGCATTATTGAGCTGTTAAGTGATCTGTATGCCCTCTTTTTGGCATAGGGCATTGCTAGGTAATCTTTATTATGAATTATGTTGAGGCCTCCGTTCTTAGATATCGCTCTTGGTATGCCAGGTTATTAGGCTCCCTGTGAGGCTATTTGAAGCTGTCCTGAGTATTGAACGTAGTTAGGCTTCCTCCTATTGTTCTGTTGAGAGATTAATCATATTGTGTTGTCTCAATAGAACAATAGGATTCATATTTTCATCTCTCAGTAGAACAATATGATTAATCTCTCAATAGAACAATAGGATTAATACTTTAATCTCTCAATGGATCAATAGGATTAATATTTCAATCTTTCAATAGAATAATAACATTAATATTTCAATCTTTCAGTGGAACTATAGGATTAATATTTTAATCTATCAATGGAACAATAAGATGAATACTTTGATCTCAATGGAACAATCTGATTAATATTTCAATCTCTTAAAAGAAAAATAGGATTAATATTTTAATCTCTCAATAGAACAATAGGATTATTACTTTAATCTCTCAGGAGAATAATGGGTTTAATATTTTAATCTATCAATAGAATAGTAGGATTAATATTTCAATCTCTCAATGAAACAATTGGATTAATATTTCAATCACTCAATAGAACAATAGGATTAATACTTTAATCTCAATAGAACAATAGGAATAAATGAGAAGTCCACTTCCAGAACAACAATTTACAAATAATTTATTCATCCCCTTGTCATCCAAGATGTTCATGTCTTTCTGTCTTCAGTCATAAAGAAATTATGGTTTTTGAGGATAGCATTTTTCTCCATATAATGGACTTCATTGGTGCCCTGATTTTGAACTTCCAAAATATAGTTTAAATGCAGATTCAAAGGGCTCTAAACAATCCCAGTCGAGGAAGAAGGGTCTTATCTAGTGAAACGATCAGTCATTTTTTTTTTTAAAAACAATAAAAATTTGTATACATTTTAAGCACAAAAGCTCATGTAGCACAGGCTCTGGGATGCGCGTTCACGACACTACAAATCATGTCTAAGTTCATCGTCTGTGTACTCCGACTCAAAAAGGTATGTATGGAGTATGGTGAAAAACTCCATCTTATTTTCTCCTACAACTTCAGAATCGTCCAACATCATTGTACCATTTTGTTTGTAAACAGCGTTTGACTTACTTGCACTTCCTTTTGCGTGTTCGCTTTGTAAACACTGGGTCTTTAGTTCCACCTATGTTCCACGTGACCTTTCGTCATGGTTCAATAGTACGTGGTGTCGTGGACGCGCATCCCAGAGCCTGTGCAACACGAGTTTTGGGCTTAAAATGTATACAAATTTTTATTTTCTGAAAAAGAATTACAGATCGTTTCACTAGATAAGACTAGATTAGACCCTTCTTCCTCGACTGGGATCGTTTAGAGCCCTTTGAAGCTGCATTTAAACTACTTTTTTTTTTTTTTTGGAAGTTCAAAATCGGGGCACCAATGAAGTCCATTATATGGAGAAAAATCCTGAAATGTTTTCCTCAAAAACCATAATTTCTTTACGACTGAAGAAAGAAAGACATGAACATCTTGGATGACAAGGGGGTGAGTAAATTATCTGTAAATTGTTGTTCTGGAAGTGGACTTCTCATTTAATACTTTAATTTCATTTAATACTTTAAACAATAGGATTATTATTTTAATCTCTCAATAGAACAATAGGATTAATACTTTAATTTCTCAGTAGAACAATATGATTATTCTCTAGACACAGTGGTCACAAACTAAATTAAAAAATTTAGGAGTTATATTTGATTCCAGTTTGTCCTTTTACTATCATGTGCAGTACATTGTTAAGACCTCTTTTTATCATCTCAGAAATTTCACTAGACTCCGTTCTATGCTGTCCTTCTCTGCGACTGAAAGGCTTATTAATACCTTTGTTTTTTCTCACATCGATTATTGCAATGTACTTCTTGTTGGGGTTCCTAAAACCACACTTACTAAGTTGCAGTATGTGCAGAACTCAGCTGCTAGGATCCTGACTGGTGCCAAGAAAAATGAGCACATTACACCAATTCTAAAGACTTCGCACTGGCTTCCAGGTCAGGTTCTGAGTAGATTTTAAAATCCTTATGCTTACATATAAGGCACTGAATGGTCTGGCCCCTCAATATCTGCCTGCACTTTTAATCTCATATTTACCCAAGCGTCACTTACGATCATCACAAGCTAGTTTATTGGTAACCACAGACATGGTTGCACTCTGTCGGGGACAGGGCTTTCTCTTCCTACGCTCCTAGGCTCTGGAACGCACTCCCTCCACAAATTAGAGATGCACAGAATTTGAGTAACTCATTTTTTTAGGTTAGCTTTTTCTTAACTGTTCAGATTTGTATATCTTAGTTTGATTTTATTTGGTTATTATGTGTGTTAGATTCTTACTATTATGTACAGCGCCTTGAGAAACTGCTTTAAAGGCACTATATAAAAATAAAGTTATTATATTATTATCAATAGATCAATAGGATTAATATTTTAATCTCAATAGATCAATAGGATTAATCTCTCATAGGGCACTGTTAGGCCTCCTTTCGCTTTGAAGAGTTATGTTTGAGGCCTCTGTTCTTGGATATTGATCTAGGTATGCCAGTTTATTAGCCTCCTTGAAGCTGTCCTGAGTATTGAATGTAGTTAGGCTTCCTCTCGCTTTAGAGAGTCATTATGCTAAGGTCTCTGTTTTTATATCCTGGCCAGGCAATGGTACTCTGTTGTGATGTTGTGATGTTGCAAGCTCTTTGTGATCCTTCTCCGTACTTCTTGTTTAGGGTGTTGTTAGGCCTCCTCTCTTTACCGAGAGTTGTCCCCATGAGGCGTCTGCTCTCCTCTGCTCTGCCTGGTTAATAAACAATTTAAGGCCCTTTAGGAGCCTTTTTGATAGGCATAGGATGTAGCTAGTCCTCCACTTGTTATAAAAAGTTGTCCTGGCTGAGGCCTCTATCCTTTGAGCTCAGTTAAGGGCAAGGTTGCTAGGCTCTTTATTAGCCTCCCTGGGTCTCGCCTTTAAATTGTGAGCATTGCTAGGCCCCCCTTTGCTTTAGAAAGTCGCTCTGCCAATGTTTCCACTCCCTCGAGCTCTGCCTGGTTAGCAGTTCTGAGTCGTTGGGCTCTCCGTAAGCCTTGGGAAGCTGTCCTGAGCATCAGACATAGCTAGACCTTCTCTCATTTTAGACTCGTTCATCTGAGGCCTTCCTTCTTAGAGCTCCAGCCAGTGATGATATTCCCTTAAAGATGTTTGGAATCTGGAATACTAAGTCCTTGAGCTCTGCCTGTGGGCCGAGCTTCTTTTTACCTGGCCCTGATAAGGTGTGTATCTTGGGCTTTGGCTGTAGAGGATTAAGACACAACAGCTGCATGTGCGTACCTGAGAGACTGGGACTGCTTTAGAGTCTTTGACTTCATTGTCAGCCGATAAGGCACCCATCCCTTCAGCATGGTAGTGTGGTTATTTGTTCCCCATAGTGTCCTCTAGAGCAGTGCTTTTTAATTCTGTTCTAGGGACCCCCAACCACTGCACGTTGTGTGTGTCTCCCTCATAGGCCCCACCCAGTTCAAGTCTTGCAGGCTCTACTAATAAGCAGTTGAATCAGGTATGTTAAATGATGGAGACACATCAGAGGATGTAGTGCGAGTTCCCATTCGAAAGAGAACGTCTCGGGTTATTCATGTAGCCATTGTTCCCTTAAAAAGAGAATGAGATGCTGCATCTCCTTGCCATTCTTCAGGTTTTCCATCTGCACATCTCCTTCAGACATAAAGTGGATGATGTATTCAGCGGGTGCCCTTTTTTACTTATGGTCGCACTAGTACTGACATTATAGGCTGTCACTGGTCAACGTCAAGTTTATTGTCATGTTTAGAGGCATGCTTCAGAGATCAGAGGCATTCCCCATAGTGTCCACTAGAGGATGCAGTGTCTCATTCCTCTTCTCAGGGATCCATGGTTACATGTGTAAACTGAGACATTCTGTCAGTGTAAAACAAAGGCATGTTTGAGCTTTCACAAGAACCAGTGATATTTATGATATTTTGCATCAAGCACTGATGGAAGCCTGCTTTTGCCACAAAATAATAATAATAATAATAATAATAATAATAATAATACATGTAATTGCAATTTTTTTTAAATCTCACAATTCTGACTTTTTTTCTTACAATACTCATTTCACATTGTAAAAAGAAAAATCCAGATTGTAAGATATAAACTTACATTGCAAGGGAAAAAAGTTGCAATTACGTGTTATTTATAATAATTTAATTATTTATTTATTTATTATTTTAATTCCATGATGGAAACAAAAAAGCAGAATTGCGAGATCTAAACTCTCTAAATTCCAAGTTTATATCTCAGAATTTTAAGTTTATTTCTTAAAATGATGAGAAAATTCTTTTGGAATGGACATGGAGGATAAGTAAATTGACCGATTTTTGTTTTTATTTATTTATTTATGTATGTACTATTATTATTATTATTATTATTATTATTGTTGTTGTTGCTGTTGTGTTTGTTTTTTGTTTTATTTTTTTACTCCAAAGGCCAAAGCTAAAAATAAATTGTGCTTTCAGATAGAAAACAGTAACAATTTTAGACATTTTATGAATAGTAAAAATGTTGAGAGAATGTTGAGAAAAGAGTGCATGATTTCATTCTTAAATGGCACTGAGATTAAATATTGCAACTTAAGTTTCAATAAAGTTGAAATATTGTGTAATGAGTTTCAGCGCAACATTTTTGTCCATAAAGTCCTTAGTGTAACTATTTTTTGTACCTAGAGTAAAATAAATTTATGGAAGAAAATGAGGTTGAAATATTAAATTACAATGCACATTTTCCCAAAAGAAAGAAAAAAAGACAGATGGACAGATAGACAGACAGGCAGAAATGTCCCTAACAAAGGGTTAAATTTAACTTTGTGTAGTACAGCATGAAGATTTGTCCTTTCAAAAATGACAGTAAAACACAAACCTGTTAGAAAGGATTGTGCTTTGCTTTGATACAGAACTCGTTTTTATGACTGATTAATTAATTAACATATAAAAATGCAATACACATTCCTTGGTTTTGGCACATTCAAAATCTCCATTGTTCAGGACTGCATACTACTTGAGAAGATGCTTGTTAAAAGTGTGTGTCTGGTCTGATGACAGCCATCTGCTGGGGTTCAGGCCCCCTCGATTCTTATTGTCCGCTTTGGAGAGGGGAGAAAAGCCCTTCCCCCGACTCCTCATTTTTTTGAGCTGTGTTCCCGAAAGACACATCTAGAATCGATCTAAAAGAGCTTTTTCGTTGATATTTCAGATTCTTAGTTAGACTCCCTCTGATCATCATCATAAATTATAGAGGCTGAAGTGACGTCAGCGTCAACTGGACTCCTGCGAACGCAAACGGGGTTTGTACCGCGACTCAGAGCACAAAGATCCTAAGCATGTTTGAAGCGCTTTTTGCCCTCGAGTAAAGGCAGATTATGCTCCGACAACCGCTTCGCTTCACGAGCAGCAGGACGGAGGATGAGACAGCGGACTCGGGCGCGGAGACCGCGGGGTGAGTTAGCGGAGAAAGCTAAACATCAGCTCACTTTTGTTTGCGTCTCCAAGCGGGAGAAACACAGTAATGAACAGTAGGTGCCGAATGCTTTATGACGTCAGCAACAAACGATACACTGTAACATTACAAACAACTTTTGATCTTCAAATACGCGCAGCTTAATGTGGATTGAGGTACATAATATAAAAAAGAACTATTTATTATTCATTCGTATGTAACCTACCTAGTGTTGAAGGACCAGCACCACTGAATTAAACCTGAACGTTTTGAACTTGGCTTGACTGGTTACTCTTTAGGCACGTTGATGAAAACAAGAAGTTTCAGGATCTTTAGGCTACAACAGCACTTTTGCTTATAGGATATGCCATGCTAATGCTCAAAAATCAGCCATATTTACAACCAGAATAATTAAAAGATATTAAATACTCTATTTAAGGCTCACATAGCCTAGCAGTTTCCCACAAAAATACTAATTAAGTCTCATTTAAAATTTTTACCAATCTTTTGCCACTAAAACCACAAGGTTTTACCCATTTGTCAAAAATAAGTTTTTAATATTTTAAAATATAACATTTAATTGATCGCTTATTGGTTTTATGTATTTTATTAGGTATAGGTCAGAATAAGCATGTTGTTTTATTTTATTTATTTTTAATATTTTATAAATCAAATGACAGTGGAACATTATTTCACCCATATTTTGACATTTTATTTTCACAAAAGTAATTTGAACCGTTAAAGCACTTTATTTGCATTTATTATGCTTTCTATGTATATAAAATACAGTTGAAGTCAAAACACACCTTGCAGAATCTGCAAAATGTTAATTATTTTACCAAAATAAGAGGGATCATACAAAATGCATGTTATTTCTTATTTAGTATATTAAGAATATGTAAACTTTTGAACAGGGTTATTTGATAAATTCAGCTATTATTTTTTTCTTGTGGACTATATGTAAACATCTTTTATGTGAAATATCTTATTCAGGTCTACTAAATAAAAAAAATAAATAAATAACATGCACTCTGTATGATCTCTCTTATTTTGATAAAATAATTAACATTTTGCAGATTCTGAAAGGTGTATGTAAGCTTTTGACTTCAACTGTACATAAACTCTTGTAATTTTTTGTAATTTTTGTCATTTAATTTGATTCAATTGACTTGAGACACACACACATTATAAGTCATATTTTTAACTTCTTCTTTTAAATATTGCTTGCAATTTGTCTTCACATGAATGTGACATCTTTCAAGTAAAATAAAAAGAAATTGTACTTTTACCATCATATGATGTGTATATATATATATATATATATATTTCACCTCTAATTTGAAATGTTCAAATAATTCCTTAAATTCTGTGTACTATTATAAAGGATACCTATTATAATATCTATTATAATAACCATGTTTTATTGTTTGTTTTGTTTTTCTTTTCCGTAGATCTGACTGCAGTAAAATGTCCTGCAGTAGCAGTAAGTCCATTTTCCCTAATTCATGTATTATCAACAGTTAGGCTTTTTTTGCCATCTGTGATTTGACATTTTCCTTATCACCCCGTCCGTGTTATTTTCTTTGCCCTTTGTTCAGCTGACCTTTCGGGCGTCCCGGGTCAGGAGCTCCTTCTGCTCACCATGCACCTGCTCACCAACCCCGGCGCCTCGCTGCTCCTCCAGCACACTCTGGACCGCCTGCTCAAGTGGGTCCGTCCCGGCCTGCGCCTCTTCCACGTGTCCGAGCGGGCCTGTCCCCTTCATGACTACGCCAGAGCTAACCAGCGCCCGGCGGCCGGCCACCCCTCACACGCCGTCACCATATTCTTACACGAGTCCTACGGAGAGGAGCGTATTCTCCGAGTGCTGGACTTCCTGCAGTGTCCACCGTGGCAGTACCACCATACGGACAGCTGTGGCGCCGGAGAGCTGAGCACCCCGTCCAGCGCCCTACTGAGGCCCTACCTCCTGCCCAGCCGGGACTTCTACAGCCTGGGTGCGGGGATGCCGGTGTGGGGCGTGCGTCCGGTGCACTACGGAGGGGAGGTGGTGCGGGTGACTTTACACAGCACCTATGATAACTTTGAGGACACTGTGCGTTTATATGAGACGGTGCTGCAGAGGAGGGCGGAGGAGCAGAAGACGGGCTTTTGCTGGTTCACGCTGCTCACAGAAGCAGGCTTCAGTCTGCAGCTGGCCATCAAGCAACTCGCGCCCGGGGTGCGGGTGGAGCCGTGTCACTCCACTGTGCTGCAGTTTAGGGTGGGGGAAATCGGACAGCTCGTGCCCTTACTGCCCAACACCTGCTCGCCCATCAGCGCCAGCCGATGGCACACCGAAGACCTGGACGGCAACAAGATCCTCTTTCAAGTAGGTCACAGGAAACATGCTCTGGTTTCTATGTGCACTTTTATAGTAGTTTCTGCAGGTCTTCAAAAGTATTAATTCGCCCTTCCACAAATTCAACAAATCAGAGCAGAAAGTCTTACATTCTCTAAGTCATGCTATTAAATGTTGCATGCAATGCAAAAATATCTTCCTCAGTATTTTTATGACCCTATTCACAGACATGTGTTCTTGTTTTATTCATGAACTTACTTCACTTTACTGAATTTCTTTGTGTCCCCTTTCATTTATTCATTACTTTTTTTTTTTTTAAACTTGGTCTTAAAAAGGTCTTTAAAGTGTCCATTTCACCCTTCCACAAATTAAGGCGTTAAAAGTACATTTTAGTCTAACATGTATAAAGTGATGGAATTGCATGTTGCATGCATTACCAAAAAAAAAAAAAAAAAGAATATCTTTTTATTATTTTTGTTTTCTTTTCTAGTAAATATCTGAACATCCTTAAATCAAGATGCATGAGATGCAAAATAAAGATATGATATCTTGTTTTCTTTGAAAATAAACAAAATGAAGTAAGATGCTTAAAACAATAACAAATATCTACACCGTAAAAAATAAAAAAACAATTTGAGTCAGCTTAAAATAATTTGTTACCCTGCTGCCTTCAAATTTTAAGTTCAACTAGAATAAGTTTAGTCAACTTGAAATGTTAAGTTGTACTAAGTAACAACTTAGATATTTGTGTTTTCTAAACTTAACAGATGGGTAAGTAACCCAGCTGCCTAAAATTTTTTAAGTTGATTCAACTCAAATATCTAAGTTGTCACTTATAGTGTATAATTTAAGATTTCAAGTTGAATAAACTTTTTTTTTTGATTTGACTGAACTTAAAATTTTAAGGCAGCCAGGTTACAAATTTTAAGTTGACTCAACAAATTGTTTTTTTACAGTATAGGGCTGGCAATATAAACAAGTTTTCCCTTAAAAAAAAAAAAAAAAAAAGGTAATTTTTCTGACCCTATTGGTAGATATATGTTAAAATCATAAACTCACTTCATTTTGATGATTTATTTGTCTCCCCTTCCATTTATCCCTTAAATTTTGTTTACTTGGTCTTACCAGTGGGCAATTTATGTTGATAACACAGGTCAAATATGCAACTCAAACTGACGTCAAAAACTTGACAGTTGACATGACGTTGATTTGATGATTTGATTTTGAAGCAAATCCTGTTTCTTTGTAATTAGAATTTTTACATATTAGATGAGCTGAGTCACCTTCATTTCTACGCCGCTTTATACAATGCAGCTTCACAGAGATACACAGGAAATTAAAATCATCAGTTATGAAATGACTTCAGTTTCAGCTGTAAAGCAGTTCTACAGAAGGCAATGGTGTCATTGTTCACCACAGTTTTGATCATTCAATTCAACGACAGTGTCAATGTTGGGACAGATATTTTGAGATATTTTGAAAAATGTTGGTAACCAAACAGTTACCATATAGACATTTCTCAAAATATCTTCTTTCATGTTCCACAGAGGAAAGAAAGTCACGTTTGGAGCAACATGAGAGTAAATGATGACAAAATGTACAGTTTGGGTGAACTATCCATATAAGTAAAGTTCAAAAAAATGTATTTTATATTCTGTTTGTAAATGAGGAAAATGTATTTAAAAAATAACACACGTTTTCATGTCACTACCACAACAGTGTTTGTTTTAGTCTATTGGCTGAGACTGATTTTAACTACATCCCTACATTTATGATCAGAAAAATATTCCTGTGTCCCTCTCTCTCATAGCTACATAATGAGTAGATCGGTCTCATCATTTTTAGGTAAATGTGTTCAAAAGTATGAAAAATCTGTGTAACTTCCAGAATGTCACTACTGAATTTTTTTTTAATTAAGCACACTTTTTGGGGAAAACATTTAGTTTTTATATGTGTATCACTGTTCAGAACTGTGCTAGCTAACCATGTGCTGATTAGCATCTTTGAGCTAGCTTTAAAAGTATCTAAAATTGTCACGACTGAAACATTTCATTGTTTTGGTAATGACAAAAGGCAACACATAATCCTTTATACTAAAATTGTGTTTATTTCCCCCAAATAGTTATGTAAATTCTTTGTATGTTTTAGTAGTGTTTTAGTATGTGGGTTAAAATTCTGTAATGTGGCGTGGTTGCGACTCAGGTATTACTGTCACTACAGAAACATGGGATGTTTTGTCAAAAATAAAGTATATTGAATTATCAGCTAAGATGTTATGATGGTGTTTGGCTAAATTTATATTCAAAGTAATGAATTCTTAAGTTTGAAATAAGTATGACCAACTTTTTGTCTTTAACAAAGAAAAAAAGTTATTCAAAACGCAACAAATTTCATAAATTACACTTGAAATATTGTTAAAAATGTAATTTTTATTGATTTACCTCTGAAAATATTTGATAAAATAGAAAAAAAAATTTACAAGGAAGATGTAAGCAAAATCTTAGGTCAGTATAAGCCTTCTTATTAAATCATATATTACTGTGTTTCAGTAGTGACAAATTTGTGGAGAGGACAAATATTCCAAAACTTTCTGAAAATACAATATTGGATATTATACAATTTGCATAAAAAATTGTGGAAAAGATTTATTTATTTTTTTTCCCCAAAGACTTTTTCCAGAATGGCCCATATAAAACAGTAATTATTTTATTTTCTGGATGTCAGCACAGATTTGTGTTGTTCAGATGTGTGTTCGGTGTTATGCCACACAAGTCCATGATGTCTGTGATGTCTCAGCGCTGATGGAGTGATCATGGACAGATGGCAGCTTTAATATCTAATGATCTTGTAGCCACAGCTCCACTGGAAGGGCCATGTTCATATGACGTGTCTGTGTTAGACCTCCATATGTTTCTGGAGGAGATGACTGCATCTTTTCCACTGCATGACTTTCCACCACACTGCTGGAATCTGAGAACCAGCCACAGAGTGTTTCTCCAGATCCTGCATCCTAATAGCAGTTCAGCTGCATTCAGCAGACACAAGCGGCATCTCTTTAACATTCATCAGGAGTTTTGAGCAGACCATTGTTTAGAGTTTGCTAAAACATGAGAGCTAGCGTGAATGTAAACATCACTGGCTATTAGCATGAGTCGGATGCCATATTGTGAATTTATCTTAAGAGAAAACAGAAACATAAATTTATGGAACTTCCACTAAAAAAAAAAATCTCACAATTTATCTTATAATTATGACTTTTTTGCTGCAATTGCAAGTTTAAATCTTACAACTTTGATTTGAATTGTGAAAAAAATTAATTCCTTCCCTATGAACGAACAAGCTTCATTCTGAACTTTCAAACGTCCTTTCTTCCGACTGAACTTCCTTCCTTCCTTCCGAACCGAACTAACGAATGAACAACCTTCTTTCCTTGCTTTCTTTACTTCCATCTGAACCTTCATTCTTCCAAATGAACTTATTCTGAACAAGCTTTTGAACGAACTAACAAACTTCTGAACTTCCTTCCATACTTCCTTCTAAACTAACTTCCTTCCTTTCTTCCTTATAAACTTTATATCTCACAATTATGACTTTTTTGCTGCAACTGAGAGTTTATATCTTACAATTTTGACTTTTTTTAAACTTGCAATTCTGGGAAAGAACAGTTGGCATTGTGAGATAAAATTACTTCCTTCCTTACAAACGGACAAACAAACTTCCATCCTTCCTTCCTTACTTCCGAACTTTATTTCTTCCTCCCAAACTTGCTTCCTTCCTCCCTTCCTTCCTTCAGAACTTCCTTCATTCCAAACTTTGGAACAAACTTCCTTCCTTCTTTCTGAACTTATTCAGAAGGAACTTCTGATATAACAACTTCCTTCCTTCCTTCCTTCCTTCCACCCTTCTGACTGAACTCCCTTCCTTACAAACTTTCAACTTTCTTCCTTCCGAACTTCCTTCCTTCTTTCTTTATGAACTTATTCCGAATGAACTTCTGAATTAACTTCCTTCCTTCCTTCCTTCCTTCTGAGTTTACTTCCAAACTTCCTTCCTTCGGGAACAAACTTTTCCTTCCCGAACTTCCATCTTTCTGATTGAACTGCCTTCATTCCGAACTTCCTTCCTTTCAAACTTCTGAACACATTTCCAACTTTCTTCCTTCTGAACTTATTCTGAACAAACTTCTGAATTAACTTCCTTCCTTCCTTCCTTCCTTCCAAACTTCTGAACTTCCTTCTAAACTTCCGTCCGAACAAACTTGCTTCCGAACTTCCCTCCTTTTGGATGAACGAACGAACTTCCGAACATTTTATCTCACAATTATGACTTTTTTACTGCAATCGTAAGTTTATATCTTACAGTTTTTTTTTTTTTTTTTTTTTTTTTTTTTTTTTTAAATTCTGGGAAGTAAAGTTGGAATTGTGAGATAAAATTCCTTCCTTCCTTATGATCAAACTTCAAAATGAACTTCCATCCTTTTGACGGAATGAACTTCCAAATTGACTTCCTTCCTTCCCCCCGAATGAACAAACAAACAAACTTACTTCCAAACAAACTTCTGATCTTACAAACTTCTTCCCTTCCAAACAAACAACCATCTGAACAAACTTCCTTCCTTCCTTCCCAACTTCCAAAACGAACTTCAAAAACTGAAAAAAGTAATTCTTCTGAAAATGACTAATCATTGCTATGCATACTAAGGGAGACTGGTGGGTTTGATGGAGACTTTTTGTTTTACCATCTGTAACACCATTTTTAATATAATTGTCTTAAATGTATTAAATTAAGGCTGCAGTAATGATAAAGCATGGCTTTTCTCTGCAGGTTAAAGCTCCAGCACAAGCCCCGGGCTTCCTGAGGTCTGCGTTTCCTCTGAGCTGTCCCAAAATGCTGCTGAGGAGCTGTGCAGCTGCCAGACCCTCTTCCACCTCTCCCTGCTGGAGGACGTCCCATTTGAAGGAGCAGGCTGAGGACCGCTGTCCCCGCGGCGTGAGGTCAGGCGCATGCGGAAGGGAGAGCGCTGGATCAGACGGCACTTGCAGCTCTCCTCCGGGAAGCTCCTGTTACTCGTCCCAGCGCAGCAGCCCTGCAGGCCTGTCGGTAAATTGGTACGAGCATGCGATCACCTCCGAAACCTCCCTATCCCGCCTCCAGCTAGAAGAGGAGGAGCCAGAGATGAACGTGGACACAGGTTGTGCTGTGAAGCCACAGGCCGCTTTAGGAGCATCTGCTCTGGAGACTCTGTATAGAGACCTGAAACAAGGCCTGGATGAGGTGCAGTGGATTGCTGACGAGAGAACAAAGAGTGTCCTAGCAGAGACACAGCCTTCACAGCGTCAACAGGCACAAGTAGATGAGTTCTTCATCTGACCGTTCACACTTGGAAAACAACTGGAAAAGCAGCACACATTTACATAAATGTACTTGGTAAAGCTGCTTACAGTGCATTCACATTGTATCAGTTCATGCATTCCATGAGAATCAAACAGCAATACTGTCACTTTCAGATATAATAGTCCACTAGTTATGTAATCGTAATAAATTATTAATTAATAAAATTACCTAAAATGCATTTTATCTTTTGTATAGGATATACAGAGAGGTTCAAAATAAAATGAAGTACCTCTGTTTTGCATTTTAATCCACCTTTTTCAATACAAACTCTATGATCAACATAACAATTTAAGTGATTTAGGGATTTTGTAGCAAATTTCAGCTTTAAAGGATTAGTCCATCCAAAGATAAAAATTTGCTGATGTATTCACCCTCGTGTCATCCAAGATGAGTTTTTTTCTTTATTAGATTTGGAGAAATGTGTCATTTCATCACTTCCAAACAGCTGATAAAAACATCACAATAATCCACAAGTAATCCACACCACTCCAGTCCATCAGTTAACATCTTGCTGAAACAAACCCATCATTAAGATGTTTTTAACTAAAATCAGATAGTCCATAATCCAAAATAACACTTCCTCCAGTGAAAAAGTGATCTGGTCTGAATCAGGAGAAAAATCTGCACAAATCAAGCACTGTTTACAAACCAAAAGAGTCCAAAACAGCTCTAAACAAATACGAAGCTATATTATGGATTATGGACTCGTATTTTAGTCAAAAACATCTTATTGATGGATTTGTTTCAGCTTTCATCTTCTCAAGATGTTAATTGATGGACTGGAGTGGTGTGGATTACTGTGATTTTTTTTTTTATCGGCTGTTTGGACTCTCATTCTGACGGCACCCATTCACTGCAGAGGATCCAATGGTTAGTCATGCAATGACACATTTCTACAAATCTGATGAACAAACATACTCATCTACATCTTGGACGGTCTGAAGGTAAGGAAATCTTCAGCTAATTTTCATTTTTGGTTGAATTATCCCAGCATCCACTCAATGTGTCAAATTCAACTAGTACAGTAACCTACATTCTTTTGCGCTTTTACATTTTTTTTTTTTTTTTTTTTTTTTCACTATTTACTAAAATGTGTTTTTTATATCAGAGTTTAGATTTTGAATCCCAGAGTTTGGACTTTTGAACCTCATTCCATAAAGTATCATATAGTTTCTAAAAAAAAATTGTGTATTCGTTTAAAAAAAAAAAAAAAAAGAGAGAGCTACAACATTTGTCAAAATACAATTTATTACAGTAGGGTTTACTAGTGTAAAACAATGATTGTCATTTGATTGAGTGTAAGTGAATGATTTGGGCTCAGATAATTCACTCTGCAGATCAGTCAGGAAATATATTTAGTGCTTATCATATAAAAGTGCTTGGAGGAGTATTAGCAAATACAAATGAGCATTTTGTGAACAGTGTTTTAGTGACATTGGAATTGATAATGCAATGCTTGGATGAAGACATTTTTAATCACAACACATATTGGGAAATGTGATGTTCTGTTCGAACAGGCAGTCTGTGTTCAGAATAGAAATACTAGTACTAGGAATACTACTGCAGTACTGCTTACTAGCTGCTTCAACACATTCTACCAAACGCAGTAGATCATCCTGGTGCTCCATACATACATACGGTTTGCTTACTGTTTAAAGTATATCTCCTGCATACCTGCAGAAATAGAAGTAGTGCTAGTACTGTTCTGATGAACACACATTCTCCTACAACATAGCACATGAGTCAGATGATTAATATGTTATACAGTATATTGTAAACTGGCACTGTGCAAAGGCAAATAAGTGTAGTAATGAAGCTGGTAAACACTAAGCAGATTAATATGTTATTCCAGACACAACCAGTGGGCTATTGATGTTGAAATGAAATTGCCATCCAATCTAAATTTAAAATGATGTTACACCATCTTGATCAAGTCTTGACTAATATTTGACGTCAAATTGATATCAAGTTGCCCACTGGGAAAGCACTGTATTTGTCTCAGAACTGTTTGTTGTAATTCCACTAAATTATTAACACTAAAAATCTCAGCTCAGACTCAGTATTTTGACATTTGACAATGTATTTTTATGAAATGTATTAAATACATAGTACTTTGTATTTACAGTTATTGCTTGTAAAATAATGTTACATAGGTTGGTAATAAATTAATTTAATAATTATGTAGTCATATGAAGAAGGACGTCTGAAATAAATCAGAGGAGTGTCGTCCTTTTTAATAGACTCTCTGTGTCTTCATTTATTTCATGGCATTCATTTAGTTTTTTGAAGGATTCATAAAATGTATCTTTCACGTTTTTTAATTACCCATAATCCTTTGCACACATTACAGTACATTAAAAAAAAGGCAAAAAGTGAATTGCCATTGAGTATGAGTTCATTATGAAATGTAGTTTTTTGGAGATTAAATTGTTTTTTTTTTATTATCATTATTATTTTTTTATATTAAAACATTGTTTTGTTTTGTTGTAAATGAATTTAGAAATCTCAGAAGCAGGGCTGTTTCTGACCAGTTTGATAAAAAAACATGTATTATTATTATTATTATGTTGAAAACAGCCGAGAAAGTTCAGAAAGTATGAGGAAGTATGAAAAGAAAGTTCAGAAGAACAGTATTTATCTGAAATAGAAATATTTTGTAACTTTATAAATGTCTTTATAATCGCGTTTGATCAATTTAAAGCATCCTTGACAAATAAAAGTATTAATTCTTAGTGTATAATGTTACAAAAGCTTTTTATTTCAGATAAATGCTGATCTTTGGATCTTTCTATTCATCAAAGACCCCTGAAAAAATGTACTCAACTGTTTTAAATATTGATAATAATAATTTAAAAAATGTTTATTGAACAGCAAATCAGCATATTAGAATGATTTGTGAAGGATCATGTGACACTGGAGACTGGAGTAATGATGCTGAAAATTCAGCTTTGATCACAGAAATAAATTACATTTTAAAATGCATTCAAATAGAAAACATAAAAATAAATGGTAAAAAAAAAAAAAAAAATCACAATATTACTGCTTTTGCATGTCTTTTTATGTAATGGCAATCTCTAGACACATGATGTATTAAATGAATAAATGGACAATGCTTATAATAAGACAACAGTAACATCATGCTTTATTAAGATACAAATGAGCCCAAGTCGAAGTATATATTAAATTATTTACTTCACATTATTTTAGTTAGCATTCTAAATAAATAAACAAAAATATAATTAATTTTCATGGATATAGTAAACCTTGCCATACAATTCTGTGCAAATAAAGGCTTTTATGACATTCCCAGTGTGTTTCTAGCACTAGATTTAATTTAGGGATATAATACAGCTAAGATGGCAATTGATGCATTTGATTAGGATAATATTTCATATGAAATTTCGGTATTGGTAGTCAACCCAGCACTTGAGTTATTTGGCTAAAGCTATCATAAATTCTTTAAATACATAATTTCAATTGGCTAGACTAAGTATTTAGATTTCTGATTGTCTGGTAACGTTAAAAAAAGAATCTGTATTTCTTAAGCTACTTTTCAGCTGCTTAAATGTACTTATTTTTTTATTTTATTTATTTATTTATTTATTTATTTTTTTATTTTTTTTTTTTTGCAAAAAGGCAATGTCATTATGTTAATATGAAACGTGGATATTGAGGTACAAATTAGCAATCAGCATAAAACATTTCCGGTTGCATTTGTAGACTGCAACAGTAAGAGATTTCAGTTGTGTATTATTATGAATGACGCTTGTCTCCCTCTGCTGGTCACAGTATGTCATTACCCTGTAATGATGGAGTTGTGTGGCAGCCGATCCACGGCAGTCTCTGTGTCCACCGTCCAGTCGCAGTGATCCGCAGCTTTCCAGGATCAAACCTCCAGTACTGCTGATCTTTAAAGAAATACAGCTTTCCGTCCGGCCGGGTCAAGGCCCCGTTAAGTCCACGTGGAAGCCCCTTCCAGTCCTGCAGGGCACGAGGGTAGTACGGCTCCACGCTGAGAGACCCCGGGTTTAGAACGTAGTATCGGGATCCTCTGAAGATCACCATGCGTCCCAGCGGCTGGTAGAAGAAGGCACAGTCAGCATGATTTGGCAAACCCAGATCACGGCTCTTCATGGGGAATCCAGGGTCCAGATCAGAGCCTGAGTAACGCCAGACCCGTCGTCCTGCAGGGAGAAAACAACACTCATCTAGTGGACTATATGCAGCCTAAGCCTCTGGTGCTGTACGGTCATTTTTGACTGAATGTGACTGAATATGAAAAGTGCTGTACAAATAAATATATACTGACATCATTTGAGCTGACTTGTATCAGTCCTATATACTTTCTTTCTTCTGTGTTTTGTGGAATCTTCACAGTGCTGTTTTCCATATAGCAAAACCATATCGGTATGCAATATTTGCATTCAGTCCTCCTTGATTAGTATTTAATATTAGGACTTTTCCCAAAGGTCCTCTAATCACAATTTCAAAACGTATGCATCATATTTATACCTGTGTACTATCCTACAGGCATCTCATGCACAGCGGCAACCTTCAGTTCTCATTTTAGTTTGTGCATACATGTAATGTTGGTGCAACAACCAGGATTTCAGAGGTTGACCCTACTTTTTTTGTTTGTTTTTTTGCATAAGGGTGAATGGCCACTTTTTCACATGACATAGCAGTGACTGAATTTTCTCAAAAATCATTTCTCAAAATGTAGCCTTTAGTTTTAGTTGTTTGCATGTGAATATCTATTCCAAGAGTGCCTTGATATTTACTGACTTTACATGATTCAGAGAGAGAGTGTTCTGAATTAATGCAAGCCAGTTCAGACCATTTTATTTTGCAAACCCATTTGGCCAGTTTACTGAAAAGAAAGATTAATCTCTGGTTCAGTCGACAGAAATACAGGACACATCATTTCTGGAATATCTGCAGAGAAAGTGTTTCTCAGGCCAGTCGGAGACCACATGACACAGTTGAACCTGTATAGCTGCAGGCGCCACACAGACGACAGCGATTCACTGAGGGCCAATGAAGCTTTTATGCAGCTTCTACTTCTTTTTCTCCTTATACGTCACTGACACGGAGTTGGCTTTCACCTGGATGTAAATACAGTTTGTATATGAAGCAAAGCACTTCTGTGAACAAAATATGGACCTGTTCGGCACACAAAACCACTTTCTGTCTTGAGAAGACATCGTAACACAGCACAGCAGTGTATGGATTACTTTTATGGCACTTGTTCGAATCCTTTTTGAAGCTTGACAGTAACTAACGGCAGTGCAGCTGGGGCTCATGGGTCCGTCTCTACATAAACAACATGATAAAGAAATTATGAAAATGCCCAGTTTTACTGTTTATACCCTTATCTCATCAGCTTCAACCACTTCTTTAAATTCTAAAAACTAGTTATAAAGTATTATACATTACAGTCAAATTTATTTATCAAAGTAGATTTTTACATTTTCTGAAATGTACTATCACAGGAAAACAAATTCACATTCACTTTTTCTTTCTGCACCCAATGGAAGCCCGTTTCTGCAATGGATTAAACTAGTTAAAAGGCTAAAGTTAATTGCATTTTTTTTTTTTTTACCTTTGAGTTTAAATACTGCAAATTCTTTATTTTTTCCCACTATGAAGTAAAATTATGGAAAACTGCTTCCACCTCTGAATAAAAAGGTAATTAAAGGTAATTACAACCCTTTATCTCACAGTTCACTTTTTGCTTAGAACTGCATGATATAAATATATTACATATTGTATTTAGATATAAACACAACTGTACGAAAATGTCAGTTGTGAACTGACTTTTCCCCCTCAGAATTAAACTTGTAGCTTGCAAGTTGTAACTTCTGAGTTTATATCTCACAATTCTGAAAAAAGAAGTCAGAATTGTGAAATACAAACTCACAATTGCTAGAGAAAGTCTATAACTTGCAATTGCAAAATGTAAAACAGAATTCTGAGAACAAATGCCAGAACTGTAAGATAAAAAGTCACAATTATCTTTTTTTTTTATTCCATGGCAGAAACAAGCTTCCATATAAATAAAAAAAAGGTAATTGCAACTTTTTACTTTAGACTTTTTTCTCAGAATTGCACGTTTATATCTCACATTACTGAGATTATATCTCACAATTCTAAAAAGAAGAGAAAAAACCCAAAAAACTGATTCGCAAAACAGAAAAGTATGTGCATTTATGCACTCAATACTTGGTCGGCAGCATATATTACAGCAAATGACTTGCTCCAAGCACAAATTACAGCATCAGTAAAGTGTGAAATGTAAGTGATCAGCCTGTGGCACTGCTGAGGCACTATTGAGCCTTCAGATCATCTGTATATTGTTGGATCGACTGTTTCTCATCTTTCTCTTGAAAATATCCCATAGATTCTCAATGGGGTTCAGGTCAGGCATGTTGGCTGGCCAATAAAGCACAGTAATATCATGGTCAGCAAACCACTTGGAAGTGGTTTTTGCACTGTGGGCAGGTGATAAAGATACCCAGAATTTATACTGTAGACATTTAACGAAACTCAAATGTAAAAGCCACTTTGAATGTGAAACTGAATCCATTGTCATGCTGCATTGGAAAGGGACACTTGGAAAATCCCCAAAAGCAGGATTTTGTAACTGGGTACACATATAATACTTGCATTACCCATGTTTGGGAAACTGTCTGAAGTCCATCCTACCTTTAAAGAAGTAGAATTTCCTGTCGAGTGGGGAGAAGGCAGCCGCTTCAATAGCCAATGACAGCTGCGGCCAGCGCGTCTGAAGAGGAAGAGGATCGCTCACACTGCCATTAGACACCGTCCAGAAATGATGGCCCTGAAACACCAGGACTGTCCCATTCTCATCTACAGAAAAAAAAAACAGCTTTACACAGCTCCAGGAAAACTGATGTCAGTAAATGACAGAAGAATTGACATGTCTTGATGTTCTTACTCATGGTGATGGCATCAAAGAAGCCCTGGCAGTAGTGGGGTGTCAGAGAACTTCCTTTAGGGTCTTGAGAAATCTGCCAATCCCACATGGCCCATCTCAGAGCCCGTCCCGCTAACTGGTGCACTGAATTCCCCGCTGGTTTACCTGCACACACATGCATGCCAATGTATCCGCATTTTTCTTCTCAGAAGAAAGTGGGCGCAGCCATTTGTAAATTTTGTGGGTGTGGCTTACGGTCTCATCCAGATTCAGCTATTTTTAGCTGTACAAAACAGCTAGTTTTGCTGCTTGGTATTGCAAATTAGTGTTTGTTACCATATTATTTTATTGTATTACCTCAATTTTAACTAGATCCCTCTTATGACCAGCTAAAGACTATCTTAAACCAGCTCAAACCAGCAGCCATGCTTCAAAACATACCTAATCAGCATATGCTAGATTTTTTTTTAACAGGGGCTGCATGTTGCTATCGTTCTTTTTATCTCCCTATAGCGGATAATGAACTGGAAGTCTCACCTATAGGCTTACTTACACGTTGAAGAAAAAGGTGGATGACACTAGTGCACAAAGATCCATTGATTTCTATTAATCCGCATATAAATGTGGGAGACTTGCAAACTCATACAAAGTTTACGTCTGGTGAAATCTGACCTGTGAACTCATATTACATGAAGACTTGTGACCAACAGAAGATCAGCATGGCCTCTTAGCTGAATTAAAAGGATGCAAACTTAAATCTGCAGGATTGGAGTTTTGCAGCACAGTAGATCACATTTATTTTACACTTCTGATTTGTTATTTTTTTTTCTTAAAAGAAGATACCACCGAGTGTGATATTGTCACAGTTTTGTTCTGTTTCTTTGTGTTTTGGTTCTGTCTCTTTTGTTTCACAGTCTGACTGCCATTATGTTCACTTGTGTTACCTCATTAGTTTCTTCTTATTTATACTCCCTGTTTAGTTCACTTCCTTAGTCTGGTGTTGTCAGTGTTTTGGTTGTGTTTACTTGCCTGCTCACGTTTGGCCCTATCTGTAGATATTATTAAAGGAGTCATCGGATGCTTATTTTCCACAAGTTGACATGATTCTTTAGGGTCTTAATGAAAAGTCTAAAACATACTTTGGTTAAAATTTCTCATTTGTAGTGTAAAACAACACCCTTTTTACCTAGTCAAAAAAAAAAACAGCTCTGTTCACAGCAAGCAGTTTCAGTGCATTCCCCTTTAAATTCTAATGAGCTCTGCTCACCCCGCCCCTCTCTTCTGTGGGGTGATGAGCCGTTCTCTGAGACTGTTAACTTTAGCCGCATTCGTCGCAGAACTTGCTACTTCTTCTGTAGGTGAAGCTGGATCACGAATGATTCGTGCAAACATAGATGCATTTAGGCAGATCGGAGGGCGCATTCTATTCAAAAACAAAAGTAATCCTCTGCATCTTCAGTGGCTCAGATGTCAGGAGTAAATAATGACTGTTATGTTAATTTTTACATCCAACAACAAAACACCTCAAGACATTCTTGTCTACACCTGCTCTGGCATCAAAACAATGGCGGACTTTTCACAGCTCACTCAGGGGGGGTCATTGCTAAAATGCCAGTGTCAATCAATGCATCCAATGACCACTTTAAAGCCTATTTTGGAATTATCTTTAATTATCTTTTTCCTCTTCCTCATTTCTGCAACCATATGTGACAGATGTCATGTTAGTCAGATATCATGGCATCCATAGAAATTTAACTTGCTCAAATCTAGTCTGAGTCTGCAAAAAGACTAGCAAAAACATCGCTGTAAGTGGACCTCAGGGAACATTACTAAATTTAAAAAAAGCAACGCATGAGCAAAGATTTTTCTTTGAAGGATTCTTTTTGTCCCCTTATATTTAATGCACTGATTTCAGCTTGTCTGGATTAAAAATAAAAGTTTATAGCTCACATTTCTTAAGAATTTTATGTGTATTTGTTGTGGTGGCAACAAGTTTCCATACAAAGGTCTGTGATTGTGGTGGAAGAATGCAGAACACAATGCTTCCTAAAATAAACATGAACACACACCCAAACAAACATTGGTGTTAGCAGCAGATAATATCGGAAGGCATCTACATGGAGTCATGGAGTTAAGGATGACTGTATGTGGCATGTGATTTACATGAAAAGTGATTATACTATGCTAACATTGTAATATATTTATACTAGTGTGTGTGTGTGTGTGTGTGTGTGTGTGTGTGTGTATTAAACCTTCAAACTTCTCTGCATTCTCTCCTGATTTTAGATTTTAGAATGCAAAATAATGTGGGCCTTACGTGAAAAGATCATTTGGCCTGACTTTTTAGTTTTGTTTGACATTTCATAATATGTTGACTGCATATTTTACAAATATGAAGTATGACGTTGTTGAAGTATGACGTTATGTGAGGCGTGAGATTACAAGGGTCTTTTTTTCAAATGTTTGCATAAATCTCCATTCATCTCAGTGGACAAAGAACTGAAATATTGAAGAGATTTCATTTGTGAATTTTCTAACCTATGACAAGATTTTATTTTATTTAGGTATTCCCCAGCAAAGGTTTGTTTCATCAGATTATCCTGCATTTTCCAACCTACGTGCCCAAAAAGGTAGGTTCCAAATCATATCTGATTTTTTTTTTTCCTGGAAAGCTGAAAGAAAGATCTGCCTGGAAAACTCACTGAAATGTACTCTTGAGTTATGATCAGGTACTAGTCCTGGTATGTGGCTCTTCTCATGCGCTGAAGACGGATGGTGTGGAGATTTTCTCTGTGTGGCGTGTGTAAACCTGCCTGACACATGCTTGAGAAACAGCTGACAGCTTTACCGGCCCGGAACTGGAGTTGAGTTTGTCTTACTGTCTTTCAGTGTAAATATGTGTCTGTAGGGCCCTATGAACTCCATGATTAGGAAAACACAGATGGAATCCTGTCCAAATATTTAACACAGAATGTCACGGAATTTGCCAAATTTTAAATGAATAAATCAAAAGTTGGTCAGTACTCTTCAGTCAAATCATGATATGGACTATAGCCTCAGTAGTGAATATTCAAGCACAAAAAGATGTTCAAATATGAGTCCTGCATGTTCTGTGTGTCTCTGTGTGAATGAATGGCGCATCTGGGTAAATCTCAAAAAGAATCAACTGGAAAAGAAGCTAATTTTATTCTCATTGCTCATTGCTTCCAACAATGATTTTTCAAAATTTAAATGAACAAATTCAGTACTTTTATAATGTATATTTAACAATTTACATAATGTAACTGTTTGTTTACTTAACAATAAAGAGACTGGTATTTTTGAATTACAGTAATGTGAGTAGGGATGGAAATGTGCTTAACTGTAAAGAAAGTTACGTCGCAATAAAAACAATCTTAAAACAGTCTTTTAATATGGTCCTAAAATAATATCCATCCAAAATAACAATTAAGTGTTTTGGGATGCAATCACCTGTTTATGTAAAACGTCTTTCTATATGTTGTAGACACTATAGAGACACGTGCCATAATCTGAACACCACGCCCACCGGGGGGGAAAAACAATCCAACGCTCTCCGTTGACTTTGTATTGTGGGAGCTGCCTCCTTGTCATTTCTGACTTATAACAAAAAAAGAGAACAATGTCTAAAAGCTGCTATGTGACAAGGTGTACAGTAAGCAAGCTAAAAAACACATAACTACATTTTTATAAGCTGTCGACCCAAAAAACGAGCGTTTAAGGACAAAAGTAGAGCTCAGCATGTCATATTACGATGAGTACTACGCCCACTGGAGGGAAACCTAATCGTGACAGGAAACAATCATTACTTTTAACCATGTCAAAGGATTATTTCACCACCCTATGTGAACCTGAGAGGAGGAGATATATTGAGAAAGTAAACTTTATCGGTCTATGTCAGTGCTTTTTCCTTACCTTTCTTTTGCTGAAGAAATTATCCAACTGAATGGCCCAACATGAAATACCCTGACATCTACAACTATTTGTATCCATAAACGTTTTATAACCAAGGCAACTTATAAAAATGTAGTTATGTGTTTTTTAGCTTGTTTACTATATACCTTGTCACATAGCAGCTTTTAGACGTTCTGTTTTTTTGTTATAAGTCAGAAATGACAAGGAGGCAGCTTCCCGCAATACAAAGTCAATGGAGAGCACTGTGAGTAAATGCGCTCTATGCAAAGGTTTTTATGAGTGAGAGTGTGAATTATACTTAAGAACAAATTCATGTGTATGCAAGTTCTAAATACCAAAAATCTATGCAATTTTTAGTAAATGACACCAGGTTAGTAGAGCCCAGAGCCCTGTTTTTTTTTGCTGCTGAAACCTATAATATTACCAAAAAAATATGGGTACACTTGCAAGAAAATAGATGCTTGTTTACCGTACAGCTGTTGTACAGCAGTGATGTCATCCCAGCTGAGCAGTGCTTTCGAGCCCATTTTCTTATAGTACGGTGACATGAGAGCATGACGGACAGGTGAATGAACCAATCCCAGAGTGTGGCCAATTTCATGGGCCATCACCAGGAACAGGTTGTGTCCTTTGAGACCACTCAGAGTCCAGCGTTCAGACATGTCAAAATGAGCCTCACCGCGGAAAGGGAAAAACGCATGGGCCAGAGCGCCACCTATAAGACAGAAAGAAAGAAACTGAGAATAAATAGTTATGTCACGCAGCTTTCATGTCCCTTTTTGTATCTCAGATTAGATATAACTTTGCAAAAAGAGGGATGGTACATGTTGCTATCACACACGGATGGAGCTTCTGGGGCTCCAGCTCCAAATGTTAGTTCAAAAGCTCTGAATCTTTTGGGTTTCTTAATAAATAGTGTTGTCAAATATATATATATATATATATATATATATATATATACTTTTCTGCAATGTCGATAAAGTGAGTTTAGCTGTGCTAACGAACACTCATTCACATACTCAAAGCCACAACCCCTTTCATTCACCTACTCAGAGCCACACCCCCTACCTTTCACATACTGTAAGCCACTCCTTCACTTACTTAAAGACACACCTCCTTTCATTCACACACTCAAAACCACGCCCCCTCACATTCACATACTCCAAGCCACACCCCCTCTCATTCACACACTCAGAGCCACACCCAATCTCATTCACTCAGAGCACACTTCCTCTCACTCACTCAAAGCCACACCCCCTTTCATTCACTTACTTAGAGACACTCATTCATACACTCAGAGCCACACCCACTCTCATTCACATACTCAAAGCCACACCCCCTTTCACTCACCCACTCAGAGCCACGCCCCCTCCCTTTCACATACTGAGAGCCACACCCCCTCTCATTCACTCACTTAGAGACACGCCTCCTCTCATTCACTCAGAGCCACACCTCACTCAGAACCAAAAATATTTTAAGACTTTTGAAAATAACATATTGCTTTGGCAAAATATGTGTCAGACAAACTAAAAAGCATAGTAAGGCTTTGTGCCTGTATCAAATCACAAGAGACAGCCATTTAATTAAATAAGTATAGTCTGTGCTGCATTTCTAAGGGAAAGATAATCTCACAAAATCCTGAGTTCAACACTGTTTATTCTATGAACTTTACTCAAACATAGTATAACTAAAATTTGTTAGTAAAGACGTTTAAGCCAAATTCCTACACTACCTTATGTCACATCAGACAAATTTTGCTCCTTTTTAGGGGCAAGGAGTGACATCATCAAAATGTGCTATTTCAAAATGATGAAGACTAAGAATAATCAGATAAAACAGTTCATATTGCTCCTATAAATGGGGAAAAATATCCCTGAACCAACTAGATTTGGGCTAAGCCCTGAATGTTTACAGTCTCTGTCTCAATCGCAATAAATTTATGTTAACAAGAGTAATGTGTAGTGCTAAAGATAGTGTAAACACTTTTCCCTTTTTTTATGCGAATGCTTTGCAAAACCAAGCTGATTAAGTTTGAAGACTGGCTACATATTAATATTACTATACATTCCCTTACATAATAAAATGTTAGGAATATGTAATAGTCCATAAATTATTTATCTCCCAAATGATGGTATTTTCCCTGCAGTTGACAAATAACTTGCTCAAGTGGAAAAATGTGCTGTTGCTGCCAGATCTTGATTACCAAAAATTACATTGTATTTGACTAAATCAAATAAATAAATCAATAAATAAATAACTGTATATTTTAATGGTTTTCAAGCAAAGCAAATTTTGAAAGTCCACGTAAAACATTTTTTCTTAAATTTTTTGGCACATAATGTTGAAGGTTCACATTGTTTGGCAACACGCTTGAGGAAACTAATCAACAGTGTTGGGGAAAGTTACTTTTAAAAGTAATGCATTATAGTTTTGTGTTACTCCCTAAAAAAGTAACTAATTATGTTACTTAGTTACTTTTTGTGTTACCTTACTTTTGTGTTACTTTCTAAATCTGGGCAGAGCATGCTTGTTTGTTTTAATATAAAAAGTTCTAGTTTTGGCAAATGGAAAAGCCCTTTCACAACAAAGGCCTCAGGCTGAAGGAAAAGTAAATTTACATCTGACATAAAAGATATTTGTATTATTTAACATATTTAATTTAATTGCAGGTTTGCATCATATTCTGAGTTGCATTTAACTTTTTTTTTTTTTTTATTTTGAGAAAAACTGAATCTTTTTTTTTTTTTTTTTTTTTGTGAGTGAGTGAGATGAATTAATGCATGTTCACATTTATTGTAGAACTAAAGTTACATCTTACTTCCGATTTCTCTCAATATGGGGACAGAAGAGCTTTCAATCAATAAATAGAAAAAAAAAGTAACTGGCATTACTTATTTGAAAAAGTAACTTAGATATTTTCATGTAAATTAAAAAATAATGCATTACTTTACTAGTTACTTGAAAAAAGTAACTAGTAAAGTAACTCAGGTTACTTGTAATGCGTTACCCCCAACACTGCTAATCAAAGTGAAAATTTCAAAGTGAAGGATTTTTATTGTTCCATTATTTTTTCCTGTGTATATATTTGATGTGTGTGTATATACAGTCACGGCCAAAAATATCGGCACCCTTGCAATTCTGTCAGAAAATGCAACCCTTCTTTCAGAAAATGGTTGCAGTTGCAAATGTTTTGGTATTCACATGTTTATTTTTTTGTTTGGATTGGAACAACACAAAAAAAAAAAAAAACAGAAAAGGAAAATTAAATCTGATACAATTCCACACAAATGCCAAAAAAATGCACTGGACAAAATTATTGGCACCCTTAACTTAATATTTGGTAGCACCCCCTTTGGAAAAAATAACTGAAATCAGTCGCTTCCTGTAAGCATGAATGAGTTTCTTACACCTCTCTACTGGAATTTTGGACCACTCTTCTTTTGGAAACTGCTCCAGGTCATTCAGATTTGAAGGATGCCTTCTCCCAACTGCTGTTTTGAGATCTCTCCACAGGTGCTCTATGGAATTCATACCGTTCACACAGTCAAGGCATCCAGTCCCAGAAGCAGCAAAGGAACCCCAAAATATCTCTGAACCTCCACCATTTCTTTTTCTGTAAACAGTGCCATGATGTCCTTTACCAAAAAGCTCTACTTTTGTCTCATCTGTCCACAGTACGTTCTCTCAGAAGGATTGTGGTTTTGTCACATAAGTTTTGGCAAACTCCAGTCTTGCTTTTTTATGCCTTTGTGTCCTCCTAGCGTCCCTTTTAACTCAGATGGCAACGGATAGTGCGAGCTGACACTGTTGTACCCTGTGTCTGCAGATCAGCTTAATCTGGGTTCTTTATCCACCATTCGAACAATCCTTCGTTGAGCCTACATTGCACTGTAGCTAACCTCCCTGGACGTGGATGGAAGAGCAAAATTAATGAAAAATTACATTAATTCCGTCCACGTCCAGGGAGGTTAGCTGCAGTACCATGGGCTGTAAACCTCTTGATGATATTGCATGCAGTGGACACAGGAACATTAAGATCTCTGGAGATGGACTTGTAGCCTTGAGATTGTCCATGTTGTCCATGTCTCAAATTCACAGACAACTCTTTACACTTCTTTCTTTTCTCCATGCTCAGTGTGATACACAACACAAAGGTTGAGTCAACCTTTCTCGGTTTTAACTGGTTGCAAGTGTGATTACTATATTGCCCACACCTGTTACTTGCCACAGGTGTGTCTAAACACAAATTACAGGAGCATCACATGCTTGAAAAGCAATTATTTCTTACAATTTTGACAAGGTGCCAATAATTTTGTCCAGTCCATTTTTTCTGATCTGTGTGAAACTTTATCAAGTTTGACTTTTCTTTTTGACTTTTCTATTTTTTTTGTGTGTGTTGTTGCAGCGCAAACAATATGCATGTGTTTTTTGTCTGGTTTGTATTTTTTTTTCTCAATTTTAATCTTTCTTTTCAGTAATTATTATTTCTACATCTTTGTTTCGTGCATTTTTGTTATAAAGTAAGTTTTATGTGTTACGTCCTGTGATGTATGTTTTTCTTTAATATGTTTCTGCATTTTTGTGTTTTGTTTGTTGTCTTTGTTGGTTTTTAATTAGTTGTCTGTTGTTTTGTTGCTGTGTAACCGGAGCGGTACACAGACAAACAATGTAGTAAATATGTTTGTGAAGGGTATTTGTAAGGAGTGGGGCGTCCTTTTTTATTTAACCCTTTTCTCCTGTTTTGATGGATAGACAAGGAGAAAGGGTAGTGGATTGTTTGTTTCTTTTAGGGATTTTCCTTTTATTAGGTAAGTTAGTTTCCTTTTCAAATAGTTAACAGATTGTTTTGTTTGTTATTTTTTTGGGCTCCCACTTCCGAGGTAAAGTGGACTACACTGTCACTACATACACTTTATTTCTCTTTTTTTGTCTGTTAAATAAATCGCTTTATGGCAATCATTTTTGAACGACAATGTAGTATGTGTCATGATTCTGGGTCTGGAGATATATACATCAACGTCTCCCCTCCTTTTTATTGTTTGTTTCTATTTTATCCCCTAGACAAACTTAGGAACATAACATATGTGATTTCTGCAAAAAAAAAAAAATAATAATAATAATTGCATACTCAGTTAAAGAAGTCATAGTCTGCAACTGTAATAAACAGCATGGCACAAATGCCATGTAGAATATGGATGGTCATTTCATTTAATTCATTTAAGAAAGAAAAAAAGAAAGAAAAAGCATCACCTGGCCCGTCAAATGCATTTCGTGTCCCATCATTATGTTCCCCTTCAAAGAAGGCTAGCCGGATGTCGGTGGGACCGTGCTGGAGCTCCTGGAAGATCAGTCCGGACACATTACTCCACAGCTGGAACGCCGTCTTCACCGCCACATGCACTTGACTGGGAGACAGATTACGCGGCCAGTTCATGATACGATACGTCAGGTGACGTTTGTGCCACTTCTCTCCTGTTGAAATACAAACCAGTATTAAAACAAAATTTAATTGTGACATTTCATCTGAACATTAGCATCTGTGAGGTTTTATCTATCTGAGGTTCAACTGATGCTGTATTTAATTTATATGTGTATGGTAACAAATTAGTTGAAGTAAAAAAAACTAATAATAAAAAAAGAAAGAAACTAAAAGTAAATTGTGCAAAAAAAAAGAGAAGTGCAAAAAGGCCCCAGAACAATGCTGTTGTTAGTGTGTTTATTATTTAAGTTAATAACTACTATAATTCTGTTGTTTAACTACTTACAAAACATCTTCATAGTCAAGTCACCTTTTTAAAAGGCAGCTTCACTGAAAAACAGTCAGTCCAGTGTTGATTCAGTTGATATCAAAATCAGTGTGAATTTCATACATTTCAAAACCAGTTAAATTTAGTGATAAGCAGCTCTACAGATGGCATCAGTGTTGTTATTCTGCCAAGTTCAGTTCAATATTGATTAAATTCAGTTATATGTGTTGTTGTTGCAAAATTCACAAGTTCTCAATTTTGTTCTCATCTAATAGCATCAGTTCAGTCAAATTGATGATATTACTGAATATTAAGTTTATTTTTAACCCCAATTTAGACTTAATTAAAACTTTATTTTATATTATACACCTTTAAAAATACATAACTAAAATGATATCTGATGTATTTTACATATTTTGCAAAAATCAACTGAATTCCCTCCAAAACTTCCTAAACTGACAAGTGCTAAGCTCAGTAAGTGATTGGCTGAACATGTGACTGAGTTTTGTGAATTGCACACATAATTACAGACTTACAAAACACTAATAACACTGCTGTCAGAAGGATAACGTGTGGTTGTGTTCTATTATACCACAATTCATAATTTACATTTTAGGGCATAACATAACCAAAATAATATGAACACTTAAAAAAAAAAAAAAAAGAAAAAACAGTTGTTGTTTTGAAAGTGATTTCTCATTCATTTATTTATTTGTCTTTGAAATCACTTGAAGAACTTTTTGCAAGGCAAAAATATTGTCCTAGAGAGTGCATGATTACTGCTTTGTAAGTGAACTCAAAATCGTCTAAAATCCAGACATAGCTAATTATCTAAAAGATTATCTACAAGATTGATTCAATATTAACATAAATACAAAATGCAAGAGATTATGTTCTTGTAGTGAGAGTAGTTTGCAGATATCAGGTACTGACATGAAAGCACACATACTCAGAGCAACGCTGCTGCATTCCTGACGTATTAGCGCGTTTTCAAAGTGACAGGTCTGAATTTATGATTCTCATACCCCTGCCAAATCACACACACCCTTTATTTCAATGCAGTTTCAAAAATCACCAGTGTGCCTGATCTACTATTTAACTAACTTAAGATAATCTGAGATATCTGTTTACCAAAAGATTCAACCATATGTGTATGTTCACTTTATCCCATCTAAAAAAAGGTCTTCTGTAAAACAGTCCTCAGTGTCACTGGACCTGGATGAAAACACCAAACAAGTATGTTCTAGTGAATGTGTTGTTGTTGTTGTTGTTAAGATTTGCTCTTGCAGTCTCAGTGTAAACATGAGATGAGGTGTGAGTTGTGCTTGTGTGTGTGTTGTGTTTTGGGTCTTTACAGAAGTGGATGTTTTAAGCTGCTAGACGTGCATTTGCTCAGTGTGGACAGTAATTATGAGTCCCACTGTATTTATGCATTATTAGGCTCAATGACACTCCACCCAGCAGACACAGAATCACATCACAACTCCTGCATCTGAGAAAACACTGTTAAACCAAAGCAGTTTGACTGAAAATGTTGTATCTGCCTCTTATCAAATAATTTTTTTTAGTAAAAAACAAACACTGTACAGTTTACAAAACCTTTTGTCTCATATACTGAGAAATGCAGTTTTCTTGAAACTACATTAAAAAAAAAAAAACATTTGACCAACCATCTGACCAACAAATTCCTGCTAATGTTGTCCCAACTAGTCAAACACAGCCTGAACAAAGAAAATCATGTTGCTGAAATGGTTTTGTGAGTTTCCAACATTCTTACACTCCAGAAAATGCTGGGTTATGTTTTTTGTTTTTTTTTTTGTTTTTTTGTTTTTAACTCAAATGGTGGATTCAGCCTGTTGGGTCATTTCATTGGGTTATTTAATTATTTTTACCCATGTGCTGGGTAGATTTTACAGTGCATTTTTATTAGTTAACATGAACAACCTTCAGTAGGTTGAATGACCCAGCACTATGTCAAAGAAAAAAAAACAACCCAGCAAATGAGTTAATATATAAAACCAAACAAGCTGGGTCAAAATAACCCAGCATGTGTTTTGTCCAATGTTTACCAGTGCTGGCTTGCCAAATAACCCGGTTGTTTTTAACCCAGCATTTTTATAGTGTAGTTATTTGTTTTGTTGTGATGTTAACAGCTCATCTTTTTACATTTGTTGACTGTCATCATTCCTGAGGTTTGTGTGTCGAGTGTTGAAGCCTAAAGTATGTTCAACCATTTAAAACTGTTCTAGATATATCTGCTTTGTAGGATGATTGTTCTTTTATAAACAAAGATAACATTGTTACATTAACATATTAAGTGTCCTATCAAACTATATACGGCTATCAAAACAACAGATTTGTGAATTATTAAATAAAAATTTGCTAAACAAAATCTAGTCTTGATGAATTTATTGGATGAATTAGACATTTTGCATTTGGAATTAGTGCAATTATTAGGGCAAATAGATCAGAAACCTACTGAACGCTTCAAGTTGCCTTGTATTTTCAATTTTTTTTTTTACAATACATGAACCACATTCACAGACTGTAATAACACATTTCCACAGTTTTTAACCTTGCTTTTTATTTTTATTTTATGTATATTTATAGCTCTGTACTTTGTGTTAAATAATGATATTTACCAATGTAACATCTCAGTATTTATTTTCCTGTTTCGTAAAGTCATAGAAACGCTATCATTGATTTTTTTCTTTGCTGTTGGAGCAAATGAGAACACAAAAATAACATTTGTTGTAGTTTCCACTCACCACTATAGAACTTAACCCAACCATGATGACTTTGTGAAATATGAAAATGGTCCACTGAAAGTCTTTTGTTAATGGCACACGTGAGAAGGTGATGTGTGGACTGAATGAAATTTCAGGTTTGCAGGGTATTCACAAAACTTCTAGACATGATTCAAGTAAACATAAGTTGGAATGGATGAAATGTGTTCACCTGTCTGAGCGTAACGCTTCTTACGGAGGTGCTGGCCTGTGAAGATGCTGCTGACCCTTTGACCCCAGGCACTGTGACTGCCGGCGTCCTGAACCCCACAGCGGGGCGACCTCATCTTCTCCAGAGTGACCCTGTCCAGACCTCCAGTGACGGGCAGCTGAGACAACCACTGAAACTCTCTGAAACACAAAGGAGCAGTTCACGCCATCACTAACACGATTCCTTTGGACTAGAGCTACGCATCACATGTATTCAGCTGCAGTGCATGTGATTTTGGAGACATGCATCATCCTGCTATGCCTTTCAGCTACAGACATATGCACAATCAAACAGTAAATGTATTACGAAATAAAAACAACCACTGTTCCCATATGGAAATGTAACATATGACATATACCGCTCTAGAGTGATACTGTCTTACATGTTACTTAGAAAAATGTACATATGTGGAAATTATATATCGCTTTATATGTATTCCTTCTATATGATGAGGATTAAAATATTAAAGTCTAGTTGCTTCCGGTTCACGCATTTTGCACATGCCTCGTTAAATATGAAGCTGTTTTACTCAAGATGCCTTCAAAGTAAAGATGATCATAACCAATGTCCATCACATATGTAGATTAATATTTAAAACTTTTTTATTTTTATTCTTTTCACCAACATTTATATATAAAATTTTAATAAAACACCAACAATAAAAACAGCTAGCTAGTTTAACTGATTACCTTAAAAGTCCATCAATATCGCCATTATTTAACACGGCTATTAATACGTTCTCCGACAAGCGGAAGCGATGAGACCTATTTTCCGGGTTTGGTCAATTTGATGAATTAATCAATGAATTAATCCTATTGTTCTATTGAGAGTTTAAAACATCAATCCTATTGTTCTAATATAATCCTATTGTTTTACTGAAAAATGAATACATTAATCCTATTGTTCTACTGAGAGATTAAAACATTAATCCTATTGTTCTAATATAATCCTATTGTTTTTTTGTTTTTTTTTGAGAGAGAGATTAAAACATTAATTCTATTGCTCCACTGAGAGATTAAAATATTAATCCTAGTGATCCATTGAGAGATTAAAATAATAATATTATTTTTTCATTGAGAAATTAAAATATTAATCCTATTGTTCCACTGAGAGATTAAAGCATGAATCCTATCGTTGCATTAAGAGATTAAAACATGAATCCTATTGTTCCATTGAGACATTAAGAGATTAAAATATTAATCCTATTGTTCCACTGAGAGATTAAAACATGAATCCTATCGTTGCATTAAGAGATTAAAACATGAATCCTATTGTTCCATTGAGAGATTAAGATATTGATCCTATTGTTCCATTAAGATATTAAGAGATTAAAATATTAATCATATTGTTCCATTGAGAGATTAAGATATTGATCCTATTGTTCCATTAAGATATTAAGAGATTAAAATATTAATCATATTGTTCCATTGAGATTAGATATTAATCCTACTGTTCCATAGATTAAGAGATAAAATTAATCCTGTTCCATGAAGATTAGAGTTAAATATTAATCCTATTGTTCTGTTGAGAAATTAAAACACGAATCATATTGTTCTAATTAGAGATTAAAATATTAAATAAACTTTTGGGAGTTTATTTGACTTCACACTCAAGAGTGTTAAAAGTAACACTGAAGCAGAGTTAAAGTTAATGAGATAATTAGTGATTAATTTAAGTGATGATGCAATATTTATACTCAGACAAACGAGTTTAAAACTTATTTTGACCAAAGATTTATTTAATTAAGACACACAGACATGAAAAGTCAGTGTGAGAATCACAACAACGGTGACCATCAAAAAAGCATGTTGTAGCCAATCAGAACTCATCCATGGCTCCCATCATGCACTGCGGCATGAATAAATTATGAGCTGAATTGTCTTTGTGATTTCTTTTATTCTATTTTCTTTTGTTTTTGCTGTTTTCATGTGACTTTTTGGTAGATTGTTTTGTGATGTTCAGAGTTGATCTGTTTATCGAAATGTGCCGTTTGTCACCGTTGTTGAGATTCATACACTGGTTCTTAATGTCTATGTGTTTATTTAAGTTTATTTTTTTGCCCAGTCACAACAGCTTCTAAGAAATCCTTCCAAAATATATAAAAAGGAAGACATGATCTTTTGTTGTAGAATCACAAGACTGATGCTAATTATTCAAAATAATTGTTATTTGACTTGAATCATTTGTTTAGTGTCTAATCTGTGAGTTATATTAAATAAAGGAAACATAACTCAGAGATTAAACTTTAAATGAACTCAAATAATAATTAGGTTAAAACATAACCATAATTGTGATTTTCTCCTTTGGTGATTCTGCTTGTTAACATCAGATGTCTTCAATAATGGTCAATCATCACTTAATTAATCACTAATTATCTCATTAACTTTAACTCCGCTTCAGTGTTAATTTGACACTCTTCAGTGTGGAGTTAAATAAACTCCTAGGAGAGTTCATTTAACACTGGGCTTTTTGCTGTGCAGTATATCGCGACACCCATGTGCAAATTTGATATCGAGTTTTAATATATTACATTTGCGTATCAGAAGATGATGAACTGACGTCTCAAAGCAATCGTACAGTTATGATCAAACAGACATACAAACCAAAACACATCAGATCTGATTTTATACTGCCATCTCTGCACTTAGTGAATTTCAACAGATGAAAAATCAAAGGTGCTGTAGCTCAACTAAAGCATGGTGTCACATCTCAACGTAAAGCTCAACGTCACATGCTTACCTAATGGCAGACTTGACTTCAGCTGAGCTGTGAGATTCATTCTGATTGTGCAGGTATCCATATCGCTCCAGAAAACCCTGCACACACATACATCATCATTACTCCCATCAGCCCTGTGATATATCAGAGCATTTACACTGTTGCCACTGTAAGCAAAGCATCTTTGGGAATGAAGAAGCATTTGTAAGACAGACACAACAGCAGCTAATACCCACATGAGCTCTGATTGAGGTAGTCAGAGCATTTTTGTTCCCTGCATGAAACAGTAAGATCTGTAGGAAGATGTGGGCTTTTGTGCCTCTGCAATGCTTTAGAAGATGGCCTTAACCGTGTTGTGAAATGCTTAGACAGGAATGAAGAATGACCATCCAGAAAGGAAAAAAGCTGTTTCAGTGTCATTTTGAGGATGTGTAGTATTATATCTGTCTGCAATGCCTCATTTCAAACAATGGGCTGTGGAAAAATGAAAGGAAATGTTCTGCTCTGCATCAGTTTTGGATCTGTGTATGAGAGGAAATGTCCCTGCCAGGTACTGGCATGTAAACTGCATGTCTGCCTGTAGTGTAGATCTGAACCGGAGGTCACAGGTACAGAATATGTTGACAGATCTGAGCCAGTACATAATTAAAGTTGTGGAAACAACTTTATAGAGAAACTAAGAATGCAACAAGTGTACAGAATTATTGTTTAGACTTTGAACAGGTCTGACAGAGTATAATCAGGAGAAGAAACTTGTAAACTAAAATTCACACTGAAACCACCAATTATGTTTTCATTTCTTGATACATTTACTGTTTGATTGTGCAGCTGTCATGTAAATGTTTCTCAGTTCTGGAGACAGAAGCATAGTTGAACATGTAATGACAGTCCTCACACAATGAAAATGCTTCTTTGGGTTCATTTCATAGTTTATGCCTGTGACCGCAAAACAGGCTCATTTTCCATAGCTGAAAGGCACAACAGGACAATACATGTCTCCAAAATGTTTGCATGCTTTTGTATAACTAAAAGCATAACTTTTCTGAAAAGCACAAATTTACTGGAATCCCAGATGAGGCATAGATGCTTACAAGGATATCAGGAAACAGTTAGTTATATTTAGGCTATATATGACAACAGAGAATGTCACCACAATTTCCACTAACGGCTTTTAGAAGTTATATAAATGTTATAGATGAAAACGTTCTTATGGAACAGTCTTATGTCCTTTTTAATATTTGATATAGGTTGTCATAACTTTGAGAGAAAATGTTGTTAGGACGAAATTCTCAAAACGTCCTTATTATGTTATTTGTACTTGATAAACGTTCTAAGAAATGCTCCTTAACATTTAAATAACTTTATACTCGTGACAACAACTTAAAAACGAAAAAAACGAAGATATTGTAACGTTTGGATATTAAGTTAAATTGTCAAAGAACGTAATATTTGGGTGAAAAAGTTGAACGATGAAAGAAACATTTCTGCAATCTTTAAGTAACGGTATAATCACGAAAGGAAAATTGAACAATTCAACGTTCTAGAAACATATGAAACAATGTACCCACAACGTTTTTTATAACCTTTTTTTGTTTTGTTTTGTTTTACCTAGAATGCAAGCACAATACCATTTTACGGCAAAAATCAGTCTACAGTCCTTGTCCGTATTTAAACGTATCTGCGATGTTATTTTGGGACAGAAGAACAGAATCAGTGGTGGATAGGCGATCTTACCTGAGCCTGAACAGCTGTGGAGATTGGAGAGCTGACGGCGGTCTGAACGCACAGCAACGCTGACAGCAGAACAAATATCTCCATCTGCACGCGTTCAATCCTTATTTCTAAAATCACCTAATGGAAATAGATCCCATCTCGATAACTCAAGGGAAGAGCGCCAGACAGCTCAAGCTGAACGGCTCTGAACGCACTGAAGAACGCAGGCACGTTCCGCCTCTAGAGCGCGCGAGTGTGTGCAGAGAGAACACTAATCTACAATCAAGACAGATGAGTTCAGAGACACACTTGAACGATTACTTGCCCAGCTAAGAAAAATATGTGCTAGGAACGTTTTGTTCTGAATGTTCTCTGAACGTTCAAAACGTTCAGTTATTTAAATATTTAAAAACGTTTTTTCGTGGTTATGTGAACGTTAAAGACAACATTAAGGGAAACGTTCCATTTTATTGTGATGCAAACATTATGGAAATGCTATTTTTTAAAGTTCTCTAATTTAACCGCCTTTGACGAACATCCAACTAAACTTTTCTGAAAAACGTTCCATAAACGCTTTGTTTACGTTTTGAGAATTAAAGGGGTCATTCCTGCTATGCAGTGACTTTTCTGTCTTTCTGATTTACCTACTCATGTTTTCTCTAAAATGCATATTTATAAGAAATGGGATAAATGATATATTCAGATCTTCTTTATCACTTAAAAAGAGACATTAAAAGTACTATTTTGTAATTTACACACCTTTTTTTATTGATATATGCATTCCATTTTAGCATGTCCTCAGTGCAAAGTAATCAGCTTCCACAAGAAATATAAACCATGAAATGATAAAAACATCAAAATATTTTTTAATTATGTTATAGCCTAGGCTAAACTTCATCGAACCATATATATAAATCATGTAAAACTATAGTCAGTTTTCTTCAGTTACCCTGTCCCTAAAGTTAACTTAAACCCTGTTAGTATGTACCTTCTCTTCTTCCAGAATAGACTACAATTCCACTGAGACCATTTTCAGGAAGTGATATTATTTATTTTTCCCAATGGAATTCAACTGTACAAACTGAGGTAAGCGTCAACTTGCACTACTACATTTTTGTTTTCATTTTTTAAATATTATCCTGCTTGTCACACTCTTAAAGTTCCACCCTGTTAGGCTTTGTTGTGGAGAATGTTTGTCTGGTCAAAGATATGTAAAAACATATCTGACATAGTTATAAAAGTTCTGTTCAGCTGTAGAAGGTTAGTGAGTTAAATGTTGATCACTCAAAAAGCTACGGTTAACTTAGCTCAAAATTTTCCACCCTGTTAGAATTAATAGTATTTATTGTATATTGCAAATTATATTATATAATTTATCATTTATGCAGTTAAGACTGTAAAGTGTTTGATAAATTTATTTCTAAGGTGACGTCAGCAAAAGTGGGACATTAGCTAAACGGCACAAATACGCTTTTGGTGTAGTGCTCCTTTAAAAAAAAATGATTAGTGGAAACTGACATTTGACATTTAATTAGTCAAATGTAAATCATATGGGCGTGGTTACCACTTGAATTATGGAAGGTTCTGAGAAAGTACATGTAAAGTGCCCATTTTATGTCTATTAAAATAGTTAAGGTTTAATTTCTAACACAAACTAATACAAACTAATTCAAACTACAATATAAATTTGTTTTACATGCGTTCATGTGATCTTTCAATTTTATGCAAGGATGTGCAAGTTTCTTAGTTCAATTTAATTATATATATATATATATATGTGTGTGTGTGTGTGTGTGTGTGTGTGTATATATATAAATTTGAACATGTCAGATAAATTGGGACAGCAGCATAAAAGTGGGACATCCTATAAAGTAAAAGATAATACATTGCTTAATGTGAGAAATTGTTTTGTTTTACAGAAAATGTCATAAGCTGTAGGCAGGGAAAGAAAAAAAAATAAGAATAGAAATTTTTAAATATTAAGTTTTTGTGTATAAAAAAAGTGATTGTAAACAAGGGCATCACTGTCCATTACTGTTCCTTCTTGTGATGGTTTTTGTGTTTGTTTGTTAATCACATTTTAATTAGTTATAAATAAATAAAAAAAATATATTTTTTATGTCTGCCCTCTCTAATTGTAATTATTTCTCCACCTGAACAGAATTGTTTTGCTTCTCGTCATCATGATTTATTGTGATAAGGAACCACATAACTATTTTTTGTGTCCCTCCCCCAATTTCTTTTTTCTTGTTTTTTTTTTTTTTTAATATATTTTTTTTGTTTTGTTTTGAAACAGTATTACATAGGTGCAGTTCCACACATTATAGATGGCAAGCCTGAAATGACAGAAAGCTCATCCACTGTTAGAACCTGTTAACACTGGTGTTCCACCCTGTTATGCTCCATTCCACCCTGTTAGACAAGTCATTTTGAGTAATAATTTGACAGTAACGTTAAATGTTTGGTATACTTTTGTCTTATTTTGTAAGGAGCATTAACAGCATATATATGTTTTTGAGCAAAATCTTTGTATTATTTACCATCCTCTTGGCAAAAATGGGCACAAAAACCTATACCTAATAAAAAAGAAAACTGTTCCTAATAATCAAGACATATTCTATTCATTAGTATTTGTTATGTTATTGTTTTTAAGAAAAAAAAATACTATTATGGCATAAGGGACATACTGTCCAAGAAAAGCTCATTATTGTTTAACATTTACATTATTAGGATTTTGTGATAACTATGTATTTGTCCCTAACAGGGTGGAATACTTTCACGGCAAGTGTCTGAAGAATCTACCCATAGTTATTATTGTTTAAATCCCTGAGCTAGGCCAATATGTATTCCTAATAGTTAAACATGTCACTATTTTGGTAGAATGCTGAAAAAAAAAAACATGAAAAAAAAAACAAGTACTTTTTTCCAAAAATGATGAAGTCAAACTGCTACTGGATACCAGGAATGACCTAAAAGATAGTTAACTTGAAATGAAGATTCTGCTAACGTTTGTTCGTAACTTTGAGAGAACCTTTTCACAACCTTAGCCAAAGCTCTGAAAACATTCCTGTTAGCTGGATAACTCCACTCTGATACTGTAGTCATGTAAGGAAGGCTGCAATAATTAAATAAAACAACAGAAGTGTCATTTATTCTACAGATAGTAAAGCGTTCACATGTATGTCCAGGTTTGCAGAAAGAAATTTAGCACTTTTTAATGCTTTTTCTAATTAAATTTGACACCAGTTTTGTAACAACGAATGTGCTCAGTCACTAGTAGGGTTTTAATCCTTCCTTCCTGAATGAAACATTATTACTATCATTTGGATATTTGAATATGTTAAGTAAATGCATAAATGAAGTACATCTGTAAAACTGCTTAAATTACTTTAGAGTGGAACCATTATGCATTTTATAGTGTTAAAATAGAATAAGTCTTAAAGGGGCAGGGAACTTTAAAACAGGGCTGTCACTGTCATCATTTTAATAATCAAGTAATCGACATTCTACATTAAAAAAAAAAAAAAAGATTAATTGAATAATCAGATTTTTTAAAAGTTATAAAAATAGCCTATGACGTGAACAATAACAACTTTATCAGACTTCTTTTCTTTTCTTTTTTTTAAATAAAGTATTTTCTGTTTGTAAAGCACTTTAAATAATTAGATACAAATGTGACAATAATGACTGGATTAAAAAGTATCAAAATAAGGCATCTTGTAACATTACTGAAGTAACAAAAAAAAAAAATGTAACAGAGAAAAATATGAGTACCCATCAGGCTGCTTTATACTGCAAGAGAGACAAACAGTAGTTTTAAAAAATAAATGATGCATTTAAAGCATGTATATAAGTCAACAAGTAAAAAAGTTCGTTTTAAATCATTACTTGAAGTGATTATTTTAATAATGATTATACAGTTGAACATCTTAACCTCTAGAGGGCGCCAACAGCCTGTCGATTGTGTTCAATGTCCTGTCATTCAGTCTTCAATATTTAACCACAGTTTTACTAGATATCTGTTGGTTATCTGTGCCAAACGTAGCAGACAGATCCAGCAAGTTGAGTACTGAGGATTTGGAAGCTGCTCTTGCTAGTCTCAGGGCTTCAGTAACCGAAATCTCAGCTGAGTCGCTTTTGAAACCAGTGGTTGTTGTCCAGGAGGTTGTTCTGTGCAAGAAAGGCAGAGACTTGGCAGAACACGACTCGCTCAAGTATTTCTGCAATAAATGGAAGAAGGGATACCAATTTGTAGTTTTCTAAAAGTGCTGGATTTAGAGAGGGTTTTTGAATTTAGCAGTGAGGTTACCCAAGCCTGTTTAATTTCTGTGGGAAAGACACTAATGTGAACAAATAAAGGACAAAGATGAGAAGAGAAGGTTTTGAAAAGTTTGTTTTTTTTGGAAAACGAAAAAGGAGCTGTTTTCTCAATTTTCTAATTTCAATACTGAATCAAAAAATGAGTGAACGAATGATACACGAAACATTCGAAACAAATATTAAAGCATAATCTAATTTTTTTACCCATGACCAAAAATACGAAAAATATAGCTACATTTTCAAAATTCTCTCTAAATTCTCTTTATTGCTTTTTAAGTAAAAAAAAAAAAAAAAAAAAAAAAAAAGAAAGAAATTCAAATGACCAAAATATAACCCTCTTTTTGGGAAGCTCATGCATTTAGTTAATTTATTAAATTAATTAATGTATTAAAACTTTAATAATTTTCTACAGTTATACACAACATAACTGGGCAATGCACTCCGATAGCCTGCTGTAGTCGTGTAAGAGAGGCTGCACAAGTGGCATTTATCCTAACAATAACTAGTAAACACAAATATTTTAAAATTTAGGTGCAGGTTTGCAGGAAAGAAATGTAAGCCTTTTTAATACCTAATTAAACTTGACACCAGTTACGAATGTACTCACTAGTGGGGTTTTAATCCTTCCTGAACAAATAAATAATTAATATTTGGACATTTGAAAATGTTACGTAAAATTATTAATGAAGAACATTTGAAAACTACTTAAATTAATTTAAAGTGCAAACATTATGCATTTTATAGTGTCGAAATATACTAAGCCTTAAAGGGTCAGGAAACAAATTTTTTACAGATTAATCGAGTTATCAGTTATATAAAAGCCTATGATGCGATCATTTATTTTATTTATTTTTATTTATTTGTTTATTTAACAGGGACAGTGCATGGCCCTCAGCCCTACCAGAATTAGCTACAAGCTAAATTTCATCTGTAGTCCCTGGGCAGGAAAAAGTAACATACAGTTAATCCAACAAACACATATAAATATGCCATAAGAGCATCATCACACAAATAACCTTTCAAACAACAACAAAGTTTCACACTCTTAGAAAACACATTAAAACACAACAACAGGACAAATTAAATTCTATATTAATAGACGCAACAATGCAATGTTAAGATATGACAATAAAAAAAAAAAAAACAATTTTGAGTTTATGATTGATGGGTACATGATTGAATAGATTTAAGCCATAATTTTATCTTATATTTAAAACCAGTAAATGAACTGATGTCTGTGATCTCGTTTGGTATGGAGTTCCAGTAATTGGAGGCTCTGATCGAGAAGTCTGATCTGCCAAACTCAGTACGTCTGTGCTGTACGGCACAGTGACCTCTACTGGTCACCCTGGTTGTTCTCCTGCTGTCGGAGAGTAATGATATGAACTCCTCTAATGGAGGTGCAGCCAGATTATTAATTATTCTGTACACTAAGCAAACATTGGCGGAGTACATAAAATTTTGAAAAGTCAAAAGTTTGTGCTTTTTAATGATGTTACAGTGATGATACCCTGGTGGCTTTTTGTCTAATACTTTGAGAGTTTGTTTATATAGCGTTTGTGGTGGAGCAAGTATTGTTTTTCCGGTTTGTGACCAACTTGTAATGCAATATGCAAAATGTGAAAAAATCATTGAGTGCATATACAATTTAGCAGCACCTAGAGGTAACTGATTACGAATGTGCCTAAAATTTCTTAAATTAAATTTAACAATATTGCAAACCTGCTTTATATGTTTCTTAAAAGACAACTGTGAATCAAGAGTAACTCCTAGATATTTTAAAATGTGACAGTCTGGATTTTTTCCCCATTTACAATGACATCTGGCTGATTTCCATTTTTCCTTATATAAAAATACATACACGCAGTTTTACTGATGTTAAGTGCCAAGCAAGACTCCGAAAGCCAGGTGGCAATTTTTGCCATTGCTGCTGTTAATTTAGTTGCCACTTCATATCTGTCTTTTCCATGTGCCAGGATGACCGTGTCATCTGCATACATTTGGATGTCAACTTCAGGACATACTAGCGGTAGATCGTTAACATATAAACTAAATAACAAAGGGCCTAAGACTGAGCCTTGCGGGACACCAACAGAACAGTTACTAAATGATGACATTTTGTTCCCAACTCTGGTGCATTGTCTTCTCATAGTGAGATAAGACTCCATCCATATCATAGCATCATCAGAAAAATTAAAATTTGACAACTTAGAGTAAAGAACATTATGATTTACAGTATCAAAAGCTTTTTTCAGATCCAGAAAAACAGCTCCTACAGCACTCCCACCGTCTAGTTTTGATTTGATTTTTTCAACAAAATAGCAGGTAGCCATTTCAGTCGAATATTTTTTCCTAAAACCAAATTGCATTGGATGAAGTATCTATGAGCCTTGTTTTTTTTTTTGTTTTTTTTTTGTTTTTTGTTTTTTTTTAATAAAGTATTTTCTATTCTTTGAAAGCACTTTAAATTCTTACAAAAATACATTACAATAATGACTGGTTTTAAAAAAAAGTATAAAATAAGGCATCTTGTAACATTACTGAAGTAACACAAAACTTTCATACTGCAAGCAATAGTTTTAATAAACAAATTATGCATTTACATCACGTATATAAGTCATCAAGTAATCGTTTTAATTTTACTTGTTACTTGAAGTGATTATTTTAATAATGATTATGTGAATGAATAACTTATCCTCTAGACGGCGCCAACGGCCTAGCGATTGTGTTCAATGTCCTGTCATTCAGTTTACAATATTCGACCACAGTTTTACTAGACGAGCTACAGCAAGTGCAACATCGAACATGTCAGCATATAGCAGGGTAAAGCATACATATAGCATAACAGCATAACATGTAACAACAGGGTTGGGTTTTATTTTGAAACAGAAATATGCACGTTTGAAAACAATTATTTATACAGAGCAAATAAACTAATGTCCTATTGATGTGCTCTGGAATGCCATATAATGCTGACAAGTAAATGGATGTTTCCTTTAGTCCAATTCATTCATATTTGTAATATTTAGAATATTTTAATACTGAATTTAGAATTTTTTATTTATTTTGTTTGGATTTGTCAAAACAGAATATATTTTAGCAAACCTCTTATTTCATTTGAAATGTATTTACATAAATGCACATTTAGAAGCAGAAACCAGTGTTGTAATTTTACAAGAACTTGACATTTTCTTTGGTTATTTGCATTACATTTACATTTAGTAAATACATTTTAGTATTTCTTAACTTAACTTGCAATTTAATTGAACAGCATGTCTTCTTTAGTGATACAAGCTCTGAAACATTTACTGTATTACCTGTTGATGTTACACAACTGTGTATGTCAGACTATAAATCCCCAAAAACTATGCATGGGGGCTTTCTTTGGTGTTGCCACCCCTCCTACACCCCATGCCACCCCTTTGCCACCCTAAACATTATTTTCTAGATCCGCCCCTGCTACACTGTATTCGGATTTTGTTATTCCTTATAATTCTTTGGTTTTGTTATGACCAAGTTTGTGGATCTTATCGCCTGCAACATTGGGGGTCTATTTGGAGCCATCGTGACGGTGATTACATCAGCTGGTAAGTTCATTTCTAACGTCAGTTATCCGAATCAATCAGGAAATTAATCAGGGAAGTATAATAATTCTACACCGCCTTTTTATTGTAAGTGGGGGCAGAATCATCACATGGCTAGCTGTCAGTTTTATTGATATTAGGTAACTCAAAATATATTTGATTTTATAACGTAAAATTTTTGACATTCATTTGCCACATGCTTTAATCCAAAGCAACTTGTGCTGCATTAGGTACACATTTTATTGAGTTAAATGAGTCAAACGGTATTTGAAAGTTCTTCTTTTGTAGTTTTTATTTTCTAGTTTGTGGTCTGGATCATGTCATCTGTAATACATTCCAGTTGGAGCGTTTTCTTGTGATGGCCATCGTAACAGTGATAACATAAACTGGTAAGTTAGCCAAATAAAAGGTTGTTGTTTTTTTGAACGTTATCCATTCCCTGGGAATCAACCCCATTGTTTCAGCATTATAACACTAAGCTCTCAATGGCAAATGGAGAAACATTAATTTATGTGCTCATGACCTTGAAGTTAGATACTTTAATGCATTACTGGGCGGTTGTTCTGCTCGCTTAATAAACAAACTCCAGCTGGTCCAAAATGCAGCAGCTAGAGTTCTTACTAGAACCAGGAATTATGACCATATTAGTCCTGGTTCTGTCAACACTGCACTGGCTCCCAATAAATAATTATATAGATTTTAAAATCTTTCTAGTTACTTATAAAGCCTTGAATGGTTTAGCATTTCAATACTTGAGTGAGGTCTTATTGTATTATAGTCCTCCACGTCTGCTGTGTTCTCAAAACACTGGCAAATTGATAAGAATATCAAGAGTAGAATATCTAGAATATCAAAATCAACTGCGGGCGGCAGATCATTTTCTTATTTAGCGCCCAAACTCTGGAACAATCTACCTAACATTGTTCGGGATGCAGACACACTCTTTCAGTTTAAATCTAGATTAAAGACCCATCTCTTTAACCTGGATTACACATAACACACTAACACATTTCTATATTTCAGATCTGTTAAAGGATTGTTAGGCTGCATTAATTAGATCAATCGGAACCAGAAACACTTTCCATAACACCTGATCTACTTGTTGCATCATAAGAAGAATGGCAGCTACGCTAATGTTAGTCTGTTTCATTCTTATTCGACGTCACCCTAGACACCCAGATCCAGTCTGTATCCAGTACAGATGATGGATCGACACCTAGAGATGACCTCTACAGCCCTGAATGTCAGTGGAGACCATGTCAACTAGAGGAGCTTCAGAGACAGACCCACAGTAAAGACCTCATCACATAGACGGCCACCAGCACAAGACCACAGGAACCAGATGAGTCCTATGCACAATCTGACTTTTTTGCAGCCTAGAATTAAATTGCTGGTTTCGTCTGGCCAAAGGAGAATGACACACTATTTTGACACTATTACCTTGTTAATAATATGGAAAAGCTGCTTTGACACAATCTGCATTGTAAAAAGCGCTATATAAATAATGGTGACTTGACTTGGCTCTACTGTTTGATCTAAAAGAATGCATTACAAGGAATGGATCTTAAATTATTTGTTATGGATTATCAACTAATTATGCACCTTCCTTGTAGGTGCGTTCAGATAGTATATAGTGTTTTATTAATCTCAAAAGCAAAAAGTCTGGCAGTTGGGGCAAATTCTGTAAACACTATTTAAACCGACATTGTAAACAATATTTTTTTTTTCTTGTGCTTGCAGGTTCATTCCAAGAATCTACTGTGGTCGCACCAAATGCCATTCAGATTCACAGATCAGATGGAATTCCTGAAAGAAGGTGCAAAGAAAAAGCATCAGCCTCAATCCCCTCATGGTGTTTCTCATTATTAGCACAAATTTAACACAACAACGCAAACTAAATTTTACTGTATTTTATTTCTGTAAAGCCTGTTTTGCTATGCTACAGATTTAGCTAGTGCATGTTAAAGATGAAGATTTGTCAATAGTATTTTTAAAAAGAAAATGTTCAACAATTAAAAAGAATATTTTAAAGACAAATGCTAATGAGTTATTGTGATTTTTATGGGGTTGGGGTTGTAAAAAAAAAAAGGTATACAGTGTTGTACCATGATTGGATTGTTTTATTAAAAATGAAAATAAACTGAACAGTCCTAATACTGACAATGCAGTAATAATACTTTACATTAAAATACCGTAAATACAACAAGTAAAACTTACAGCAGTCTCTTAACAGTGTAGTTTAGTCAGTTGGCACCCAAATGAACCAGGGCAAAAATAAAACAATAATAGTAAAGTTTGTGAGCTGCAAGCATCTTCCAGAGCTGACAGCAGCAAATACCAATAAAAGTACATTTTCTTTCTTTTTCTGAAATCACTCACTGTTATACTGTACATCTGTTAATTATTTACATATGAAGAGTTCAGATGCAAAACCAGCTAAATCCATCTGACGTCTTTCTTTAAAAAATGCATTTTTATCAGGCTCAGTTGTATAGGTTTCTATGTAAGTACTGGTACTTCTGATTGGGCTGGGGCTGGTATTTTGGAGTTTGAAGAAAATGTATTTGATGGACGGAAATATGTGTCGGGAGCATTCACTCAGTATCATTATCTCATTTTTTGACTGAGATGGCTTTTAGCTGGTTTTGCATCTGAACTCTTCATATATTAACAGATATATTTAATCATCTTGTATATGACACTCTCATAGTAATTTAGATTATTAACGGATTAATCAATCTTTTATAAAGCCTCTTTGAGAGTTAAAGCAGGGATGGGCAAACTCGGAACTGGCGGCCACTGTCCTGCAGTGTCTAGCTTTAACCCTAATCAAACACACCTCAACCAGCTAGTTTAAACTTTAATTAGGATTACTAGAAGGATACAGGTAGATGAGTTTTATCAGGGTTGGAGCTAAACTCGTTTAATATTTAAACTATAAACAAATGTACAGTATAATGGTGATTTTAGAAAAATAAAGGAAATGTACCTTTACTGGTTGCCGCTGTCCGCTTTATTTGAGACTTGAGTCCGAGTCAAGTCTCGAGTCATGTGACTCGAGTCCACAACTCTGGTCTTCAGCCAACCTGATTTGTACCCCTTTTTCTATCAAAAAGGGATGTTACTTTCATGTTTATGACGTTATAAATGTTAACAAATGCTGTTTAGAAATTCATAAAGTTTTCTTGTTATCTATAGTTAGTTGTCCAGTATTATTACACTGTTACTATTTACACGTGTACTGTTACAGTTTTCACGTTGTACCCTATTGTTATGTTTTATAGCAGCAGATTTGAGTGTTGCTGCTGTATGTATATGTATATCTGCATGTCTTCAGCCAACCTGATTTGCACTTCACTTCTATCAAACAGAAACCCCCCCCCCCCTTTCAAGATTTGCTTCATGTGGTAAACACCCCTGCGATGACTCACAACCCACAACTCCTTGGTCAGAAAGGAAGCATTGCTGCTTTTTGAGGATTCAGATTTGCACAGGAAATACTCATGTCCGGCTACATATACACTCTACCACTCTGTCACTTCTGCATGTTTTCTCATCTGACTTTTGCTCTAAGCATCTCACACACACACAGAGACGATGGCAGAATTTTCAGTCATTTTGCGGATGGCTGTGGCTCTCACATACACTTCATCTTTCTGTAAGTGGATCTTTTTTTCTTTCCATTAGTGGATTCATAATGAAGCTATTTGTACAGTAATGGATGAAATTTTAGTTACTACTTTAGTGGAATAAGTGTGTTTTTTCTCAGAGACATTGTTTTGTAAAATGTGATATGAAGATGTTTTTTGTAGTTTATTTTTTTTTTAATAAACACATTGTTTACATTGTTTACAGCATGTTACTTAAAGTATACAAGAGGAATGATATCAGTGAGACTAACCATTCATACCAGTATACTGAAGTAAGCTTGTGATTTGGTAAATGAACACAGATTCATTGCTCTGAAATTAAAGCTAATGATTCTGTTGTCTTCTCCAGTCTGTTCCTTAGGGTCAACATGCAAACAATCAGCAGAAACTGTTAAGAGCTTTATTTTACAATGAGCATATTACTATATTATATTATTTCGTTTGCTTGCTCTTTTAATACATGACATTAAAACAATTTTATAAAACTTGCATATTGTATTTATTTTCTCTTCACTTACACTTGACCCTCTGTCACACTCCTACACTGTAAAACCTGACAAATTACTGTAACTCAAACCATTTGAGGAAACCGATTGCCTTAACCATTTAAGTTTTAAAACCAATAAATACGAGTCCTATAAACTCATGTACATTAAGTTAAATTAACTTATTTTTTTATTGTAGCTTAGTCAATTATTAGAGTAAACTCAACTTAAAAATGTAAAGTTTATTCCACTCAGTTTAAATCCAGGTAACAAATCTAACTTAAGTCTTATCAACTATATAGCAACTTGAATGGTTTGAGGAAACTGATTGCCTTAAATGGTTCAGGTTCAAAACTCAAAGCAATAAAGTTATGTAAGACTAACAAAAAACAGAAATAATGACAGAACAGGACAGTTTTCTTAAGTATTTATTAAAATACAACAAATGTTTTCAAGCATAAATCAAAATCAGTGGGCTGTATTGTTAAAAGAATATAACATTTAAGCTTAATCTTATCAGACTTAAGACTGCACAAACAAGAAATGTTTAGTAAAATCCATTTTAAATGTTAAATAATAATAATAATAACAATAAATAACTGCTAAATAATATGAGAAAGAGTGGATAAATTTTAGGTAAACAAGGTTTTGTTTTTTGTTTTTTTTAAAAAAAGGTTTTCCTCAAGATTAACAGCACTTTCTATACAAACTTTAAGTAGTTTGTATACCGTAACTAAGGGAATACATCAATGCAAAAAACAGCACCAGCACACTGACCCAAGACTTGGCAGACATCATCTTCAAATACAATAAAAACATCCAGTGGGTTTAAAGACAGTGTTCCCTCTTCTTCCTCAACTGCAATGATGGTGACAGCTGCCTTCTGCACCTGATCAGGCTCCCTTTTTCTAAATGCAGTAAAACGTTTTGTTATGTCATCATCATATTTAAACAAAGCGGATATATTAACATTTTCATAAATGAAAATAAAGGTGTGAAGGATTGGGGAAGTGTTTATTCAATAAGGTAAGTAAAACCCTGTAGAACTTTAATTTTCACATCATAACTTCCAGAGTTGTTTATCAGCAGGATTTTCAGGGCTGAATATCATCTGAATGATTTAGAGCTTGAAGTGAATTAGAAAATGTACATTACTATTTAATTTGACAATCTAAGGTTCTTTATTGCAGAACAGACAGAAATACGATGCTTAAAGTGACAGTTCACACAAAAATGAAAATTGTCTCATTAATTACTCGGCCTATATAATGCCATTCCAAACCTATAACACCTTTGTTAATCTTCAGAACACAAATTAAGATATTTTTGATTAAATCTGAGAGCTTTCTGACCCTCCAAACACAGCAATGCAAATGAACTGTTCCCAGACCCAAAAATAATGGCTTTATTCAACAATTCTTCTCCTTTGCATCACCCTAGGGTGCCATTATGGAGTATAATAATGTATGCGTGTGCATTCCTCTGCACGTAAACAAGACACAGTGCATGTGTGTTCACCAACAACATCACCACACACATGCATTGATAACGTGCAGAGATACTCTCGATAATAGTGGAAGACATGATTTGGAGAAGAAGAATTGTTGAATAAAGTCATTATTTTAGCTTTTTTTGCGCACAAAAAGTATTCTCGTAGCTTCATAACATGCAGTTGAACCTCTGATTTCACATTGGCTATTTTAACGATGTCTTTACTACTTTTCTGGGCCATGAATGTTTCAGTTGTGTTGCTGTCTATTCAGGCTCAGAAATCTCTGATTTCATCGAAAGATGAATGAAGGTCTTACAGGTTTGGGACGATAGGAGGGTGAGTAATTAATGACAGAACTTTCATGAAAATTATCATCATTTACTCTCTATCATT
>CM070021.1:213704-266322 GCA_036247105.1 Cirrhinus mrigala
TGGTATAAAAATTTGGTCCAGCTATTCTCACGTATTCATGAGATCCCGGTCTGGTTATGTGCCCGGGGTTCCCACCTCTCACCTTCGGGTTAAGGTGGTGGACCTGCAAGCGCTGCCGCCGGAGGAGGCAGACCTGGCCTTAGCGTTGCTGTCCTGTTCGTGCTATACACGTTTTTGGACCTTACCCAGTGCATTAGACGCTCCGAGCAGCTCTTGTTTGCTTACGGATCAGCAGACGGGGAATGCTGTCCTCAAGCAGAAGTTGGCCATTGGGTGGAAATTGGGCCTCACCTCGGCTTCTTAGTGCCAAGGTGAGCTGTGCCCCCTAGGAGTTGAGTTCACTCTATGAAGAATTACTTCTCCTAGGTGTGGTGCACAGTGCCTCTCCAGCAGACATTTTAGGAGCTGTATGCCGGGCGACACCCATCACTGCGTAAGATTCTTCTAGCGCTGAGCTGTGTCCTCCCGTGTGTTGCGGGTAACTCAGGTAATTGGCGGGAAGACAGCTCAGTGTTGGCTTGCTGCGCCATTCCTTACGGATCCGTGCGCTTCTCCCAGTTGTTCCCCTCTGTGAACTCTGGGTCCTCCATTGCCCCGCAGTCCGGATTAGAGCGGAGTAGTCTGTGACTGTGTTCTGACAGGGGGTCTCCCTCGCCCCTTGAAGGTTGTGGCATAATGTCTTAGTATTTTCCACGGTTATTCACTGTGTTCCCCCTAATATCTTCAAAAAAATAAAAATAAATAAATAAATAAAAATATTTTTTGTACTAGTCTCCACATGACTTTAAATTTCGTCATCGTGCTCCACTCCCCAACAGTTGCTTCAGATACCTGGCTCCCCGGGTGGGCTCGTTATCGGGCTTACAGGGCGTTGGGAAGGTTACGTGTTGAGCTTCATTTGTCCTGACACGCTTGCCTGTCAGCATTTGTTCCTCAACTACGTAACGCGGTTCAGGCGTTTTCCAGAGGGAACCCAGATACGTCAATATTGACGTAACGTTGTAGAGTACGACTGAAGGGGAACGTCTCGGTTACAACTGCAACCCTCGTTCCCTGAAGGAGGGAACGGAGACGTTATGTCCTCCTGCCCAGTGTTGGGAAGGTTACTTTGGAAATGTAATAGGTTACAGATTACAAATTACTTGATTTAAAATGTAATAAGTAGTGTAACTTTTCAATTATTTTATTAAAGTAATGTAACTTATTACTTTTAATTACTTTTTGATTACTTTTCTAAATTTCTAATATTTTCAACTGTTAATCATTTTGAAACACTTAAACCAGGCAGAGTTAACCTTACAGTAGCACTTAACACTGATTACTATCCAACCTTCAAAATTTTATCAATTGCCTTGCCTTGAACTAAGATTATAATAAGTAAGGGATAACATACATCTTTATTTTGCGATAACAACTGGCTGGATGTACATTATCCCACTTATTACACAGCTGCTTGATAGATTATTTAGATGTTTCGTGTCAAAATAATTAGAAACGAAACACTGATCTGAGTTGAAATATTTGAACGCAAAGCTTCCATGAAGAAATCAGTTGCTAGCAAATGGCAAGTTCAAACTAGACATTTTAGGGATACAATGCAGTCATACCACTTTTCTTACACAACATTTCACCACATAAATAATTAAGTAGTAGTACTAGTTTGTTAATTATCTTATAATCCATTACAGTGTACAAAAAAAAAAAAAATGGCAGCAGCTGCGTTTGTATAAAACAATAGAGCGAGTCCACGATACCAGGATCACAGAATTAAGAAATTGTCTACATAATATTGAATTGAGCTTTGATATTTTCTTAGCTAACCAAACGCAAAGCTTCCGAGAAAGAAAAACTATCAAGCATATAGCACTGACTTAAATTGCCCCGAATGAGTCTGAGTTATTCGTTTTTACCAGTTGTTATCAAGGAATAACATACCTTGGAATGTCATGACTGACCAATCAGAATCAAGCGTTCCACGGAGCCGTGTAATAATATAATTTAAATCACAGCCACCACAAATTCAGACTTTTTTTTTTTGAGGCTTTTTATGCCTTTTATTGTGATAGGACAGTAGAGAGATGACAGGAAAGAGCTAGGAGGAGAGAGGGATTGGCAAAGGGCCTCAAGATGGGAATTGAACTCAGGTCACCGTGAGCGCAGTTGCGCTATATGCTGGCACACTAACCACGAGGCTATTGGCACCAACACCCCAAATTTAGACTTTACAGCTCTTATTTACTTTGAGATTATTGCAGGTTAAATACAGATTTAAAATCATAACAAGAAATAGTTTAATAGCTATGATACTGGGTTTGAAATCAAATGTTTGCGTAGTTATGACAGAAAACAGTAGCATATAACAATGCCTTGGAAAAAACAATCTTAAAAAATAAAATGTATGCATAAACCCAAATAGGAAATAAAACAGTTGTCAAATAAGCATGTGTCCTATTCTGTGTCCTAAACTGCTGAAACATTCGTGTCTCATTTTAGAGCAGTCAATGCAATTTATGAAAGAAGTCAATTGAATCTGTAAGTGGTGGTGGGTGTGTGAAAAAATCAGATGTAATCCCCTTTGTAATCACTGGCATTTTTCAAAAGTAACTGTAATTTAATTACACATTTTTTTCTCAGTAACTGTAACTAATTACAATTACATTTATTTTGTAATTAAATTACGTAATTCCGTTACATGTAACTAGTTACTCCCCAACACTGCTCCTGCCACAATCCTGAACTGCGTTGAATGCTGGGATGTGTCTCGGCTCCTCAGCATAAAACCTGAATGAGTGGATGCACGCCGCCATCTTATATACCCGTATGTACGAGGGAGTGGCTTAGCATGCAAAATTCCACTCGCCAATTTCATTGGCTTTTTCTTCTTAAGCTCGGAGGTGATTGGGCTCCCAAGTAGGACCCCAAATACCTCCTTCAGGGAATGAGGGTTACAGTTGTAACCGAGACATTTATCCATATGAATAAAGTGTTTTTATTCAAGTCTTCTAAAGAGGACAGAAAATTAACTCAGAAGCTTGAGCTGAGGGTTTTATTATGTGTCAAAGCCTAAATTAAAAAAAAAAAAAAATTGATACTTGAACATAAATATTGCCTAGACTTTCAAGGACACACAAAAATATCAAAAATATATACATTTGTCTGAGGATGAATAAAATGAATTCAAAATAGGTTTGGAACAACATGAAGGTGACTAAACCATGACAGAATTGTATTTTTAGTGGACCACGCATTTAAGAAAACTCAAATGTTCAACTATTCAGTCATTTATGCTGATGTCAACTAAAAGTTTAAAATGTTGCCAAGTAAATTTAAAGTTGTCCTAAAGTGTCCTATACTCTTCTTTTCAGTAATAGATCTGCCAGGATCATAGCTTGAATGACTGATGCCATTATTGTCTCTGAAGACAAAAATTTGGGAATTTTAACTCACAATTAAGCAACATTTATGGACAGCTTACTCATTCTCTAACTGCTAGTTTATTTTTCTTAAACTAACACTAGCTTTCTTTTTTAAAGAAACAACAACAACAAAACAAAACACCAACCTTCTTTTTTTCTGTTCTGTCTTTTTACAATTTTCATTTCTCAAGAATATAACTATAATTTATTAATTTGACAAATTTCTGAAAGGAACAATCGTCATTCTTTATCTTTAAACATAGACTTTTTAATTAGAAATCTACCTGCTTCATGTAAACAGTATGTCAAAATCTTAGCTGCTACATTAAAACATGATTTTGAGTACTGTATTATTAAAGTGTTAGAGTTAAAGGCTACTAAGTAACATTCGTCCCTCCCGATACTGTTACTAAAGTGTCCTTCACGGGTCAAATTGACCTGAGGGACTAAATGGTAACTATTTTTTTTTTTTTAGTCCAGAAAGCTGGTTTTGGTCCATTTTTATAATTTGTTTTTCTAATTATTTATGTAGGTTTATATATATATATATATATATATATATATATATATATATATATATAGATTTTTTTTTTTTTTTTTTTTTTTTTTTTTTCCTATATTCTGAATTTTTAGGGGAAAAGGAGGAAATTTCTGTACATTTTTGTCCCCAAAAAAGCGAAGAAAGGCCTAATATTGGTCCATTTATACGGTTTACATGAAAATCCTTCAGGAACTGGGTCACTGAGTCTCTCAGATGCAATCTCGTGGATGAAAATGACATTACATTGCATTTTTTGCTTACCGCCACTAGATGGGCCTATAGAATCCTATGGTGTTTTTTAAATCTGTAAAAGAAAATAAAACCTTCAAACCTACAGGATTTAAAGGCTTCATTTAGCTTTCAGACACATCTCAAGGCTTTCAGATATAAATGAAACCTTTAAAAAGTTTTTTGCAAAAAAAAAAAAAAAAAAAATTGAGTCTTATTTTAATCCAAACACATGCATATGCATACAGTTTCATAAATATGTAATAAATATAAAAGATGATTTTAAAAATCTAAATATGATATAAATGCACTGGTCTCCACCCCATCACTCAAATTTAACTGTGTTAAGTCCAAAAAAAAAGCCAATATGACAGTCATTTTCCAGCAGAAACATCATAAATGTTATAATGTACTTCTATGGGAGTGTGTGTGTTTGTGTGTGTCTGTGTGCAGGAGAGTTTTTTCTGCATGGGGGCCATTCTGCGGTCTCAGACATTCGTTTTGGTATGCATATTTTGTGGATTTACTATAGTAAAAAAAAAAAAAAAAAAAAGAAAAGCTGTTTTTTTTAAAAATCCCATTCATTCCTAAGGGCAGGTCAAAATGACCTGCAGGGGGGGCATTTTTTAAATTCTTTTATAAAATCCACATAAAATCCTTGAATGACTCAATTTTTTTTGTGTGTGTGTTCCATGGTCAAGTGTGATGAAATTCAATTCTAAAAATCCGCGTTTTTTTTCGGAACTACTATTCTTTTCGGCGCCCAGGTCAAAATGACCTGCGAGGGACACTTTGGTTACTTTTTTGTTTGCAGCAAACTACCTTAAACTACTCGAATCGACTCAAATTATTTTTTTTTTTTTTTGTGTGTTCTCCGCCCAAGTGTAGGAAATGTCGACCCAAAACGATCAACGGCTGATTTTTAAAAAATCTTTAAAAATGGCTTTCGGGTCAAAATGACCCGAGGGACAGATGAGGGTTAAAGATGATTTAATGTTAATTTCCTAATATTAGAAAGAAACATTATAATATCAGAGCACTGAAACTGGATCAGTTTTGGAAACAATGTTTGATCTTATGTTATTAACAGAGGTGGGAATGTCTATAATCACTCATGACACACAATCAGCCATATAATCTAGCGACACCACAGCAACTGCATAGCAAGAGCCTAGCAACCACCCAGACCATCCTAGCAACCAACTAGCAACACTTTAGCAAACATCTAGAACATGTAACTGACCAAACTATTTATGTTTTTAAACAAGTCTTAAGACAAGCCAGCATAAATGTGTCTTTCAAACCTTTTTAATCCAGTTATCACAGGTATTCTTAAATGATTACACACAATTCAAGTACAACGATGACTCTCCTGCCCAGTGAACACTCATGAGATCAATAACACTAACAAATTCCTATTAGGAATTAATTTGCAACTCAATGTCTACTACAGTATACAGCATAAATTAAATTACAGATTGCTAATTCAGCCGTTAACTTTTGGGAAAAAAAAATATTTTCATTTTACTACTGTAAAGTAATCTTGCAGCAGATGAAAAGCACTAGAAAAGTTCAAATAACAAAGAACTGTATATGAACTTGGTATGCACCACAATACAGTACAGTAAAACATAAAATGAAAAATTAAATACAGCATCCTCTGCACATTTGGTTAAATTTCACTAGAGTGTACAGTACTATTTGATCTCCTGACACAAGACTATTTCTCTGGGTAGTCATTTCTCAGTTCTGCAAAAATGCAGTAGACTACACATAAAAAAAAATGGTTACAAATAAAATTTGACAGTCACACTTCTGAAGGTGCACAACATGGTTGACGCCATCTCCACTGCACTCCACTCAGCACTCACACATCTGGACAAAAAAGACTCATACGTCCGAATGCTGTTCATAGACTTCAGTTCAGCATTTAACACCATAATCCCCCAACAGCTCACACAAAAACTGGTCCAGCTGGGGCTCAACACCTCACTGTGTAACTGGCTGTTGGACTTCCTCACCGGAAGACCACAAGCAGTACGGGTCGGCAGTAACACTTCCAGCACCATCATTCTTAACATGGGGGCCCCTCAGGGATGTGTGCTGAGCCCCCTCCTCTTCACTCTGCTGACCCACGACTGCACACCATCACACAGCTCCAACCTCTTCATCAAGTTTGCGGACGACACGACTGTGGTGGGTCTCATTAGCAAAAGGGATGAGGCCGACTACAGAAGCGAGGTGAGCCGCCTGGCCGTGTGGTGCAGAGACAACAATCTCTCTCTGAACGTGGAGAAAACGAAGGAGATTGTTGTTGACTTTAGGAGAGCGCACACTCAGCATGCTCCTCTGACCATCAACGGTGCGTCTGTGGAGAGAGTGGGTAGCACCAAGTTCCTGGGTGTGCACATCACTGAGGATCTCTCCTGGACGAACAACACCACTGCACTGGCTAAGAAATCACAGCAGCGTCTCTACTTCCTCCGCAAACTGAGAAGAGCAAGAGCACCGGCCCCCATCATGTACACCTTCTACAGAGGCACCATCGAGAGCATCCTGACGAGCTGCATCACTGTGTGGTTTGGAGCCTGCAATGCCTCCTGCCAAAAAACTCTCCAACGCATAGTGAAAGCAGCTGAGAGGATCATTGGTGTCCCTCTTCCCTCCCTCCAGGACATTTACAGCACCCGTCTCACCAAAAAAGCCCTCTGTATAGCAGCTGATCCCTCCCACCCTATGCAAAGCTTCTTCAGCCTGCTGCCATCAGGGAGGAGACTGCGGCCAGGACCAGCAGACTAAAGGACAGCTTCTTCCATCAGGCCGTCAGGAAGCTAAACTCTCTCCCAGCTCTGCCCCCACTCCCCTCTCCTGCCCCACGATATTCCTGATCTGGGACACACACACACACACAAACACTCATGCACTTACACTTACACTCTCACACACACACACACACCCCCCCCACCGACCGGCACCAGTCACTTTGTGTAGTATTGGTGCTCTGCTAACTACCTCATACTACTCAATTACTACCCCCAGACTACCTCTAAAGACTATGTCACTTTATGTCACTTTATTACATAAGCTCTTTTTGCACGATATTTCTATATATTCTATATATTCTATGTATAATTGTATTTATTTGCATCTTTAAAATTGTACTTTTTTGTATTTAATGTTACGTGTATGCACCTAGGGTCTGAGAGTAACGCAATTTCAATTCTCTGTATGTCTGGCACATATGGCAAAATTGACAATAAAGTTGACTTTGACTTTGACTTTGACATGTACTACAGTTTACTTTACATACAGAATAGTGAAATTTCAATCATATAACGTACTGGCACTGTACTATATCTATACTGTATGTGTAAGTATAATACCCATGTAAATGATTCGTTCATTTCTCTCCTCTCTCCGTTGTTGGATGCAGAGATTCATAAGAGCCATTTGTTAATGAAGTCAAATACACTGGGCATGTTGCATGCGCGTGCAACTATCGTGCAGATTTTATTGAATTATGTGTTTTTTGCCATTATTACGCTGTCATCGCTGCGGCTGAAAAGTAGCACATGAAACACTGCTCACATTTATTCTGTGATAATTCTGGGGGGGGCAGGTGGGGTGGCACAGCTTTTTCTTAGGGTGGCAGCTGCCCGGTAGACCCTGAATATATATATATATATATATATATGGTGCGATTAGTGGAAAAAAGCAGGGGGGGATGCTTTTGAAAAATGTTTTCTCTCTCCATAGGCGGAGGTTGACCGAACTGTTAGTGTAATCTGTTAACAACGCACATTATATACCCGTCTTTTTAGCCAAGTACCAGGTAGTGTCACGTCATGAAATGTTTTTAATACGACTGTCTAACGTGATCACAATTTAATAAAAACATTTAGGCCTATTAATTGTAATGATTTCATTTCAAACAACGAATAAACTATAGATAAAGCGAGCCAACAACACAATATCAAGGGAGCTTTTTAAAATCAGTAAACCACGCGCGTCGCAAAATGATTTACTGATTCGAAGCTCTTCAATCGAGGGGGGGGGGGGGGGGGGGTCATGTCCCCCCCATCCCTAGTGCCATCTGCACGCCTGCTTTGCCCAGTTGTCCTTTCAAGGGGAGCGATTTAAGCATCTTCAAGGCGTGAAGGTCGTTAAATAGCCCAGCGTTGCAACCCAGCAGGTTTAAATCAACACCTGGAAAATTTAAACTACCCAACAGTGTTTAAAATGTAATAAAATGACCCAACAGACTCAGCCCAGCATTTTGGGTTAAAAAATAACCCAGCATTTTTAGAGTGTGTGCCCCACGCTCCCCTAAGCTCGTCTTAAACAAACGGCCCTTAAGAACAGCTCAGTGCCCCCTTTCAAAAATATTGCTTATTATATTATATTTATTTTACTGTATAGCAGGAAGTGGAAAACATGACCGTATGAAGGATATCATGGATTCATTGAAGTATCAGGCCATTTTGGCAAGAATTGTGATGCCTTTGGTGCAAAGACTGAAGCTGATGATCAGTGGACTTTCCTGCAGGACAATCATCCCAAAGTAAACATCCAAATCTACTTATGCTTGGTTCAGGGATCAGTCATAGAATGTTCTTGAGCGGCCTGTTCAGTCTCCAGATTTAATTTTCATTGAAAACATTTGGTTGAATTTGAGGTGATTTGGTTGAATTCAAAGTGAAAACCAAAGATTATCAGGGATTTGAAAGCTTTTTCAGGCTATGGGCCAAAATTGCAGCAGAGAAGTGACAGAAGCTTCTAAGCAGCATTTATTGATGGTTTTAAAGAATAAAAGATTCTGCATCAAATTTTACTTTTGGGGGTTGAATAATTTTGAACATGAGCTAGTTTGATTTTCTTTCATTATTCATCAACTTATGTTCTCAGAATTACTCAAATATGTATTAATAAACTTTCTCCAATAGTGTACTGATGCCTTTGCTGAATTGTTTTTACAAATTTTTCTCTGCAGCAAAATGTCTTGCAGGTCAAGGGGTTGAATAATTTCCATTGCAACTGTATGTTTATGTTAATTTAGTATTTTTTGTTGTTTCTGTTCTCTCTCCTTATTTGAGAAACTGGAAGTGTTAAACAATCCCCGGTCTCCCCCTACTATTCTTCTGCTTTACAATAGGATGAAATTGTCAGAATATCCACATGGTGTCACCCTCCAACAAAACATGCATCACACACTAAATGCCAAGTCTGGAAATTAAAAAGTAACAAAATAACATCTGGCCCCTCCCCCCTTCACCCAGAGCAAAATGACCCTTTAAAGCTGATCTGTGGCCAGTGCTGCCATTTCCTTACAGGACTGAAGCTGTACAAATTCATCCCGTTCCCCTTACTCAGCCCCTCACAGTAGATTCAACATTTATAGGAAAAACTGCTCATTTCAGACAGTAAATGCAGGACGCTCATGCAACAGAAAGGATTGCGGACACAAACCTCTCCCTGTACCCTCTCATCCCCACCCCACAATAAACAAAGGTCTGGAATGGCATCCGCGTGAAGGCTTCAGTACGGCCGGCCTCGTCTCTCCTCTCTGTGGTCTCCCCTTTAGGATGCGATGGAGATGAGCATTACTCAAACGTCAAAGAAAAGTTTAATGAGCAATGCCCTGTGTTTATCTTCACTCCTGATCTCAGTCTTTTGTTCCAGCCCCTGTCCTTAATGACATCTTCAGCTCCTGAGCACAGCACAAAAATGGCTTTAGTCCAAGCCTATGAGTCCCACTTACAAGCAGTGTTGGGGAGGTCACTTTGGAAATGTAATAGGTTACAGATTACAAATTACCCTTTTTGAAATGTAATAAGTAGTGTACCTTTTCAATTACTTTATAAAAGTAAAGTAACATTACATTTGATTACTTTTTGATTATTTTTAAGTTTCTAATGGATATTTTCAATTAAATCATTTTCAAACATTTATACCAAGCAGGTGTGACCTTACAATAGCACTCAACCCTGTTTACCCTTAGAATTTCAAAATCTTTCATCACTTGAATTAAGATTATATTCATTTAATTTTAAAGCACAGCCACCACAAAACCAGACTTCATAACAAAAAATTGTTTAATACTGTGTTACAAAATCAAATGTTTGCATAGCTATGACAGGACACACTGGCAAGTAACAATGCCTCGAAAAAAAAACTTAATCTTAAAAAATAAAGCATCTACATAATAGGCAATACAGTTATTAAAACAGTTAGTAAAAGAAAAACACTGGTGTCTCATAGCCATCAATGCAGTTAGGGAAAGAAATTAATTAAATCTGTGTGTGTGCAAATGCTCTTTATCCTCCAAAAATCAAACTGGACAATAGAGCGACAGATAAAGTGTCCACACCACACATCAGACATCATGGGGTAGGTCACTGGCACAGTGCTGTTTGTTATAACGGAGCAGTAAGACCTGTTCCATGTGGTCATCACTCATAATGTTTCGAGATGAGGTCAAAAGATTGCCTCCATAAATAAAAAGGTGCTCCACTGGAGCACTAGAAGGCAATGCACGTCCTGATTTTGCTGAGTTAGATGTGTTCCTGGGTCAACATATTTTGTTGACCCTGGGACAACATTTTAATCCAAAAATTTAATCTTGACCACATCCTACACCTAAACCTAAACTTACCCATGAGTAATCCCTAAAATCAGAGGAAATGATAGATGAATGACACTGATGTACAAGCACCAAACACTGACTGTAAGCCTAAACTTCACAAAAACTATAAACTGTTTTTTCAAATCTGATTGGTTAATCACAATGTTGTTCCAGGGTCAACAAAGATGTTGATCAGGTTCTGCAGAAGGCAATGTGGTGTTGTACTTGATAAGGGGGCAGCCGTGGCCTAATGGTTAGGGAGTCGGGCTTGTAATGTTGCGTGTTCGAGTCCCAGGTCCGGCAGGGATTGAAGGTGCAGGGAGTGAATATCCAGCACCCTCTCCACCCTCAATACCACGACTGAGGTGAGTCCCTTGAGCAAGGCACCGTTCCCCCAACTGCTCCCCGGGCGCCGCAGCGATAGCAATATGGCTGCCCACTGCTCCGGGTGTGTGTGTGTGTGTGTGTGTGTGTGTGTGTGTGTGTGTGTGTGTGTGTGTGTTTGATCACTTCTCACTATTGTGTGTGTGCACTTGTATGAGCACAAATACCGAGTATGGGTCACCGTATGTATGGCCACACATCACGTCCTTTCCTTTCCTTTCCTTCCTTTCCTTAAAAAGCCTCTGAACTGTGGGAAATGCCTTAAGAGACGTCAGGTTGTTATCTGAATCTTCTTTCTGACTATATCATGAGTTGTGCTGTCAGATGATGATTTGGCAAAAAAAGTTTAGACAAAAAAGAGAGTGCAGTGGTTCCTGAGCAATAACTTCCTGCAGTAAGGTTCTCCTCATGTCGTCTCTCTTCTCAGGCCTAAGCCAGTTTAAGCAGAACTTTGGCAGGGTTGCAGTCGCAACCTTTGCTTCATGGCTGGCTAACACTGATCCACTTTGTTCTTCTATGGCCTCACTGATAGTGGTAACAATGTGTGAACTATAAAGCAAATGAGGCATCTTTTCAAACAGCTTTGTCTTGAGGCTAAGCAAAGTGGGGATTAAAAATCCTAGGTAACATTTGCTTTCACCCTGGAGAATGTCAATGGCAACAGCTAGAGGCTTCAGAACCTCAGTGTACTCTTTCAGGAATGCAGACTTACTATGAAGGTATTTTTGGTGCAAAACAAACAAGTGTCTGTGACGGCAGAATTTGTAGTTGTAGAGAACAGCCACACATGTGTAATAGTAAATGTGAAGTCACAGACAAAAGTTGCAAACTTGTAGATTTTTTTTTTATCTCCCACAAACGCAACATAACAGTTACACCTTCTCGAATCCTTCGTTGCAGGTTCACAAAAATATTCTACGAATCACACATCAAGAAACTCATACGCTCGCATGTTTTGCTACTATTGCTGCGATGAATATGGTGCAAAACACATTCACACACCTGCATTAAAAATGTGAAGTCACGGATGTATTTTGTACATCCACAAATCAGTATGCGCATTCTTGTAATGAGATTTGCACACTTGTAGAATGTTTTCTTACATATATATCTTCTTTTCTTGGACACTTTTTCTAGTACAAACACAGGTGCATAACAACAATGGCACGAATCTGCTGCTACGAGTCTCAAACTATTTTTTTCTCTTGCAAATGACAAGTTTCACGCACTCAACTTTTGCACCACATATCTGCTTGAAATATGGAGCAAAAGTGATCTGTGCATCTGTAGAGGCAATGGCCGGCACTGTTCAGAGATCAGAGAAGTTTGGCCAATCAGAAAAGCTAGTTTGGGCGCCTATCAGAAGGGAGAAAAAAAAATAAGTTGCGTGAGCATCCTCTGGAGAGGACAGCGGCAACCAATAAAGGTACATTTTGTTTATTTTTCTAAAATTACCGTTATCCTGCACATTTTCTTATAGTTTAAATATTATTATTATTAGTAGTAGCCTTCTAGTAATCTTAATTAAAGTTTAAAGTAGCTGGTTGAGGTGTGTGTGATTAGGGTTAAAGCTACTGGCCCACCAGCTCAGAGTTTGCCCATGCTTCAACTCTCAAAGAGGCTTTATAAAAGATTGATTAATCCGTTAATAATATAAATTACTATGAGAGTGTCATATACAAGATGATTAAATATATCTGTTAATTTATGTAAATTATGAACGAATGTACAGTATAGCAGTGAGTGATTTCAGAAAAAGAAAGAAAATTAACTTTTATTGGTATTTGCTGCTGTCAGCTCCGGAAGACATTGCTTTTACATTGCTGTAAGTTTTACAGTAGCTGGATGTATTTACTGTATTTTAAACTATTATTACTGCATTGTCAGTATTAGGACTGTTCAGTTTATTTTCATTTTTTATAAAACAAATCAAATGTGGTATAATACTGTATACCATATTTTTTTTACAACCCCAACCCTATAAAAATCACAATAACTCATTAGCATTAGCAACAGTCTTTACAACATTCTTTTTAATTGTTGAACATTTTCTTTTTAAAAATACAAAATCTTCATCTCTATGCACTATGCAGCTAAAAAGGGCATCACCAAAATCATGTGGGCACAAGAAAAACAATATTGTTTACAATGTCGGTTTAAATAGTGTTTACAGAATTTGCCCCAACTGCCAGATTTTTTGCTGTATGCGCTTTGAGATTAATAAAACACTATATACTATCTGAACACACCTACAAGGAAGGTGCATAATTAGTTGATAATCCATAACAAATAATTTAAGATCCATTCCTTATAATGCATTCTTTTAGATCAAACAGTAGAGCCAAGTCAAGTCACCATTATTTATATAGCGCTTTTTACAATGCAGATTGTGTCAAAGCAGCTTTTCCATATTATTAACAAGGTAATAGTGTCAAAATAGTGTGTCATTCTCCTTTGGCCAGACGAAAAGAGCAATTTAATTCTAGGCTGCAAAAAAGTCAGATTGTGCATATGATGAGGTCTTCACTGTGGGTCTGTCTCTGAAGCTCCTCTAGTTGACATGGTCTCCACTGACATTCAGGGCTGTAGAGGTCATCTCTAGGTGTTGATCCATCATCTGTACTGGATACAGACTGGATCTGGGTGTCTAGGGTGACATCGAATAAGAATGAAACAGACTAACATTAGCGTAGCTGCCATTCTTCTTACGATGCAACAAGTACATCAGGTGTTATGGAAAGTGTTTCTGGTTCCGATTGATCTTATTAATGCAGCCTAACAATCCTTTAACAGATCTGAAATATAGAAATGTGTTAGTGTGTTATGTGTAATCCAGGTTAAAGAGATGGGTCTTTAATCTAGATTTAAACTGACAGCGAGTGTCTGACTCCCAAACAGCATTGCTCTAGAGTTTGGGAGCTAAATAAGAAAATGATCTGCTGTCCGCAGTTGATTTTGATATTCTAGGTATTATCAAATTGCCAGAGTTTTGAGAACACAGCAGATGTGGAGGACTATAATACAATAAGTGCTGAAATGCTAAACCATTCAGGGCTTTATAATTAATTAGCAAGATATTTTAAAATCTATATAATTATTTATTGGGAGCCAGTGCAGTGTTGACAGAACCAGGACTAATATGGTCATAATTCCTGGTTCTAGTAAGAACTCTAGCTGCTGCATTTTGGACCAGCTGGAGTTTGTTTATTAAGCGAGCAGAACAACCGCCCAGTAATGCATTACAGTATCTAACTTCAAGGTCATGAACACATAAATTAATGTTTCTGTATTTGCCATTGAGAGCTTAGTGTTATATTGCTGAAACAATGGGGTTGATTCCCAGGGAATGGATAACGTTCAAAAAAACAACAACCTTTTATTTGGCTAACTTACCAGTTTATGTTATCACTGTTACGATGGCCATCACAAGAAAACGCTCCAACTGGAATGTATTACAGATGACATGATCCAGACCACAAACTAGAAAATAAAAACTACAAAAGAAGAACTTTCAAATACCGTTTGACTCATTTAACTCAATAAAATGTGTACCTAATGCAGCACAAGTTGCTTTGGATTAAAGCATGTGGCAAATGAATGTCAAAAATTTTACGTTATAAAATCAAATATATTTTGAGTTACCTAATTTCAATAAAATTGAATTCTGCCCCTTATAGTCTGCATACGTGTTTTTGCTTGAAGTAATCTCCTGTAACAGAGTTACAACATCGGGTTATTATACTTTATGGTCAAGAAAAAAAAAAAAAATACCATGTAATAACAACACTTATTTATTTATTTATTTAGTTGTTTATTTAACAGGGACAATGCAGAATAACATTACAGATGCCCTACATACAGGCTTCTAGCCAATGGCTAATTTGCAGCCACAGTCCCTGGTTAGGCTTTTAAAATACAATTTAAAAAAAAATAAAAATAAAATAAAATAAAAAAAAAATAAAAAAACAAGTACAAATTCAATAAACGTAACAGAAATCGAAGACTGTGTAACACCATCAATGTTCACAAACCTGTTTTTGTTTGAACCATTTTTTGATGTTTTTCAGAAAAATGTTCAACTCTGTTTGCGTTTTCAATTCAAGTGGCAAACTGTTCCAGAGCAGTGTCCCTTTAACTGAAAACATGGACTGAGCAAATTTAGTTTTTCTTTTAGGCACTATACAGTTCTGTGTAGTTGCACCTCTTGTAGAGATCCCTCTACTACTCTGTTTTACTATTAGTTGGCATATAACATCTGGAGCAAGCTTATTGACACATTTAAAAACCATTTTAATAAGAGACAAATTGATAAAATTGTCAAAACTAAGCAAACTGTATTTTTGTAAAATGTTACAATGATGCCATCTGATAGATTTCTTATCTAAAATTTTTAAGGTTTGTTTATATAGGGATCTAACAGGTTTGATAGTCAGATAAGAGACCTGACTCCAGACAATCACGCAATAAGACATATGTGAAAAAACCATTGCGTGCATATATAACTTAGCTGCTTTGAGTGATAAATATGGTCTAATCATAAAAAAACAGGTTTGTTCTGATGGTTTTACAAAGCCTCTTTACATGCACATCAAATTTTAACTGAGAATCTAGAATAACACCTAAAAATTTAAAATCACTAACTGTTTCTATTGCCTTTTGGTCAATCCTAATTGTAAAACCACTCATTTATTTTCTTCTAATTGAGAAACACATTGAAACAGTTTTTGAAGAATTCAAAGTCAAACAATTCTTTTGCAACCACTGTGAAACACCAGTCATTTCATTTGTTAATATATCTGCTGCTAAGTGTGGAGACTGTGCAGATACATCAATAACTGTGTCATCTGCATATAACTGACATTTAGTTTCCTTACAACAATTTGGTAAGTCATTAATGTATAAGGAGAGCAACAAAACTAAAACTGACCTAAAACTTATCCTTGAGGAAGACCCATCTCAATATTTTGTAAAGATGATCTTACATTATTTATATTAACACACTGATCTCGGGCTTCCAAATATGATCTAAACCAATTAATTGCCTGATGGCAGAAATTGAACATATTCATTTTATGTACAAGTATTTTATGATTTACAGTCTCAAATGCCTTTTTAAGGTCCAAAAATACTGCACCTACCACATTACCACTATCTAAAGGTCCCTTAATAAATTCTGTGAAATAACAATTTGCCATTTCTGTTGAATACTTGGGTCTAAAACCAAACTGATTAGAATGAAGTAAATCATTTTTCTCTATATAGTTGATAAGTTGTTCTGCTACCAGCTTTTCTAGAATTTTTGATATTACAGGGAGTATAGCAACTGGTCTATAGTTCTGAACCTCAGTGGTTGAACCTGCCTTAAAGATTGGATTTATAATAGAGGTTTTCCAATATGATGGGAATTTACTCTCTCTAATAGACAGATTTATCAAATTAACCAATGTTTTTCAAAAATTCAGCACTATATTTTTTTATAAATGAGGTATCCATTCCATACATGTCCTTAGCCCTTGAATTTTTCAACTGATTAAGAATTTTAAGTACCTTGTCCTCATCAACCTCAGAAATATAAAATGATGAGGGCGTATCTGTTATTGTACATTAAGGAAATTGTACAGGCTCAAAACAAGTAGCAAGTTCTTTCACAGACTGAATAAAATATCTATTAAATTCATTAGCAATCTCAGTGTTATCAGTATTAAGTTTTCCTTTTATATTCAACTCTAATTGTGAATTTATTTGCCTACCTTCTGATTTGGACAATTTATGAATACATTTCCAGAGAGATGAGCTATTTCCTCCCGATTCTGCAATCATTTGTTCAAAATATAATTTTTTTGCTTTTCGCATCTCATTAACTATCTTATTTCTCAACGACTTAAAATTTAAAATATCTGTTTGTATTTTTTGTGAGCAAAGACTTTTTCAGGGCAAGTTCTCTCATTTTCATTAAATGAAGGATATCTGAATTCAGCCATAATAAAGATGCACCATTTTGTCTACTTTTTAATGGTTGTGTATACTTCTGAATGATTTCTTTAATGGTTCTCATCATAATTTCACAATTTTTGTCCAGGTCACTACTTTGTAATACCTCACTCCAATTAATATTCTTCATATCATTTTCAAATTTTCAAATTTTACTTTTAGGAATACCTACTCCTGATTTAAAAGTCTGACGAAAATTACTCTGCAGGCGTTTCTTTGTCAATTTTCTAAGAACTAAAATCATATTATGATCAGACAAACCCGTTCCTAATATTTGTTACTTAAGTCTGTTCCTCCACAACCCATGAGTTAGATTAACTCCCTGATTCATTCTGATAGAAATTAACTTACCAGCTGATGTAATCACCAGCTGATGGCTCCAAAATACACCCCCAATGTTGCAGGCGATAAGATCCATGAACTTGGTCATAACAAAACCAAAGAACTATAAAGAATAACAAACTTCTCTGATCTCTGAACAGTGCCGGCCATTGCCTCTACAGATGCACAAATCACTTTTGCTTCATATTTCAAACGGATGTGGTGCAAAGGTTGAGAGCGCGAAACTTGTCAGTTGCAGCAGAAAAACACGTACGAGTTTCTTGATTTGTGATTTGTAGAATAGGATTTGTGTACCTGCAATGAAGGATTTGAGAAGGTGTAACTGTTGTGTTGTGTTTGTGGGACAGAAAAAAAAAATCTACAAGTTTGCAACTTTTGTCTGTGACTTCACATTTACTATTACACATGTGTAGCTATTGTCTACAACTACAAATTCTACCGTCACAGACACTCAGTTGTTTTGCACCAAAAATACCTTCAATGTTTTTTGCTGACCAAATGTCTGCTGTCGTGCAGACAGTGTCCACAGTTTTTCTGAAATCCTAGAACACATTTTTTGAAACCATCACTCATTTTCTCAAAACCTTAAACACAAATCCAAATATTCAAACTGAATTCACAGAGCCCCTGACTCTTCTGGCAAAATCAAACAATCGCTTTAAAACCATTTCACCTGTACTCAAAATCAAACAATCGAACAAAGCTTTCAAATCATGCACACACTTTTTAATGCCTAATTAAACTTGACGCCAGTTTTGTAACAACGAATGTGCTCAGTCACTAGTAGGGTTTTAATCCTTCCTGAACTCATGAAATATTATTGCTATTATTTGGACATTTGAATATGTTAAGTAAATGCATAAATGAAGTACATCTGTAAAACTACTGAAATTACTTTAGAGTGGAACCATTATGCATTTTATAGTGTTAAAATAGAATAAGTCTTAAAGGGGCAGGGAACTTTAAAACAGGGCTGTCACTGTCATCATTTTAATAATCAAGTAATCGGCATTCTACATTTTTAAGAAATTATTAATTGAATAATCAGTTTTTTGAAAGTTATAAAAATAGCCTGTGATGTGAACAATAACGTAACTCTATCAAGCTTTTTTTTTTTTTAAATAAAGTATTTTCTGTTTGTAAAGCACTTTAAATAATTAGATACAAATGTGACAATAATGTCTGGTCTTAAAAAGTATCAAAATAAAGCATTTTGTAGAATTACTGAAGTAACAAAAATAATAATAATAATAATAATAATAACAGTGGAAAAATATGAGTGCCCATCAGGCTGTTTTATACTGCAAGAGAGACAAACAATAGTTTTAAAAAATAAATGATGCATTTAAATAATATACAAGTCAACAAGTAATCATTTTAATTTTAAATCATTACTTGAAGTGATTATTTTAGTAATGATTATGCAGTTGAACATCTTAACCAACGGCCTGTCGATCGTGTTCAATGTCCTGTCATTCAGTCTATATTTAACCAGAAATCTGTTGGTTAACTGTATACTGAAGTAACAAAACAAACACATAACATTTAAATATATTGTATACTGCAAGCAATAGTTTAAAAAAATAAATCATGCATTTACATCACGTATATAAGTCATCAAGTAATCATTTTAATTTTAAATCATTACTTGAAGTGATTATTTCAATAATGATTATGTGAATAACAGCATAACATGTAACATAACAGGATTGGGTTTTATTTCAAAACAGAAATATGCACATTTGAAAACAATGATTTATACAGAGCAAATAAACTGATGTGATATTGATGTGCTCTGGAATGCCATATAGTTCTGACAAGTAAATGGATGTTTCCTTTAATCCAATTAATTCACATTTGTAATATTTATGAATAAACCTGATACTGTAGGATGTTTATTCTACCATTTACAGAAAGGCTTTTGTCCATTTATTATTGGGAAAATTGACAGCTTTGTCTCTGAATTTCAATTTCAATTTTTTTTTGAAGAGAGGAAGGAAAGTGCCTTACTTCATTTCCTGCACTTCAAAGCGACCTCCACTGATGTGTATGGCCATCAGTGGTGCTCAACCAACTTTACCCCCAAATGCACCACCCCCTGCTCTTTCTTTTTCCACTTCCTGTCTTGGGCAGGATTACCCGAGGTCTGACACTAACTGGCAATGAGAACCAATGAAAATAAGCCTCATGTTGTAAACACGAACGTAATAATAATTCACAAAAAATAATAAACTGACTCAAACTGATGCAATCTCTAGCATGTGAGAAGATAGTTTTACTAGATTAGACACAAACAGAATTCAAAGGCAAAAAATAATCAGTATGCTGAATCAAAACAAACAAGGTTTGCTTGCTTAAAGATTAAGTATGAATCATCTACAAGCTTTTCAATTCTCACAACAGTCAGTTTAATTGTTACTCATACACTTGTACATACAAGTATAGTTTATGTAACATCTTTAGAGTATACCATTAATAAACTACACAATATATGCACCGTTTAATTTCTGTCTTTCTGAATTATTCTGAATGCATTGAGCACAGGTGAGAAGACGTTTGCACACATTTCAAAGAACCTGCCAGTAGGTTACAGGTTACAAAAGCATGCATTCACACACTTACACCCTCAGAAACAATTGTAGCTACTGTACACACAGACGCATACATATCTGCATAAAAGCTACCAAACTATAAATAAAAATAATATTAAAAAAAAAAAAAAACTTATCTTTGTTTAGTTTTTTTTTGACTATGATGTATTCGTTTTGCATACATGTGATGCATACATTATGTACAGTACAGTACAAAATGAAATAATGAAAGTCATAAATGATGCTATGACATCAGTGGGAATTTTTAAAGCAATATCACAGTCAGGATTTCACTGCTATTATATTTAATATAAAATTTGTGTAGAAGCATTATGTGAAATTCAATCAGCGGTTAAGGACAAAACATTTTGTCACCTTTCCATTGCAAGGTTAGACCTGCTTTTAATACCATATTTAAAATGTGTATTATTTCTTACAATTTAATTTAATATATATGTCATGTATGCATATTTAAAATGTTGTATAAATTCCAGATTACAAGTGTTCACTTTTTTATGTCTTCTAAATATTTTTTTAATAACTGTGGATTTAAAGTGTAAGCCTTTTTTTGTTTGTTTGTTTGTTTGTTGTTGTTTCTTTTTCAAATGCTGTCAATTCTAATACATTTTAACAGGTGTGATCATTTTAGATATTATAGTTCAATGTAACAGTTTTCAGCATTCATTTATTTAATTTTTTAACAAATGTAAGAATTTGTGATAAATATTATCAAATTGACTTACAAGGGCCTACTTAGAAACAATTATGTAGTTTTATCAGTCAGCATTTTAAATTCGTTATGTAATCACAGAATCTAATGAATGCCTTGAAAGCAGCTCTAAAATGTGTTGCACATCTGCAGATTATAATCATCAGGAACATGTTTAGTTTTTAATGCTTGGTGACCTGTCAAACGTCCCCACAAGCACTTTCCTCCCTCTCTAGGGTCCCTAGGGAACACCACTAGTGGTTTATAAATCACAATATTTTCAATTAACAGTGCATTTTTTTAATTATTATTATTACTCACACTGTAAACATGATAACTAAGTTTGAACATCACGATCTATCAGAACACTGCCGTCATTGTTCTCAGTTTTTAAAAACAACGTAGCCAAAATATGATCAGTTTTTTGGAAACTCCTGTCAGAATTGTTCCAGAAATGAGGTAATTCACTTTCATAGATTTGTGTCAAAGTGCATCTAGGTACAGTAAGAAAAATTTACAAATTGCAGTATTTGTTTACTTTTAACAATAACTGAAACTAGGTCGCAGTCTGGAGAAAAAAAGATCAGATCAAAAGATCTCTGTAATTAGGCGTCTAAATTTACAGCACATATGTCAAGGACTCGGTTTCATGCCCCATCACAGCACAGAAACTGCACTTGTTAAAATCACTAATGACTTGCTTCTTGCATCAGACCGAGGCTGTATCTCATTGCTAGTTTTACTTGATCTTAGTGCTGCGTTCGACACTATAGATCATGACATACTAATAGATCGACTACAAAACTATGCAGGTATTCAAGGGCAGGCTTTAAGATGGTTTAGATCCTACCTGTCTGACTACCATGGGGAGTCATCTCAGTTATCACCAGTAAAGTATGGAGTGCCACAAGGATCTGTCCTAGTTCTTCTGCTATTTTCAGTATACATGCTGCCCCTTTGGTAATATTGTTAGAAAACACGGGATTAGTTTCCATTGTTATGCTAATGATACTGAACTATATATCTCAACAAGACCAGATGAAACTTATCGAAGTTAAAATTATCGAAGTTAACAGAGTGTGTTAAAAATGGAAAAGATGACCAATGATTTTCTCCTATTAAATTCAGATAAGACAGAGATATAATTTATTGGACCAAAAAACAGTACCCAGAATCTCTTGGCTTACAATCTACAACTAGACGGATGTACTGTTACTTCCACTACAGTCAAAAGCCTGGGTGTTATATTAGACAGCAACTTGTCTTTTGAAAATCATATTTCTCATGTTACAAAAACAGCATTCTTCCATCTTAGAAACATTGCCAAGCTGCGAAACATGTTACCTGTTTCTGATGCAGAAAAGCTAGTTCACGCATTCATGACCTCTAGACTGGACTATTGTAATGCACTATTAGGTGGTTGTCCTGCATCTTCAATAAACAAGCTACAGATAGTCCAAAATGCAGCTGCTAGAGTCCTCACCTGGTCAAGAAAATATGATCATATTACCCCAATTTTAAAGTCTCTGCACTGGCTACCTATTAGGATCTGCATCAGCTACAAAATAGTACTACTTATCTATAAGGCACTTAACGGTTTAGCTCCTGCGTACCTAACTAGTATTCTACCACGCTACAATCCATCACGCTCCCTAAGGTCGCAAAACTCTGGACTGTTGGTAGTTCCTAGGATAGCAAAGTCCACTAAAGGAGGTAGAGCTTTTTCACATTTGGCACCCAAACTCTGGAACAGTCTTCCTGATAACGTTCGGGGTTCAGACACACTCTCTCTGTTTAAATCTAGATTAAAGACACATCTTTTTAGCCAAGCATTCAAATAATGCATCTCATAAACCTTTCCTGCAGTTATATCTGATCAAATGCACATTATTAATCTTTTAGCTCTGATTGAACAAATCTTTCTTTGCTTGGTCTGAACAGCAGCTACGCTAATTATGTTCCTATTATTCCTATTTGTTCTCTGTTTCTGCCATGGGACTGACATCCCGTGGTAACTAGGAATTCACAAGCTCCAGTCTAGATCAAGAACACTTAAGAAGAGATGATGCCAACCCCTCTGAGGACTTAAGATGATGCCAACCCTGAAACAACATACAGCACTACAGAATTCTGCTACTAATTTATGGTGTTCTTTGTCTGTTTGATTACGTCATTAATTGATCTTTACCACACATCTCTGCCATATGTACATCAACTTGACATAGTCACCACTAGTAAGCTACTAAATATATTGTAAAAACTTTAATTTGCTGTAAAGTTGCTTTGCAACAATAAGTATTGTGAAAGGCACTATACAAATAAATTTCAATTGAATTTACAAGTGTACTTTTCACATTGTATCCAATTATGTTTTATAGCAGCAGATCTGAGTGTCTCTGCTGTGGTCATATGTATATCTACAGTATATTGTCTTCAGCCAAACTGATTTGTACCTCTTTTTCTATCAAAAAGATTTGAGTGTCACTGCTGTGGTCACAGTTTCCGGTGTTTGTGCAGGTGTGAAACCACAAACCACAATCCAAACTCCTCTATTTGGAGTTTTCATGTCCAGCTACGTATACACTCTACCACTCTGTCACTTCTGCATGATTTCTCATCGGACTCTTGCTCTGAGCATCTCACACACACACAGAGACGATGCCAGAATTTTCAGTCATTTTGCGGATGGCTGTGGCTCTCACATACACTTCATCTTTCTGTAAGTGGATCTTTTTTTCTTTCCATTAGTGGATTCATAATGAAGCTATTTGTACAGTCATGGATGAAATTTTAGTTTTTACTACTTAAGTGGAATAAGCACTTTGTTTCTCAGAGACATTATTCTGTAAATTTTGATGTAAAGATGTTTTTGTAGTGATTAAATATTTATTTATTTATTTATTTATTTATTTATTTATTTATTTATTTATTTATTTAAACACATTGTTTACAGCATGTTACTTAAAGTATACAAGAGGAATGATATCAGTGAGACTAACCATTGGATTTTCCATTCATACCAGTATACTGAGGTAAGCTTGTGGTTTCTGTGGGTAAATGTACACAGATTCATTGCTCTGAAATTAAAGCTAATGATTCTGTTGTCTTCACCAGTCTGTTCCTTAGGGTCAACATGCAAACAATCAGCAGAAACTATTAAGAGCTTTATTTTACAAGTTCTGAGGAGGATCTGTTTCTTAATGAAGTTTGCATGTTATTTTGTTTGCTTGCTCGTAATAAAAATGTATAAAAGTTTATAAAAAATAATTTTATAAACCTTGCATTTTGTATTTATTTTCTCTTCACTTACACTTGACCCTCTGTCACTTGCACTGTAAAAACACAAAAAGTTACTGTAACTCAAACCGTTTGAGGAAACCGAAGTTTCAAAACCAATAAATACGAGTACTATAAACTCATGTACATTAAATTAAATTAACTTATTTTTAAGTGTTAGCTTAGTCAACTATTAGAGTAAACTCAACTTAAAAATGTAAAGTTAATTCCACTCAGTTTAAATTCAGGTAACAAATCTAACTTAAGTCTTATCGACTATATAGCAACTTAAATGGTTTGAGGAAACCGATTGCCTTAAATGGTTCAAGTTCATCAAACTCACAGAAATAAAGTTACAGAAGACTAACAAATTACACTGGTCCAAAGAAATAATGACAGAACAGGACAGTTTTCTTAAGTATTTATTAAAGTACAACAAATGTTTTCAAGCATAAATCAAAATCAGTGGGCTGTATTGTTAAAAGAATATAACATTTAAACTTAATCTTATCAGACGTAAGACTGCACAAACAAGAAATGTTTAATAAAATCCATTTTAAATGTTTCATATAATTAATAATAATAATAATAATAAATAACTGCTAAATAATATGAACCACAGTGGATACATTTTATGTAAATAAAAAAGGTTTTCCTCAAGATTAACAGCACTTTCTATACAAACTTTAAGTAGTTTGTATACCGTAACTAAGGGAATACATCAGTGCAAAAAACAGCACCAGCACACTGACCCAAGACTTGGCAGACATCATCTTCAAATACAATAAAAACATCCAGTGGGTTTAAAGACAATGTATCCTCTTCTTCCTCAACTGCAATGATGGTGACAGCTGCCTTCTGCACCTGATCAGGCTCCCTTTTTCTAAATGCAGTAAAACGTTTTCTTAGTGTATGTCATCATCATATTTAAACAAAGCGGATATATTAACATTTTCATAAATGACAATAAAAGTGTGAAGGATTGGGAAAGTGTTTATTCAGTAAGGTAAGTAAAACCCTGTAGTACTTTAATTTTCACATCATAACTTCCAGAGTTGTTTATCAGCAGGATTTTCAGGGCTGAATATCATCTGAATGATTTAGAGCTTGAAGTGAATTAAAAAATTTACATTACTATTTAATTTGACAATCCAAGGTTCTTTATTGCAGAACAGACAGAAATATGATGCTTAAAGTGACAGTTCACACAAAAATGAAAATTCTGTCATTAATTACTCGGCCTACATAATGTCATTCCAAACCTATAACACCTTTGTTAATCTTCAGAACACAAATTAAGATATTTTTGATGAAATCTGAGAGCTTTCTGACCCTCTAAACACAGCAATGCAAATGAACTGTTCCCAGACCCAAAAATAATGGCTTTATTCAACAATTCTTCTCCTTTGCGTCACCCTAGGGTGCCATTATGGAGTATAATAATGTATGCGTGTGCATTCCTCTGCATGTAAACAAGACACAGTGCATGTGTGTTCACCAACAACATCACCACACGCATACATTGATAACATGCAGAGATACTCTCGATAATAGTGGAGGACATGATTTGGAGGAGAAGAACTGTTGAATAAAGTCATTATTTTAGTTTTTTTTTTTTTTAGCACACAAGAAGTATTCTCATAGCTTTATAACATACAGTTGAACCAGTGATGTCACGTGGACCATTTTAACAATGTCTTATACTTTTCTGGGCCTTGAATGTTTCAGTTGTGTTGTTGTCTATTCAGGCTCAGAAATCTCTGATTTCATCAAAAATATCTTAATTTATGTTTCAAAGATGAATGAAGGTCTTATGGGTTCGGGACGATATGAGGGTGAGTAATTAATGACAGAATTTTCATGAAAATTATCATCATTTACTCTCTATCATTTCATACCAAACACATATGATTCTTGTTCATCTTTGGGATAAAAATTAATATTTCTAATACTCTCACCATTTTGTCAATCTATTGAAAGTCTAGGCAATCAATATTTAGCTTCAAGAAGTACATAAAGACAGTTTATCCATATGAATAAAGTGTTTTCATTCAAGTCTTCTAAAGAGGACAGAAAATTAACTGAGAAGCTTGAGCTGAGGCTTTTTTATTATGTGTCAAAGCCTAAACTAAAAATGTTTTGAAGCTTGAACATAAAGATTTTCAATGGGCAGACAAAAATGTTTAAAGAATATCAAAAATATATACATTTGTCTGAAGTATATAAATTAAATTAATTCAAAATCGGTTTGGAACAACATGAAGGTGACTAAACCATGACAGAATCGTATTTTTAGTGGACTATCCATTTAAGAAAACTCAAATGTTCAACTATTCAGTCATTTATGCTGATAAAAGTTTAAAATGTTGCCAAGTAAATTTAAAGTGTCTTGGAAAAAAAAAAAAAACTTCCGAGTCTTCTTTTCAGTAATAGATCTGCCAGGATCATAGCTTGAATGACTGATGCCGTTATCATCTCTGAAGACAAAAATTTGGTAATTTTAACTCCCACTTAAGCAACATTTATGGACAGCTTACTCATTCTCTAACTGCTAGTTTATTTTTCTTAAACTAACACTAGCTTTCTTTTTTATATTCTATCTACTTGTTTTCTATTAAAAAACAACAATAACAATGAAACACCAACCTTCTTTTTTTCTATTCTTTTTAAAATTTTCGTTTCTCAGGAATATAACTGCTCAAAGACCTCACATGACTTGTTCTTCTCAAATGATTTAAAACACAATTTTTTTTTTTTTTTTTTTTTGTCATCCCACCACTGTGGTTACCTTTAAACAGACTTTTTAATTAGAAATCTACCTGCTTCATGTAAAAAGTCTGTCAAAATCTTAACTGCTAATACATGATTTTGAGTACTGTATTATTAAAGTATTTGAGTTAAGAAATACTAAAATGTATTTACTAAATGTAAACACAATGGAAATAATCAAAGAAAATGTCAAGTTATTGTAAAATTACAACATTGGTTCCTGCTTCGAAATGTGTATTTACATTTTCAATAAATATAAACATTTATAATATTTATTAGCAAAACATGCTATGCTGATATATTGCTAACCCGTTCCTCTCTTTAAAAAGTCAGCCTGTTCTGTAAGTTAGTGGAGAACAGCAGCCCATGGCTAATTTGGCTAATTTAGTAACATTAGTTAAAGGAGAAGTTCACTTCCAGAACAAACATTGACAGATAATGTACTCACCCCTTGTCATCCAAGATGTTCATGTCTTTCTTTCTTCAGTAAAGAAATTGTGTTTTTCGAGGGAAACATTACAGCATTTTTCTCCATATAACGGACTGATATGGTGCCCCGATTTTGAACGATCCCAAATGCGGTTGTAAACAATCCCAGCCAAGGAAGAAGGGTCTTATCTAGCAAAACAATCAGTTATTTTCATAAAAAATAATACAATTGATATACGTTTTAATGTCAAACGCTCGTCTTGTCTCACTCTGCCTGAACTGTTTTTTCCAGTTCATGACAGTTAGGGTATGTCGAAAAACTCCCATCTCATGTTTTCCCTCAACTTCGAAATCGTTCAATATCACTGTTTTACCTTTTTTGTTAAAAGTGTTTGATCTTCTTTGCATGTTCACTTCACTGTAAAATGTAATTGGTTGACTTTACTTAGAAAAAGTGTGGAAACCAATTCCCTTTAAAAAAAAAAAACTAAGTAAAGTGAATTAGGAATAGTATGTTGTACCGACAAATGCTTATTTAGTATAGTTTACTTACACAAGAGTTGTAGTAACTAACAAAGAACTGTTGGGGGTACTTGATTCTTTATTTTAGGTTTACTCTTGACTCAGTATAGCTACTCACTGACTCCCAGAGTGCATTGCGACATGAATAAATTATGTAATTGCTTTGCTTTACTGTTGTTGTTTGTATTTGCCAATTTCATTTGCTGTCTTGTGTCAGTAGTAGCACAACAAAAAAAAAAAAAAAAAAAAAAAAGCTAATAAAAAATAAAATAAAATTGTTGTTACCATTGTTGTGATTCACATGCTGAATGTTGGAAGTCTGTGTGTGACTCACACATATTACCCCAAATGCTAAAAAATTATATCAACCCAGTTAAAAGCTTTCAATGGTGTTTACAAAAAAAAAAAAAAAAAAAAAAAAAAAGCAGTGAAACTGTGAAGGATCAATAACGAACATGAAAAATACACAACCTTATAATTTAATTACAAAACAGATCACCTTCTATAAAAAAACAACCTATGTTTTTTTAGAATCAAATAACTCTTATTTCATGTTGCATTGCTGTATTAATAAAAAGAAACTATAGTAATATAAATAAAGTTCCAACCAAAAGTAACACTATTCACTATAATGGTGAGGGTTACAAAAAAAAAGAAACACAAAAATGTTCTCTTAAATGTTTCAGTTGTATTGAAAATTCTACATTCAGTATGACTTTGGGAAATGAGTGAATGCAAGTAGTGAAGAAAGATGTGAGTGAAAAGTCTACTAAAAATTGCCCCGTCGCAAAAACTTTTCTTCTTCTTCTGTTGTCATGTTGCAAATTAGCAAAATATTAGTGCACTGCTGCCTCTCACTGGCTTATTAATGTCATTGGTTTCTTTGTGGTGACTTGAATATTTTAAGTAAACATCTCTCAAAGCAGTAAGTAAATTGTTTTATTTGCCTTGAAAGTATCTGTAACTTAACAAAACCTAGTAATTATAGCAACTAAGTAAACATAACTAATTATATCTAAGGTAAACTATTGGGTTGCAAACTAGTGTTTGCAAAGACTGTGTCAGTACTTCTGCAGTGATGTAGGATGATTTTGAAATGATTTTTGAAGTTGAGGGAGAAAATATGATTGGAGTTTTTTAACATACCCTAACTGTCTTGAACCAGAATACACAGAGTTCAGGGAGAGAAAGACAAGACCAGCGTTTGAGATTAAAAAGTATATAAATTGTATTTTTTTAATGAAAATAATTGATCGTTTCACTAGATAAGACCCTTCTTCCTTGGCTAGGATTGTTAACAACGCATTTTGGATCGTCTGAAGCCGCATTTAAACTGCATTTTGGAAGTTCAAACTCGGGGCACCATATCAGTCCATTATATGGAGAAAAATGCTGAAATGTTTTCTCAAAAAACATAATTTCTTTACGACTGAAGAAAAAAGACATGAGCATCTTCGATGATAAGGGGTGAGTACATTATCTGTAAATTTTTGTTCTGGAAGTGGACTTCTCCTTTAAGTTCATGAAAGCTCACCTGTTGCTAGCACCGCTACGACGGCAATCACAAGAAAAGACTCCAAGACACCTCTTATGCAAACGACATGACCACAATACCACACACGTGAAAATAAAATACAAACGATGTACTTAAGTGGTGTTTCAGTTTTAACTTAGCGAGCTAACACGTCTGTCACTGAATTTATATGGAGCATCCCTAAAGTTACATACGACATTTGTGTAATCGTTTCTAATTTAGCATTTGAAGAGAATTACTTACTAGCAATAAAAAGTCAGCGTATAAAAGATATTATGCTGCTCTGTGTTAATTAATTCATTTCGGCTAGTCTTAAAGGGGCAGGAAACTTTAAAACAGGGCTGTCACTCTCCATTATTTTAATAATCAAGTAATCGACATTCTACTTTAAAAAAAATAATAATAATAATTATTGATTAATCAGATTTTATAAAAATAGCCTATGTCATAAAAATAGCCTGTGACGTGAAAAATAACATCACTCTACTAGGATTCTTTTTTTATTAAATAAAATATTTTCTATTTTTCAAAGCACTTTAAATAATTAGATACAAATGTAACAATAATGACTCCATTAAAAAGTATCAAAATAAGGCATCTTGTAATATTACTGAAGTAACAACACAAAAAGAATGTAACATAAAAATATGGGTGCCCATCATACTGCAATGAAGACAAACAATAGTTACAAAAAAATGATGTATTTAAATCACGCATGTAAGTCAACAAATTAATAAATAAATAAATAATCACTTGAAGTGATTATTTTAGTAATGATTATGTGGTTGATCATCTTAACCTCCAGAGGGCGCCAACGGACTGGCGACAGTCTCAGTTGAGTGGCCGCTTTTGAAACCAGTGGTTGTTGTGCAGGAGGTTGTTTTGTGTAAGAAACCCAGCTAGAAAAGTTTCCTGTTGTGGGAATGTTTTCTGCGGAAGTTTTATTTTAGTTTCCAGAATGTTCTGCTAAAAGGTAGAAATAACATTCTACAAAAACATTCTAAAAATATTTATTGATAATATTGTTAGAACATTATCCTTTAACATTCTAAAGCTTCTTATTACACTAGATGTGGACTTACATTGCTCAGATGACAAATTTTGGTTAAAAGTTAAAACCCAACCTTTACATTACAGTGCACATTCCAGATTAAATCTTTATTAGAATGTAAGAGGATAATGTCCTAACAATGTTATAAATAAACATTTGTAGAATGTTTTTAGAGAATGTGATCTCTTGATGTCTCTGTGTGTCTGTTTAATACATTGAACAATAAATAAATTTGAACAGGAAATCCTATGTTTTCAGGTCCACCACACTGTCACTTTGCGCCATCTCTCATTTGACTCTTGCTCACAGGATCTAACGGACAGACAAAGATGTTGGCCAAGCTTTCAATTACTGCGATTGTGGGGATGGCCGTGGCTTTCACAGGCATCTCATCTTTGTGTAAGTGCATCTTTAATCTCTTTCCTTCAGTGGATTCAAATTAATTTGCACAGTTATGGATACAATTTTTACATCTTTAGTGGAATAAGTGTGAGAACTGTACAGTTATGTCGCTAGGATGGTACCCTAAGGTACAAAAGTGAAAAGGTACAAAATGTTCTGGCAGAAAATGACCAGGTAATTTTCTGTTAAAATTACAGACGTTTCCTTCAATTAAAAAACGGAAAATTCTGTTAATTTACAGTACATCATCAGTACCATTTACCTACTCTTTTGTTAATGATAATACAGCAATTTCTGTAAAACTTTTTAATATATTTATATATTTTTTACTATTTATATATATATATATATATATATATATATATATATATATATATATATATATAAATTAAGCAAATAAATCCAGCACAATATACAAATTGAACATGGTTTATTTTACTTTATGTAAACATTCTTTAAAAAGTGCATTCAATGGCTTTTTAACAGCCTTAAATTGGTTAGGACAAATTTCATTAAACAATTACACAGTCAAATCAATTCATTTAGCAATGTGTCAAACACTGAAAAATGCCTGTATTGTAAAAGACAGTTTAGCTTTAAACTTTAAAACATGAGCACTCATACAATACTGGTGTTGCACTAATTAGTGGTCACAAAATTTAAACTTCAAACTGTAAATAGTCACATTTTTTCCTATAAGAGAACAACATTGTTTAGAGGGATAGTTCAAACAAATATGTAAATTCTGTCATCAATTACTCACCCTCATACAATTCCAAACACATAAGACTTTCATTCATCTTTAGAACACAAATGAAGGGTATTTCTTTGAAATCTAGGTGCTTTCTGTTCCTCTATTGATAGTCTACGCAACTACCATTCATTATAAGGGATGTATTATTTCCCCATAATCTGCAATGTTTAATACAAGTGCCATTTTGAGATTTAAAAAAAAAAAAAAAAAAAAAAAATATTACATGGATTTTCAAAAGTGTTCATGGAAGAGTCTTGGAGGACTGCGCAGCCACTTGGTTGCCTTCATCTCAAACCTTGTTCAGGATTTCTTCACAGGAAAATTCTAAAAGAAATGGATATGACAAAAAATGAAATGAATGAAACTGAACTACAGAATAACATGCAGGTTAGAGATGGAAACCAGTCATACAGTATTTTAAGTTTATTAAATTGCTTAACTTACATTTCCAATAGTCTCCATTTGCATCTGTCATATAAGCTTCTCAGATCAACTATGTCTTAAAATATTCTTCATTATTTTCAACTAAATAAACAGCAACACAACCAATTGCTTTATACTCATTTCACAACATAGGTGTTGCTTACTTCTGTATGAATTCCAGCATAAGTGCCGCCTGTTCTGGGAATTTGTAGCTCACAACCACAACAGTAGAGGTGATGTGGTCACTAACTTCTTGAACGACAGCAATCTTGAACTGCCCATCACCTTAAATAAAAAGACATTAAAATTTGGCATATACATAATGACAAGCAGCTTTGAACACACCTTTGAAGGTACATGTGTTCAGCAGCCAACTTCACATTGTTGTAAACATCAACAGAATAAATGACTCATTGACTCTATTTTCTGTTCAATACAGAACACTAATGTTAAAGACAAACTGTTAATAGAACAGAATACAAACCCACTTGGTTGCCTTCATCTCAACCCTTGTTCAGGATTTCTTCACAGGAAAACTAAAAGAAATGGAAATGACAAAAATGAACAAAAACAAAAAGAAATGAATGAAACTGAGCTACAGAGTAACATGCAGGTTGGAGATGGAAAAGCAATCATGCAGTATTTTAAGTTCATTAAATGAACTGCTAACTCTAATACTTTCCAATTAAAACATTTGCTTATAAATTGCTTAACTTACAACTGTGACTTACTGACACCTACTGGCGGTTGTAATTCCACATTTAAATTACCTTTTCCTTTTTGTTAAATAATTTTAAATATCAGCATTCAACGTTTTAGGATTAAAGTATTAAAACAGTTTTCATGCATTTGTAACTGCAGGTTAAATGCATTCAGGTCCTGCATTAAACAGTGGGTAAATACATCTAAATGCCAATTCATATGCAGCGTTTGTGTTTCCTCTATACTGAAAAGATGAATTTTGTTGATAATGATTTTATTTGTGTGATAACAGCCTAAAATGTCTTATTATTCTAAGTGACTTTATTGATTAAATATAAGAATTTGACGCAAAAGATAATAAAAGATAATGCACACTTTTAGAAAAAAGAATGGCTTTATAAAGGTAAAAAAAAATGCCCACAAAAGGTAAAAATTACTTTAAACCTGTTTGAAAATAGTCTGGTTAGTACGGAGCCCCTTGGGACATGGTGGTGGGGAAAAATCGGGGTGGGTGGAAAAAATTCAGGGTGAGAGGAATTTTGCGTTCCCTCGCAAAACCTTTGTGTTCTCTCGCAAAACTTTTTCATTCTCTCGCAAAACCGGTTAAGTTCGGACAAACACTTCCTGTTTACACAGCTCAGTATGTTCACAACGGAGCGGTTCATAAGAGTTTTATATTGAACTTGGACTCAAGTAGGCCTGTTATAGAAATACAATCATTTAATTGCTTATAGTTTAAGGCACGATTTTGGAACATTCTAAAACGCTTCATGTGGATTAATGTACTAAAACAGTAACAGCGAAGGCCCAATTCGGTATTAATAAATGCTATTAATACTAATAACAACTTTAATATTAATACCCTTGGCATTACTCTCACTAAAGCAGATAGGATTTGTGGTTGAGACAGGTGCTCAATAGAGCTGTACGGCCATGACAAGGTTTTTATAGTAACCCAGTCTAATTGAGTATTATTGTGCCAATGCATGGCTAATTTGGCCATTTCAAGGATATCTGATAGAGCCGAGGATCTGGTAATCCCAACTCCCTTATCACGAGGCGCACATAATTTATTAAACTTTATCCTGGTCCTTTTTCTGCTCCATAGAAAATGTTTAACCATTACATCGTATTGATCAAAGATCGACTGACATAATGTCGTGTGCATTTGTCCATTAGAGTGCGAAAGATATCTCGAGGAGCTAACGTTATGGGCACGCTGACCTGAAGCGGCATTCTGGCGCGGCTGCCGCGCGTCGGATTCCTGTGTTCACACAGTCGCTTCACAGACAGCTTGCTAGTAACGTTACCGAATTAATTTCTGTTTTGCATCTTATCATATCTCTCTGTGTGCGTGTGTGTGTGTGTGTGTGTGTGTGTAAAACAAGACAATGCCACACCGACAGGCATCTACGGCTCGATTTGAAAAAGGGAATATTATTTTTACAGATTAATTAAAAACCACGGCATGGATTTTTATCATTATAGGGTAGATTTGTACATACACTGCCAACACACATTAATGTTCAAACAACATGAAAAAGTGAACTTAGCATCCGATGACTCCTTTAACAAAAAGGAAAGGGTACTTTAAATGTGGAATTACAGCCGCCAGTAGGTGTCAGTAAATCACAGTTAATAAGTGAGTCATTGCGATTGAACGAATCATTTAAATGGTTGATTCATTCATGTTGTCATGTTGTTTAGAGACGCAAAACAGTGCAGTGGCTGTGTTTGGAATGATTTTTGTTAGGCGAAACAGAGCAAAAATAGGTCATATGGAGTCTAAAACGTAAGTTTCTTAATATTAACTTCTAGTTTATTGAACTGTTGTATAAAATCAATATCACATTTGTGATTTTTGCCAAAAAAGGCACTCTTGGTGTGATATTGATTAACTATATGAAATGATATAAATATACATTTTCTGCACCCATATCCTGAATTTTGGGGGAAAAATGCATTTTATTAGACTGAATCACGCAGTAAAAGAACGCACTCTAAATGAGCACAGTCAGTCTAGCTAGTGTTTAAGCACACATAAATGAAGCTGTCCTTACATTGTATGATAAATAAATCTCTTGCTTACATAGCTCGTACATCTGCACTTTGTTGCTCATAATGAGAGAATTCGGGAGTTTAATCTGAACAAAACTCCAGGTTTCAGCAATGACTGTTCTGAACGCCCTCTGATTGGCCACTGCATTCTAAACTCAACAGAGTCGTGTGTGATTGGTTATAATGCGCAACGCTGTAAAAACACTTATACTTAATAAAATATGCTTTAATGTGAGCAGGTCTAAATTTAATACAGCAATCGAGTCTTTTCATTTCATTTTCATTTTCACTAGTTTTATGTTTAACGTATTATATTTTTATTGAAAAACCAGGGGACCCCCCAAGTATATTTTTTTGGATGTTATGGGGGGTCTCTTAATGCTCAATTAGCCTTAGGGTACCGTCCCAGCGACAGAAATGTGCCTTTTCTTCTGAGTGTGTATATATATGTGTGTCTATGTGTGTGTGTGAACTTGTTTTTGCTACATTGTGGGGACCTAATGTCCCCCCAAGGATAGTAAAACCTGAAATTTTTGACATTGTGGGGACTGGCCTTCGGTCCCCACAATGTTACAAAATTATTAAAAATAGTAAATTATGTTTATCTGACAATGTAACCTTGGATGAAGTGAGTTTTAACAAGTAGTAATCGTTGTGTCATTAGTAGGGTGACCAGACGTCCCCGTTTTCCGGAGACAGTCCCGGTTTTTGGTGTCCTGTCCACGACTGGAGCTGTCCCCGGAAATGTCCCAGTTTTACAAAACGCTCAAAACAACCCGCAAATACAATGCAAACATTTTCTGAAAGGGTTAGGTTTAGGGTTAGGGTTGGGTTAGGGGATATACAATATCGTTTGGTCAGTATAAAAACTATAGAAGTCTATGGAAAGTCCCCACAATTCACAAAAACAAAACGTGTGTGTGTGTGTGTGTGTGTGTGTGTGTGTGTGTGTGTGTGTGTGTGTGTGTGTGTGTGTGTGTGTGTGTGTGCGTGCGCGCGCGGATTAGCTAAAATGTCACCCAAATCTGCAGCTTCAAATAAATTATCCACCCGCATGTGTTTCTCTTAAGTAGATAACCACACCCGATCGTCACATTACAATTATTATTTCTTAGTTTTGCATGATGATATGATGAATTGATGGTTAATTTTAACCAGCAGATTCAGTGACGTTAGAGCTAGTATATCTAGTATATCTGATGCGCGGATGGCGGTTATATCTGCGGGTCGGGTACTAAAAAAATGCATTCTGATTTGCGGGTGGGTCGCGGGTATAAGATAAATGATGCAAATATTAACTACTTTTTCTAAAATATGAACGTATTTTAAATGGGCTACATAAACTGAATAAACTTTCCCTCACAAGACCTGTTGCACGGATCCAATAGGCTACTGCACAGTGGCCTGACCCTTTGAGGTTACCCTTGCCCCTTTTCGACGCTAAAGTGCCCTTGGGTCCGCGCTACGGAAGAGGACCCTCAGCCCGGTCCGCGATTGTGCCGTTGTAACGCCATTTCGCCCCATTTTTTTATTTTATTTGTGCACAGACATGGTCTTTAATAAGGTAAATTGGTTGTATACCAAAGAATAGTAAATGGAAAAATAGTAACAAGTAGATTTTTAACCTATTCAAAAACAAGAGATACCTAACTATTGAAAGGGGTTCATCATTAATCCATAAAATCACAATTATGTAATGTTATGGCAAGCTTTTAAATTAATGTTGTGGTAAGGGACAGCATGTTGTAACGACTGCAACAATGTGTTGCAACTGTTCCTACACTGATAGCGGTGATAAAACTTGGTAGCTATGTTAGCTTGACACAGTATCATTGACACGCTATGCCTATTAGAAGCTCAGAAAATACTGATTAAAATGTTTTTACAATGCGTCACACAAACAACGTAGACACTGTGAGCAAAAATTTGATCTTTAAAAAATACTTTTTTCCCATGAAAAGTATTTTTTGTAGAAGGAATGGTCACGTGTGGCTGATTTCTTCCAGGAAGGATGAGGTCGGAGCCAATAAAGCATGATCCGTATGAATGTCATCACTGTAGCTTATTACTGCTTGAAGAAATAAGCCATGTTGCAACTGCCCCTCCTTGCAACCGTCCCCGCTGTCCCCTACCGAATGGCTTAAAATGAATAAATGTTTTACCTCCCTTTAAAGTCGAAAGTAATGCGAAATTAAGTAATGCAATATATGCGCAATTCCACACCGAAATTCAGGACCTGATTAACCATAATTCTATTATACAGAGTTTTGTGAAATAGATTCCCATGACTTTTCCAAAACCTTCTGGCTTTATTTTTATTTTATTTATTTTTTTCGGGCGGGCGGGTGGTGGGTGGACAATTTATTTAAAGCTGCGGATTTGTGACGTTTTAGCTCACTAATTAATATATACAAACACACCTCACTGTGTTTACAGCATGTTACAGAAAGAAGAATACAGAAGGAATAATATCAGTGAGACCAGTTACTAGATTTTCCATTCTGACCATTGTTTATGTGAGGTAAGCTTGTGCATTTGTGCATAAATTAGTACAAATGAACACACATTCATTGCTCTGAAATTAATGCTAATGATTCTGTTGCCTCTGTCTGTTCTTTAGGACGAACGTGCAAGAAATCAGCAAAAATAAATCAAGAGCTTAAAAATGTTTTTTTTTTTTTTTGCATATTTACTCTGCATATTTGTATATGCATGTAATTTTGCATTAAAATAATTTTATATGTAATGTGAAACCTTGTATTTTGTATTTATTTTCTGTTCTCCTATTTTATCATAAAATTGTAACAAAATAGTAAAATAATTTTAAAAACAATATTAATTAAAAAAAAAAAAAAGTCAATTAATAAATAAATCTTGATGTAAAATGAAACCTTGATGTAATCAATGAGGAAGCACTGGAATGCAGAACAGCTTCTAATAAACCTTGAGAGGACTGTATGTCAAAGGAAGACCCGCCTACATACTGCTGTTCTTCTACATGCATTGTGGTTCTCTTATGAAACTCTACAAAAGTAAGAAATTGTCAGAAGATCCACATGGCATCACCTTCCAATGAAACATGCAGATTTCATTGATCTAAAACCCAACGGCTGTTTCCTTCAACATCAATATTATTAAGCAACCTCTGTCCGTTATACACTAATACTATACAATACTAGACACAACTCATGGACGGATATGTTTGTGATATTACACTCATGACTAATTTTGCAAGAACGATTAGTAGAAGGAAGCTGGGGTTAGGTTGGGTCGGGTTGTGCTCTGTTTTTTAGGTTGATGTGGGCAGGGTCAGATGCCGCGTGAATGGAGAAAGATGTGCAGCGTGGGTGGAAGGCGGACTTTGTACACGCAGAGAAGATCTGCCCTGGAGATTGTGACTTTAACTGTTTGCACTGTGTCGCTGTTAACCTTGGATGAAGTGAGTTTTAACAAGTAGTAATCGTTGTGTCATTAGTAGGGTGACCAGACGTCCCCGTTTTCCGGAGACAGTCCCGGTTTTTGGTGTCCTGTCCACGACTGGAGCTGTCCCCGGAAATGTCCCAGTTTTACAAAACGCTCAAAACAACCCGCAAATACACTGTAAAAGCCCGACCAATTTAGCTAGCTGGCAATCGAATGATTGTGATTATTTTCAACAGCAGAGGGCGCTGCGAGCTATAGTGATTACTTGGCCGCGCGTCGCTACAGTCATGAAGAGCTTGGACAAGAGCAGAGCGCTATTATTATCAGTTATCGAAAGAGACGTTAATGGTTTTAAGGTAGCCACGTACTAATATACATGCTAAAGCAAGGTAATGCTGTTTGTGTGCACTGTGTAACAAGGTATGAAAAGATAGCGAGATTGTTTTACACACAAAAGGCCTATTAAACATTCATGAAACTTCAGCCGCCACAACTCCGTTATGAATAATATAAAAAATAATAAACTAATCAATTACACCGTGTCCGAACTACACGCGGCGCGAGAGAAGCACTGTGGCGTGCACTGCACTCCCAACGAAATGGACAAGTTTATAATTTTTCATAAATAATAACTAATAAATATTAAACATTTTAACATTATTAAAACTACATACTGAGTGACTGATACCATCGTTGTCATGGAAAACCTATCGAGTGAGTTCTCAGCTTTGTTTGCTGAAATTTATTTTCAAGATCTGAGATAAATTATTTATCGTTGCTTTCAGTATGATGTGACGCAACATGATAAACTCACATTAAACACTTTTAACATTGAATAAAGCACATAATCAGTACACTCCCTCAATTATATTTGCAGAAGGCACTATACTTTGTGGTCAAAATAAGCCTAAAAGCCTGGTTAGGGATAGAAAAGATCTATTTCCAAAAGCATAAACAATATTTTAAAAGTTATAATTATTGTACTCACAGTTGTGGAAATGTTAAATACCGTTTGAAAATAACATATTTGTTAAATACAATTTTATTTATCATATGTTCTTATATTTATTATTTTTTCTAATGCCATAATTTTACAATACTGTTGTTTTTATATGTTTGCTATTTGCAATAGTTACTATTTACTGTTGTATTAAAAACTACAGTAAGTTTGATCCTCAAACATCACTGTAATTATCAGTTATAGTAGCAGGCCTATATGGAACCCACAACAGTTAAAAAAACAAAAATATATTGTCCCCGATTTTTAATTCGTAGATAATCACAAATGAGATTTCAGTGATATATTTTTGACCACTAAACTAGGAAATGTCTCCGGTTTTCATTTTAAAAATCTGGTCACCTTAGTCATTATTAGCATCGCTATTCTTGGGTTGTGTTTACTACTATATCTCGGCCTTGGCAGAAAGAACTGCACTAGAGCCAATCGGGAAACTGGAGTACTTCGTGTGGTTTATATTGTATATGAAATTGTAGGTGTGTAGGTGTACGTTCACCTTGCACTTGTAGTGATTATTTGCTTTTGGTGTGTGTGCAAATTGTGAGATATTCTTTGTGGATTTCGTTTCAGTACTGTGCTTCCTCTCCTAGTTTATCAAGGCTGAGAAGCTAAGTGTATTGTGGTGCTAATTGTCTTTTTCAAGATTATTTTTTATTGAACGCTACTGGGCATGCGCACATCAATCTAACATTATTTTTGTCACACTGTACAACAATAATACTGTTTTTGTATTATAGTAAGGGCTAAGTTTAGGGTTGGGGTAGGTGTAGACATTAATAAAACACAATCTAATAGGTAGAACTATTAATTTCATTGTTAGCCAAGCTGAGAACATGAAACATTTCTAGCTGGGATGTATTTTTATTATAATATGTGCTCAAAACAAGTAGCGCAAATATTAGGCGGTGTGATTTTTATACATGCACAGTAAATGCGGCTTGATCTCTGCAAGCGAAACGCCCCAAACATCTTAAAGAGAAGCGTTTATAAACCTGTTGTACAACGAAAGAGAACATTTAATAACATGATTTTTCTCCACAACATCAGTTGAGTGTTTGAAATAACTTCATTTTGTGATCTGCTGCTGATGTGGCTTCTTATCACAGAATTAGGCAGAAAATTAAATACTTGGCATTATAAATATGCTTTATTATTATGAAAATACCGAGATGGCTTGAAGAACACATACCATATATTATTGCATATTGTCGCGTGTTTACTGTTTTCATGTTTGATCAGTTCAAGCGTTTATCTTTCAGCTATAGCTGGATGCCTTTGTCTATATTAGGGATTTATCAGAGCGTCATCAGTTCTTCAACTCCTGTTAGGCATATGTGGAGTTTCTGGCGTCCAGTATGAAAGAAACAGACATTACAAGTGTAATACGCATTCAGTCGTGGGCATAAATAGGAAAAATAATATTTCCCTCTAAAGAAAGTTTTGCTTGAGAATGTTTTGAATGAGTCAAGAATGAGTTTGAACATTCTCAGTTTGTTTGGTACTTGGAGTATGAATGCATTTTTCCCCCATAAATAGCCTATTGCAAGACAAACTTTTATTTATTTTTTTTCGTGTTTATGTTCTGTACTGTTTTAAATATGACAAGCACAAGCAAGACTTAGATAAGTAATAAACCGCATTGCTAAATATTTCTTCAAGCAGTAATAAGCTACAGTGATGATATTCATACAGCACATGCTCTATTAGCCCCTCATCCTTCCTGAAAGAAATCAGCCACATGTGACCATTCCTTCTACAAAAAATCACTTTTATGGTAATGTGTTTGCAAGTTGATGCACTGTAAAAGTATCATGGTGAAATGACGGTTATTACCCAGAGCTGAAGAGGATATGCAGATGTCCTGTTCTTCGTTTTGCAGGAAATCAAACCGCATAGCCACCTGTGGTCGGTTCTAAAGGGCAACCGACTATGAAGATTATGATTACGGATGATTGGCCGTATGTATAAAGATGCTCAGAGTAAAATTTTAGTCTGAAGTCTGTCAAAATTCTAAGAATGACATAATTTTACTCTTATTTCACAAACTTTATCATCAAGATTTTTTTTTCCTGTAACTGACCAAATAAGAAACTTAACTTTTTCCACTCAATCAATGCTCTAACTGCAGAAATTAAAGTAGTAAAATTGGAAAAATGCAGCAGTGCACCAGTGATGACAGAGTAAGCAGAGTCTTGAATATTGTGACACTAACCCCACCAAACACAACAGTGGCCAAAAGTGATGGCCACCTCACATTTCACTTAAAACTTCAAAATGTGAAAGTAAAAAAACATAAACAAAACAAACACAAAGGTCAGTGTTGCTAACTGCTTTCAAGTGAAAGTAGCTAAAACAGTCGCTAAATGTAGCTGATGAGGATGAGGTCCTAATGGTGAGTTCACTGATCTATATAAATACAAATATATCTTGACTACAACATAATCAGTTATTAACATTTTGTTGGTCCTCTCTTGTTTTTGCATTTGTTCATAATTTATTTGCATGACAGCATGGCCAAAAATTATGACTGCACAATTTGGAATGTTTCATTGCATTATTATCAGAAATAAAACAATTGTCTCCAAGCAAATATGCAATATGCTTACAAAATCAGTAACACGTTTTTTTTTGTTTTTTTTTTCTCTCTCTCTCTCTCTTTTTGAGGATTATGGCGCTCATGTTCATATCATTGCTCCAACTGTAAATGAGGAGACATATCAATAGAAAAGGATTTCATTTGTGATAATTTTGTACAATGGAAAGCATTTAAAAAATACATTGAAATATTAAATAGTGTCTTAATTAAATGATTTTGATTGTAGTTAAATCAAATGATTGGTGATGTGCTGCTGACTTCACATGAGCAGGCTATTGGCTGTTTCAGAGGTTGAGGGCAGCCATTTTGGGTTGACATCATTGTAGCCCTTAGTTCATAACACTGAAATGTCCCCTCAGTCAACACTTAAGAATAAGCCGTAGACTTTACTGAAAGTAGCTTTTAGCTTCTTTAGAAAAGTCTCCTACTTTTAGAAAATACTTTTTACTTTTTACTAATCATTTTTGACACTTAAGTCAAAGTTTAAGACTATTAAGAGCATTTCTGAGAAGTTTTATACATATGGGCCTAGGGCCGTATTCACAAAACATCTTAAGGCTAAAAGTAGCTCATAACTTGGCGATTTAGTGCCGCCCCGAATGTTTTTTTCAAAAGCCCTGAATCTTTTGGGTTTGCTAATAGTTTTGTAAAAAAAAAAAAAAAAACATCGTTTTCAGCACATATTATACAGAAATATTTAAAACGGTTCAATACCCACAGGATCGATAAAACAATATCAGCTGCATCTCATTTCGGAGGCTTCCTCCGTAAGTCCCATTTGAAGGCTGCACACGTTATTAAGGATGCCTTATTAAGAAAAGTATCCATAAAAAATTACTCTTATTCCTTAGGTGTAAAATACTATAATTTCTTTTTTACTGTGCAGTTTAATGGTTACATTTCTTAAATGAGCCCTCCCCGATAACGTGTGCAACCTTCAAATGCAAGCTCCGGAGGATGCAACCTTCCAAATGAGATGCAGCTTCTCTCTCCGACAGCGAGCTCACGTCACACGCACACACTGCAGTCCAACATAGTCACGCCCCCTGTCAATCATCTTATTTATTTCAATAATCTCAGCGTCTCTCATCTCATTCACTTCAAGCATTTTTACGTATTGAAAATAAATTCTAATTAAAGTAAGTTTGCTGAATATTCTGAGGAGTACGTTGGGTCGCTATTACTGTAATTGCTACACACGCAACAAAAGATGGGCTATCTTAAATGTTTTGATTCATTTAAGGTTGACCTCTGATATTGAAAAATGGTTAAAGAAAAGATGGATAGTAAAACTGTGAACTCAGTGTCAACATGTATTACATGACAAAGATTGTATTAGTCACCCAGTTTCATATTTTTAACAAAGCCTAAATCGTTTAATATACTTTAATTAGATTGTTCTTTTGTTGCAAGTTCAAGCTCTTGCAGGAGCGTGGGGCACAAACCAATGCGGGGTTAGTTGTAACACACGTGGTTTAAATAATATTTCCCCACATGCTAGCATAGCCAGATTTAGGAATTTACTAGTTGCCATAGCAACACTATACAGAGAAAAAAGTGTGCCAAAATTCAAAAGCTTTTTGAAGATATCGCTAAATATTTATTTTACCATAGTAAAAGTAAGTTTCTAAAGTAAATTTTTCCATCTCAGTTTTTAGTATTCATTTAAAATGAGACAACTCTGCTATTATTTTAATCTCCAATCTGTTATTCATCAGTTTAGATAGTTTATTAATACTTCGCAAAGCAGCAGTGTTAGGTTGTACCCTATACTCCGCCCACACGCTACTCTGATTGGCTGTGATTTTTGATTGATTTTGTGGCGTCTTGTAACTCTGTCATATTATGGCTAAGGATGTAACGATTACCGGTTTGACAATAAATCGGCCAGCTCTAGGAAGGGTTCTGGTCGTCCCAAACGTCTTCCATTTAAGGATTATGGAGGCCACTGTGCTTTTAGGAACCTTAAGTGCAGCAGAAATTTTTTTGTAACCTTGGCCAGATCTGTGCCTTGCCACAATTCTGTCTCTGAGCTCTTCAGGCAGTTCCTTTGACCTCATGATTCTCATTTGCTCTGACATGCACTGTGAGCTGTAAGGTCTTATATAGACAGGTGTGTGGCTTTCCTAATCAAGTCCAATCAGTATAATCAAACCGCAATCTCCTGATGTGAAGTTCAATAATTACACGCACAAATAAATAAATAAATAAATAAATAAATACAAATCTTTTAGATAGAACCATAACTTTAAATGTGTCACTCACCAAGAAGCCACCCATCGCGCACCCTGCCAACTTGGAGCCTCATGCTGTTTGTAAGGATGTATGAATCATGTTTTTCAGCCAGGCCACCTGACCACAATATTTGTTAGGTGCATTTGTGCATCACATATTATTTGCACATTTATTGAATGGAAATGTTTCTGATTCACATATGCAAATTCTTCTTCAGATGGCACCTTTATAGCAATGTGTGTGTGCAGTCGATCGCTCCGATTACATTAGGAAAACCGGCTATCACTGCAAATTGCTCTTTAATGTTTGGCTGGTCAACTGTATCGTATCATCATCGTGGTCCAGAAAATCACTTTAGTCCCTAAAAACTCATTCTCTTCGAATTCTGCCATTGGCAATGTCCTCTAATAAGGCCAACGCTGTCATTGCCATAAATTTGCACATGCTTTTATATGTTCTAACTTAATTGCATAACTGAGAACATTCCCATAAGACTCTTGTGACAATCGTAAGTCAATTAGCCTATTTTATCAATTACAAATTAATAGCAATGTTTCTCTCAGGTAGTGTTGCGATAGACTTGTAGAATACTTCGTAGTCTAATGTTTGCAACTTCACTTCATTGCCTCTAAGAGTCGCCAACGGACAAAAAACATGAGAAATGTTCGTACGCCAGACATGAAGTTGGCGTGGAGGAACGCACATTCTCACGTTAATTTCACTGTTAGTAAATCCGACCGTGAACGGGAAAACTGGCGTAAGCAAAGTTTTTGTGCGTACGCAGCGTTGATACATGAGGTCCCTGGAGAGGTGCAAAGGAGAAGGAGAAGATGCAAAATATGTAGTGTTTGGGGGCCTCCAGGAACATGGTTGAGAACCACTGTGTTAGAGGATAATGTTCTAATAATGTTATCAATAAACATTTGTAGGATTTTTTAGAGAATGTAATCCTACCTTTCAGGAGAATATTTTCAGAACTAAAATAAAACTTGCTGCTGAAAACATTGCCAGGGGCTGTATGTATAAAGTCGCTCAGAGTTAAATTTTAGTCTTAAGTGTGTCAAAATTCTAAGAATGACGTAATGACGTAATGACGTAAACACAATCTAATAGGTAGAATAATTAATTTCACTGTTAGTTTCAGGTCGGAGCTGTATCCCTTTTAGCCACAACCATCTCCTAGCCTAGTTAGGAGTAACGAGACAGCAGCAAAGAGGAGGAGACACACTTTCCAATTAACGTATGATGTATTGCTGTTTTATGATGCTATGGAATTCATAAAACGCTACAAACTTGATCATCAAGCAATTTCTTGCTTGATAACTTTTTTTTCGCTGGAAAATCTTATAAATGTTATGACACTAACCCCACCAAACACAACCATGGCCAAAAGTGATGTATGGAGGGTTTTTTTAATGACCTCACATTTCACTTAAACCATCAAAATATGAAAAAAAAAAAAAAAAAAACCACTGATCAGTGTTGCTAACTGCTTTCAATTTAAAGTAGCTAAATGTAGTTGATGAGAATGAGGTCATAATGGTGTAATGCCACGCCAGCAGAGGGAGCCCTCACCCATTGACTCTCTGTTACCGCTCCCTCTGCTGCTTCTTTGGTTACTTCCTGTTTGGTGGCCATTTAAGGAGGCCTATACCAAACAGGCGTTGTGAAGTATTGTTTTGCCTGTGTGGACTCTACCAAGTGTTTTCCTTATTTCATTGCCTTGTTTTATTATTTCCACTGTTTTGTTTCTTTGCCATAGTTTTGTCTTGTTTCTTTGCCATAGTTTTTGCCTTGTTTCATGGTCTTGTTTATTTCGCTACTTTGGACTGCTCACTTGGATTTTGACCTTCTGCCTCTTTATTTGGATTTTGCTTTTGTCTTTCCCTACGTATTACTGTTTGTTTGGAGATCGACCCTGCCTGTCTTGACTACGTAGTGTTTAATAAAGCTCCCACCTGGATTTATCGCGCTTCTCAAGAGTCCCGTTACAAATGGTGAGCTCACTGATCTATATAAATATAAATATATTAGTGGGAGAGTGTTGTAATCTAAATAAGGTTTGTCCAAGAAATTGATCTCAAAAGGAGTGAGGAAGTCACTAAACATTAAATTGGCAACATTGACATTGACTACTATATTGTCAGTTATTAATATTTTGTTGGTCCTCTCTTGTTTTTGCGTGTGTTCCTAATTTCTTTGTATGACAGCATGGCCACAAATGATGACCACACAATCTGGCATGTTTCATTGCATTATAATCAGACATAAAACAATTGACTCCAAGCAATATGCAATTTGCTTACAAAATCAGTAACACTTTTTTTTCCCTCTTGGCCACTACTACAGTTAATGGCAGTTCATTGACTTCATCCAACTGAACATCAAACCATGCTGCAAAAACAAGCCACTTTTATGAGGATTGTGGGCTTTCTTGGAGTTGTTGGAGCCATTGATGGAACTTCTATCGGAGACATACCAATAGAACAGGATTTCTTCGTCAATTGTCCTCATTGATGGAATTTTTTTTGTCAGTGACAGATAAATCTGAAGGCCGTCCTTCATTTTGGCAGATTACACTGAGGGTGTTCTATTGTAAAATTGTAGCTGCAATTCAATGTAATGTAATAAGGTAATGTAATGGTGGCAAGTGCGCTCCAGTCGAGGGGTATATAACTTCAGCTTGGAGATCTCCAAATGGGGGCGGGAACTCCAAAACAGGGTGGCCGCTCCAAAATAGGGCGTGGCCTCCTCCCTTTGACAGACAGGCAGATGACACGCTTGTGCAATTTCCCCCCCAATCCACTTAAGCGCAAACTCCACCCCTCAGCTAATTCTAAAGATTTTATTGGTTGTGTCAATCGCAGTGTTGATTACCTACACTATGCTACACAAATGCTAACCCCTAAACCTACCCCACACTTTACCCAAACCTTAACCAGTGAAACTGACTGCACGGCGGGATTGGCGCTGAATAGCATGGCAGATAAACAGTTAATAAGATTATGCGATATGAGATCATCGGGCCGTTTTGTAACTCCCCAACTGGACCTCACTGGAAAATTGAACCTTTTTAGTTACATTCAGCCTCACGACCCCCTCCTACCCTGCGAATTTCAAGAACCGGGACGCCCCTGCTGCTTAAAACAATGCGATAGAATAAAACCTTTCCCCTGCGCTTCACTGGGACGGCTCGCCGGAGAGCTCATGGGTGATTCCTGTTATATCATTAACCACTGGCCACGAGCTTTGGGCCTCTTGTCACGCTCAGTCACTACAGACACTGAAGATAAAGTGTATAAGTGAGTTTATTCCAAACAGACAGAGTAAACAGGTTTACTGCAGGTAGGTATTTTGGTAAGCACTCCAGCAGGTCACAGACGAACACATCTTCTCCTTTACAGGTTTCTCACAGGTAAGTATACAGGTAAGTATTCAAGTAGACACACATTAATCATCACATCTTTCGTGGCAGGATAATCACAGGTGGGTGCTCAGGTGAAGTCAGTACATATACGTGTCACACAGATTCTCTGCAGGTAAATACGAGGCAAGGTAAGTATACTCAGTCTTTCAGGGCAACGTTCTCCGTTTAGAAACGTAAACAGCGAAAGTCCTTTCAACAGGAAGGTAGCGGGCAAGCCAGTAGAAGATCTCAGGACAAGAGAGCGTGTCGACCTTGAGCTCAGCCATCGAATGAATGGCTGAGCGTCTCTTTTAAAGGGAGCTGCAGATTGCGACCAGGTGTTAGTAATCCGGTGATTGCGAGCGTGTGACCGATGCTGATTCAGGTGCAGGTGATTGCGTGACTTCGGTAGAGGCTGTTCCCCGGATCAGGTGAGTGTGACGGTGTGACATTACCCCCTCCTCCACGAGCGTCTCCTGACGCTCGTACCCGACGGCGAGGGCGGCCTCGACCTCTTGGGGCTGGACAGTTAGGATGGATTGGTCATGATGTGGTGGAGAGATGTGGTCGTGAGAGAGGGGTCGAGTATGTCATCTCGGTCGACCCAGCTTCTCTCCTCGGGGCCGTAGCCCTCCCAATCTATGAGGTATTGGAGTCGCCCGTTCCGCCGCCGGGAGTCGAGGATCTCCTGGACTCTGTAGATGGTTTCCGTGGTCTCAATTTCAGGCGGAGGAGGGGGTTCCTGGTGGTCTGCAGGGGGAGGAAACATAGGATCAACGTGACGTTTAAGAAGTGACACATGGAAGCTGGGTGCTATACGGTAGTGAGGTGGTAGTTGGAGTTCATAGGTCACTTCATTCAGGCGTCGGACAACTGGGAAAGGACCTATGAACTTGGGGCTTAATTTGCGACAGGGTAACCGTAAGTTGATGTCGCGTGTGGAAAGCCATACCAACTCGCCCGGCTGGTATTCCGGAGTCGGGGATCGGCGAGTATCTGCCCACCGTTTGTGTCTCCGCACTGCCCGCTGAAGGTGGACGTGTGCGGAATTCCACACCCTTTCGCTCTCCCGGAACCAGTAATCTACCGCTGGGACAGAGGAGGGTTCGTCGTTCCAGGGAAAGAGAGGTGGTTGGTAACCTAGAACACATTGAAAGGGTGTTAGGCCAGTGGTTTCTTGTCTTAGTGAGTTCTGGGCATACTCCGCCCAGGGTAGGTACTGGTTCCAGGATTCTTGATGACTGTGGCAGTAGGATCTCAGGTAACGGCCGATTTCTTGGATCTTGCGTTCTGTCTGGCCGTTCGTCTGCGGATGGTATCCCGAGGATAAGCTGATGGATACTCCGAGTAGTCGGAAGAACTCCTTCCACACTCGGGAGGTAAACTGCGGTCCTCTATCCGATACTATGTCCTCAGGGATTCCAAAATGCCTGAAAATCTGAGAAAACAATAATTGAGCTGTGTTCATGGCTGTGGGTAGTCCCGGTAAGGGAATTAGTTTACAGGCCTTTGAGAAACGGTCTACAACCACCAGAATAGTTGTGAACCCATCAGATGCAGGCAGGTCAGTAGCAAAGTCTATTCCTATATGGGACCAAGGTCGTTGAGGAATGGATAGAGGAACCAGCTTACCCTCGGGCAGACGTCGAGGGGTGTTATTAATGGCGCAGATGGAACATCCACGGATATAGCGGTGTACATCGCGTGCCATCTGTGGCCACCAGTAATGATTGCGGAGTAGCGAGAGGGTGCGTTTACTGCCGGGGTGCCCGGAACCTGGGGATGTATGTATAGAGTCCAGAATGTAATGACGGAGAGAAGATGGTATATATTGTTTACCTTCTGGACCTCCAGGTGGCGCCGGTTCATGGAGGGTGGCTTCTTGGATCTGGTCGTCCCATGACCATTTAATGGGAGCGAGGAAGACGGACTGAGGTAAGATGGGTTCAGGTTCCTCCAGGCTGGGGTCAGGCTGATGGACTCGGGACAGAGCATCGGCTTTAGTGTTTTTGGTACCTGGTCTGTAGGAAATGTGGAAGTTAAATCGGGTAAACAACAGTGACCATCTAGCTTGGCGTGGATTCAATCGTTTAGCTCCCCGTAAGTACTGTAAGTTTTTGTGGTCAGTGATTACAGTAAATGGAAATTGTGCACCTTCTAACCAATGGCGCCATTCATCGAGGGCCAGTTTGATGGCTAGTAACTCACGATTTCCCACGTCATAGTTTTGTTCTGCAGGTGATAATTTCTTCGAGAAGTAGGCGCAGGGATGCAGCACAGGCGGTTTTCCGTGCCACTGGGATAGGGTGGCGCCAACGCCCGTGGTAGCGGCGTCCACCTCCACGACAAAAGGCAAATTTGGGTCAGGATGCTTGAGGATGGGTGCGGTGCAGAAGGCTGTCTTAAGCTGTATGAAGACAGCTTGCGCCGCAGGTGTCCAAGTGATAGTTTTCTTGGCTCCTTTGAGGAGAGAGGTGAGTGCAGAGGTTATTTGACTATATCCTTTAATGAAACGTCGATAAAAATTTGCAAACCCCAAGAAGCGTTGCAGTTCCTTGACCGTGGTAGGGATTGGCCAGTCCTGCACAGCGGTAATTTTCTTAGGATCCATTTCGATCCCTTCTGGGGAGATGTAGTATCCTAGAAATTGCACTCGGGTCTGGTGAAATTCACACTTTTCTCCTTTCAAATAGAGGTGGTACTGTCGGAGTCGTTGGAGAACCTGTGTGACATGGAAGATGTGAGATTGCAAGTCATTAGAATAAATGAGAATATCGTCTATATAGACAACCACGTATTGATGTAGCATATCCCGGAAGATTTCATTCATGAAATTTTGAAATATGGATGGAGAGTTGGCTAGGCCGTACGGCATGACCCGATACTCGTAGTGGCCGCTAGGGGTGACAAAAGCGGTCTTCCATTCATCACCACGACGAATACGGATCAGATTATAGGCACTTCTAAGGTCTAATTTACTGAATACCTTAGCTTGCCGTAGTTCCTCCAAGGTAGATGGTATGAGTGGAAGGGGATATGCGAATTTGACTGTTTGTTCGTTTAATGTCCGGTAATCAATACATGGCCGAAGGCCTCCATCCTTTTTGGCTACAAAGAAGAAACTAGAGGCAGCTGGTGACGTGGATGGTTGGATAAACCCCTGCGCTAAGGCCTCTGCTACATATTCTTCCATAGCCTGACGTTCCGGTAAGGAAAGTGGGTATACTTTGCCTTTAGGGAGAGTGGCGTGCGGTACCAGGTCTATAGCGCAGTCCCATCGTCGATGTGGTGGGAGTTGGGTTGCTGCGGTTTTGCTGAATACGTCATGAAATTCAGCATATTCCTGGGGAATTAGAATTTCCTTCCGTACCTCCGGGCTTTCGATAGTGGTGGAATAGCAAGTCAGATTTTGGTACTGTGGAAGGGATGACAGACAATGATAATAACAGTGGTCACTCCATTTCAAGATTTCACCTGTACGCCAACGGATCTGAGGATCATGAGTTTCCAGCCAAGGCCGTCCCAGCAAGATGTCCACTGTGGCTTCAGGGAGCACCAGGAAAGAGATGGACTCCTTGTGGAAACAACCTATTTGAAGAGTGATAGGGTAGGTACATGAATTGATAGGTCGAGAATCTAGAGCCTTTCCCTGGATTGTAGTGATGCGGTAAGAAATGGAACTTTTGTGTTTAGGGATCTGCCACTCCTCCAGACATCGTGAGGAGATAAAGTTGTCGGCGGCTCCCGAATCCACGAGTGCTTTTACTGGAAAGGATTTAGACTCATAGACAAGTACAGCATCAATTAGAGGTATCGTATGTACATTATGAAGCATATGACCCACACTCACCGTAGCTTTAGCGGGTCGGACTGGACATTGCAGGAGGAGGTGAGATGGGGCACCGCAGTACAAACATAACCCTTCTTGAAGCCGTCTGGTGCGTTCTTGAGCAGTTAAGTGGTAGGTATCTGTATGCATAGGTTCTTCGGTCGGGGTACCTGATGGACTCAATTCAACAGGTGCATCACAAGCGGTTAAATGTTGGGATACAGTTAAAGCTCTCTTGAGGAATGCATCGAGTTCCACATTATCATCATAGATAGCCATGTGTTGGCGAATGTTGTTATTGAGACCCCGACGAAATACCGCCAGCAGAGCGGAATCATTCCAGCCGCTTGTGAGGGAGAGAGTGCGGAAACGCAGAATATACTCGTGAATGGGTAGGTTACCTTGACGAAGTTGCAGTAATTCTTCCTGTGCAGTAATAGGAGTGATAGGTTGACCAAACACCTGGCGAAAGTGTTGTAGGAACAGCTTCAAGGATCCCAGGTGAGGGCTCTCTGCCGTCCACAGCGCTTCAGCCCATTGTAGGGCTCGTCCCGTTAACAGCGTGATAATCAGGGCAATCTTACTACGATCAGTGGGAAATTGTCCCGGCTGTGCCTCAAAATACAAAGAACATTGTAACAAAAATCCATTGCAGGACGCTTGGTCACCTGAAAAGGGAAGGGGACGAGCCACTGGGCTTGATGAAACTGGTGGGTTAGAGCGTACCTCATGTAATACTTGGAGAAATGCCGCGTACGGATTTACACTCGCCGCGGCTTCCCCTTGTTCCATTTTGTCGTTGCGGGGCTGAGCTTCTGTCACGCTCAGTCACTACAGACACTGAAGATAAAGTGTATAAGTGAGTTTATTCCAAACAGACAGAGTAAACAGGTTTACTGCAGGTAGGTATTTTGGTAAGCACTCCAGCAGGTCACAGACGAACACATCTTCTCCTTTACAGGTTTCTCACAGGTAAGTATACAGGTAAGTATTCAAGTAGACACACATTAATCATCACATCTTTCGTGGCAGGATAATCACAGGTGGGTGCTCAGGTGAAGTCAGTACATATACGTGTCACACAGATTCTCTGCAGGTAAATACGAGGCAAGGTAAGTATACTCAGTCTTTCAGGGCAACGTTCTCCGTTTAGAAACGTGAACAGCGAAAGTCCTTTCAACAGGAAGGTAGCGGGCAAGCCAGTAGAAGATCTCAGGACAAGAGAGCGTGTCGACCTTGAGCTCAGCCATCGAATGAATGGCTGAGCGTCTCTTTTAAAGGGAGCTGCAGATTGCGACCAGGTGTTAGTAATCCGGTGATTGCGAGCGTGTGACCGATGCTGATTCAGGTGCAGGTGATTGCGTGAC
>CM070021.1:266422-302220 GCA_036247105.1 Cirrhinus mrigala
GGAACACAATGTGCCTTTAGGCCTTCCTATCTATGTTTTGATAATTAAAGGGCAGACAAAGACCTGTGCAAATTGTACTATAAACAGGGTTCCCACAGCTCCCCTGGAAAGGCCCTGGAAAGTTTTTGAAAATAAACATATATAGATGCAGGTCCTTGAAAGTGCTTGAATTTATTTTGTGCAAGAGTCTCATATTTTTTCCTCCGGTCCACTGTGTTATTTCACCCACATTTTGTGGCCCGTGCATACTAGCTTGCTCGATTTACATTAGCTACGCACATTTATGCGTAACTTTTAACGTAATTTATGTTAACTTTTAACATTACATGAGCCTAGCTCTTTTCAATAAAATCCATGCAAAACCTAATATCTGATCATTTTAGAATAAAGTATAGGATGTGCCGAATATTCCTCAGTTTTATGCAAAACAGAAATACGACAAATAGAATCATATGGCCAAAAATAAATGTTAAAAAAAAAGTTGCATAGTTGTGTTTGACACATGAAAACTGTAACAATGTATCTTACAAGGTAACACGATGTACCCTTGCTCTCACTTGAAATGTGTCCCCACATAAAGTCCTTGAATTTGAGGGTATTGGACCTGGAAAGTCCTTGAAAGGTATTTGAATTCGAAGTTAACCAGTGTGTGGGAACCCTGTATAAATGTATCTGCTATCTATTAGATGTCACAGCAATATTGCTGTAAAGATGAAAACAAATACTGTAAAATTAGATATTTTAAACATTTGTTCACTTATGAACAAATCATTTTAGTCAATAATCTTATCTCTACATTTTTTGTTTTATATGATTTTATGTTTTAAATGAAACTCGACTAGATGACAATTTTAAATGAATCGGCTCCTCCAAATTTCACTTTTATGGGTGTGTGCATAACAAATATCCCTTGGAGATTTCGGTAACACTTTATAATAGAGAACACTTATTCACTATTAACTACAACTTTTCCCTCAATAAATTCCTAATTTGCTGCTTATTAATAGTTAGTAAGGTAGTTGTTAAGTTTAGGTATTGGGTGGAATTAGGGATGTAAAATAAGGTCATGTAGGATAAGGAATTAATATGTGCTTAATTAGTACTAATAAATGGCTAATATTCTAGTAATGTGCATGCTAATAAGCAACTAGTTAAGAAACCATAAAATAGAGTGTTACTGAGATTTCTTATTTTTTGTATCTTGGTATTGTGTTGAAAGGCATGCTTTTTTATTTCTAATTATTTACAGACCATCAAGATACTCTCAAGCATTTTTTGATGACTTTACAAAGCGTCTGTCTGCAACTAACACTGAATTTGAAAGTTAATTCAAATTAAATGTATATAATTAATTATAAAATAATAATAATAATAATAATAATAATAATAATAATAATAATAATAATAATTGCAATTACTGGCCATTTTAATATACATATAGATAACCCTAATAATACTAGCACCAATTTATTTATTTATTTTTTTTTGCTTATCTATTCTGAGCACTTTGATCTCACTCAGCATGTGGAAGGATCCACCCACAGGATGTAGCTCTGTTTAATCACTTTTGCATTGTCTTTGATTTGTCATTCTTTCCTATCGCTGAAACCAGATGAAAAAAAGAAAGAAAAAAAAGCTACATATATGTACACTAGTGTTTTGTTCTTAAATGTTATCTCTGTGACACTGTCTTTGGCAAGCTGAACTTTAATTAATGCACCAATTATTAAAATTGCACCTATAAAGATTAGGAAAATTACTGGCAAGTGTAAGGCATCATGGAGAAACACAACAGCAGGGCAATGCATGAAAAGTAAATGCAGAAAAGCAGAGCTTATGTGGCAAAAAAACAAAACTAGAAATCAATTATAACATCTGCAGAGAATATGTTAGCACTTACAATGCACTTAACACTTACTCAAATGTTATCAACAAGAATATCAAAAACACATGTGCACTACTCGCCATTGCTGACAGGCTAATAAACCCTCTAAACCAGTAAACCAGTGAACTGTTTTCTACTCAGAAATGCAAAGAGTTTGCGTAATGTTTCAGTGATAAAATGAACACTAGAAGAGCGATTGATAGGTCTTCTTGTAGCTATGAAATTAATCAGATTCAGCCCCCACTTCAGCAGCATAGGAGGCAACCGACTGCAAAAATGAAACAGAGCAGCACCTTAAAGCTACCACCTGTTGTCTGGACACTCCACCCACATCGTTCTTTAAAAGTGTGTTTTTGTTGTCTGGAATCTGACCTACTAAATGCATTGAACTGTATTAAACAATATGAGTGAAAAGGCACCGAATACTAGGAATGACCCATTCCCCTTATCAGGGTGGACATGGAAAAATGGAGACATTTGCTGTTTAAAAAGCTGTAAAAAAAAAAAAAAGAAAAAAGAAAAAAAAAACTACTACTACTACTAATAATAATAAATTAAATTAAATATGCCTAAAATTCAAAAGGTGTTATTCATGTCAAAGACAACTTTAAAATTGATGTTGTTGAAAATTCTAAGGCATTAACATCATGATCTCTACTGGGGACACAAAAGACACCGAATCCCAGAAATGACCCATATAGTGTAATTTAGGTTTAAAGTTGACTGGGTTTTTGTCTCATTATCCGTCTCTAAATAATTATTGTTAAATTCTAATGTAACATAGCAACAACCAGTGACAGCTGCACACACATACAAGTTTCCATCACTGGTGATGTCTTTCTTTTCTGTCTTTCTTTCTCTTTTTTTCTGTCTTTTGTTGTGCTACTGCTGACACAAGACAGCAAATAAAAACAACAGCAGTAAAAACAAAGCAACTGCATAATTTATTACTGTGAGTCAGTGAGTAGCTATACATATGGCCTTATTCCTACAAAGAACAACCATAAAAATAAGGACAGAAAAACTGATATTTTTTGGATTTGTGCTCATCAAATTATGGTATTATCCATACAAAATGTTCATGGTAAACATTTCAGATAACAATTACATAAGGGATAATGCACAGCCTGTCGGTGCAGGAACATTAAGCATTTAATTTTAAAGAAAGCTGGCCGTTTTTTTTTGTATTTTACTTCTCTATCTGGTCTCACAGATTAAGCACATGGAAGTCGTCCTCTACGTATATACATCGCGGGGCTTGTTTATTGTCACTTAGGCCACTAGAAAAGATCAGTGATTACTCTGTGCTTAACAAGAGTGTGCAGCAAAGTGGTAATTTTGCCCTACTCAACATTCAGTCTCTAACTGGGACAGGAACGTTTCTTCAGGACTTCATCTCTGACAATAACTGTGATATGCTGATGCTCACAGAAACCTGACAAACACCTAATGACTTTGTTGAACTTGATCTGCTTTCTCCTCCTGCTTTCAGTATTTTGACTAAGCCCCGAATTGGAGGCAGAGGTGGGGGCCTGGCGGTGGTCTGTCGCCAGAGTCTTCATATTGAGCTGTCTCCTTTCCATGAGGTGACATCGTTTGAATATTTGGCATTTAAAAACACTAGTCACTCTTCACCGTTTATAACACTGGTGTATCGTCCTCCTAAAGTGAACACTGAATTTCTATAAGATTTGTGTGAATTGCTGACAGTTGCTTCTGCCCAATCTGGAAGTTTTTTCTTGTAATTTTTACATTCCAAAAACCGTTGTTAAATCCTTGATTGGACTATTGTGCATGGAAGCTGGTTGACGCTCTGCCATTCTCTGCTGCACTCTGTGATTCCCCACTCTCTGACTGTTGCTGAAGACATTCCTAATGTCTATGATGAAAGTATTTCTGAATCATTTTGCTCCCTTAAAATCTAGACAGGTCCACTTCTCCTTGGTTCAACTCCGAGCTTAGGGCAATGAAAACCAAGGGTCGCCGGCTAGAAAGGTTCTATAAGAAAACTGGCCTAACTGTTCACTCCGTGGCATACTCTGAACACATTAAGCAGTACATGTTATTAATGCAGCTTGATCGTCTTATTTCTCTACTTTCATTAATAAGTCCCAAAACAGGCCTAGAACATTATTTACTACGATTAAAGAGTTAACTCAGCCTCCCACACAGTCTCTAGAGGGCTCTGATCTAATGTGTGATGCTTTCCTGAACCTTTTTCAGAGTAAAACATCTCATACCTCTCAACACCCTACTTTGGTTCCCACTACCGAACTTCTCTCTTTATGCCATAATCACAGCTTTAACAGTTTTGACTCTATTGTCTAACTCCTCTATAGTCTTATTGATCCTGCACCTACCTCTTTACTAACAAATTGCTTGCCTGCTTTGTCACCATCCATCACTCACTTTATTAATACGTCATTGTCAACTGGAACTGTACGTGCTAAGCTTAAGATTGCTGCTGTCACCCCAGTTCTTAAAAAGCATGGTCTTGATCCTTGATCCCTAAGTAGCAATAGGATATATAGCTATATATTTCAAACTTATCTTTTCTTTCTAAGATATTAGAAAAAGTTGTTGCCTCCCAGTTACAGGTCTTCTTAACAGCACACAACCTTTATGAGCCTTTCCAGTCTGGTTTTCGTCCATTACACAGTACTGAAACTTCCCTGGTTAAGGTCCTTAACGATCTTTTCCTAGCTTCTGATTCTGGTGCTTTCTGCACTGTCCTTCTGTTAGACCTCAGCTTAGCTTTTGACACTGTTTGTCATGAGATACTCCTCTCACGGCTTTCAGCTATTGGAATTACTGGAAAACCTTTGAATGGTTTTCCTCCTATTTGACTGGGAGGCAACAATTTGTTATATATTCTGGTTCTGGTGTACATCAAGGTTCTGTTCTGGGCTCTCTCCTTTTCACTATTTATATGCTACCAATTGGACAAATAATCAAACGCTATGGGTTTAACTTCCACTGTTACGCAGATGACATTCAGATTTATTTTAGCACATCTTCCAACTCAGTGTTTTCTCCGCCCACTTTAACAAATTGCATCAAAGAACTCAAACTCTGGCTGGGGGCAAATTACCTAAAATTTAACTCTGATAAATCTGAGGTTATTCTGATTGGCTCTAAAGCTGTTGTATCAAAGCCTTCTGGTCAACTGGTGGATCTGGATGGTGATCTGATTATGCCGTCCACAACAGTTCATAATCTTGGTGCTCTCATTGACTCTCATTTAATGATCACGTTGGTAAAGTAGTTAAGACAGCTTTTTTCAACCTAGGTAATATCTCTCGTATTCAATCCTCTCTCAGTAAGCAGGATGCTGAAAATTTTATTCATGCTTTTGTCACATCTCAACTAGATTACTGTAATTCACTTCTTTATGGCCTGTCAGCTAAAAATATATATATATATATAAAAAACTACAATATGTTCAAAATTCTGCTGCTCCTTTGATTACCCACAAAAGTAAGAAAGATCACATTGCCCTAATCCTCTATCACCTTCATTGGCTTACGGTTTCTTTGCGCATTAACTTCAAGATATTAATTCCCACCTATAAAGCTCTTCATAACCTCGGCCCCACATATTTATCTGACTTACTTCTCCCCTATGTTCCTGCACGCTCCTTACTATCTTCTAGTGAAGGATTGTCAGTCACCCCTAAGTTTTGTCTGGTGACTCTGGGAGCTATAGGGCTTTCAGTGTTGTGGCTCCCAGATTGGGAAATGCTCTTCCCCTAAACGTCCGTTAAGAATCCTCGCTTCTCTCCTTCAAAAAGCATCTTAAAAACACTTTTTTTCCCCCTTGAGTATTATTCTTCAGTTCTTAGTTTGTAATTTGTACCATGGACGTTTATCTTCATTCTCTCTGTACCACTTAATGTAACTTTGTAAGTAGTCTCTGTACAGTACTTTACTTTCAGCTCTTGGTTTGTGTTCTGTCCTCTAGTATTGATGTTATTTGTTTCTGTTTCTTAAACTTGACTTGTAAAGTGATCTTGGGTGTGGAAAGGCGCTATATAAATAAAAATTCTTCTTCTTATTATTATTATTATTAGATTTATGTTTTAGACTTTTTTTTTAAAGAATTGTTCGAACAACCGGGTAAAAGGCGCGCATGAATGGTTGTTTTACAGCAGAAGGCAACGCCATTGCGTCTAGGCATTTGTGGATACTCTCTTATGCTTTTATGTTTTGTTTTGCTTTGTTTTTTTCCCACATGAACCGGTTCGACAGTATTCAGAAACGCCCGCAGAATACTTTAGTTTTAACTGAACTTTCGCTTTCACTTTTTTTTCTGTGTTAACGCACAGACAGCAAGTTTTTTCTTTGTCATAGCCGATATTTTGAGTGCAAAGTGTTATTTTGAAACTGAATACGTGCGTTTTGTCTTGACTCTAGCTCAGATATCGGTTATACTTGTTGGTTATACTCCATTTATTCATATATATACGATGAAGACTGTGCTGTGCTATTTTATGACGGCTGTGATCGCGTTACAGCGGGCCGAATGTCTCAAGAGGACCTATTATATTGGCATAAGAGAGGAAGACTGGAATTACGCACCGACCGGACGAAACCTTATCAAAGACCGAAGCATTGAGCAAGATGAGTAAGTAATGACATTTTTTTTTATTTATTTATTTTTTTTTTTACCAGTAACAGTAAACGTAATAGGTCAAATGTTACATTACTCTATTTATTTTAATAGGCTACTAGGCAACTAAAAATCAACACGATTTTTTTTCTTGATATGTGGATAAAGCTTCTTGCAAGTGCATGGTGATATGCTAACACTCTTATTAGTTAGCTGATTCTAATAGCATGTGTTGTTAGAATTAACCTTGAACTGTACATTAATAATACAATTTGATTCCATGGTGGATATTATCGATTATTTAATTAATACGATAAATTTCTCTCCGTCTAAATCCTTCCCTTTAACAGACAGGCATCGGCTTTTTTGTCGAATGGCTCTACCCGGATAGGGAGTGTTTACAAAAAGGCTTTGTACAGACAGTACACAGATGAGTCATATTCCCAAGAGATACCTAAACCTGAGTGGCTCGGCTTCCTCGGACCCATTTTACGGGCTGAGGTCGGTGATGTCATTGTGGTGCACATGAAGAACTTCGCAAGCAGGAATTATTCTCTCCACCCTCATGGAGTGTTCTATGAGAAGAATTCAGAAGGTTGGATATGCATTATCTCTATCAGTTACTGTACTCATTTTTTCTACATTAATTAAATAAACTGTTGTGGATAACCTTGGTACAACATATTTGTTTCTATCCAAGTAACAAATTAACAAGTAACTTTCTCTGTGGTTTCCACAAGATTTTTTGAGTTTTCAGAATTCTTTAAGTATATGTTAAGTATAACTTTACAGTGTCTGCATACATTCTATTACTACACCATTACAGGCCAAGTTACTAAATAGGCATTATTGTGTAAACATTGGCTAGTCATGCTTGTGATGCCAGAAATCGCAAGTGAGTTTAGCTTTAGTTTTTCATTGTCCAGTGTGTCCCCTATAAAGTCCTAAATGTATTGCATTTAGTCAAATTATAATATGGCTCCTTGAGCATTAGACTGGAAAAGCTCTTTTGCTTGTATTTGAATTCATTACTCTGTATTTTAGGAGCGTTGTATCCTGATGGCACCACTGGTGGTGATAAGAACGATGATGCGGTGGCTCCAGGTGAGAGCTACACATACACCTGGCATGTCAAACCAGAGTACGCTCCTACTGAAGCAGATGCCAGCTGTCTCACCTGGATTTACCATTCACATGGAGATGCACCAAAAGACATTGCATCAGGACTTATAGGAGCTCTGCTCACCTGCAAACAAGGTAAAGTCCACACATATGCCCTAATAAACGTGTAGAATAAATTTAGTTCACATGTGCACAGAAGACTGTACAGTATTTCACAGTACCAACTACTTCTTAGCATCAAGCGCTTCTTCCTCCTAATTCTGATTATTTTTACTCTTATCAGTCTTTTACTAATATTTTCTTTCTTTTTCTTTTTCTTTATCTTAGGCACTCTGGACTCTAGCCAAAAGCGGTCTGATGTTGATGAAGATTTCATTTTGATGTTCAGTGTGGTGGATGAAAACTTGAGCTGGTACTTGGAGGAGAATATTGAAAAGTTTTGCTCTGATCGAAATGCAACAAAAGACCTTGTGGATAGCGTAGATGAGGAGTTCAGAGAGTCCAACCTAATGCACTGTAAGTCTCAGGATGTCTTAAACTTTCACCTTATTCAGACAGATTATGAGGAATCTTTTAGGGCTGCCCCTGTCCCCTTTTATTAGTCGCAGGAAAATTCAACAGGAAGTGGAAAAGTTACACAGTCTGTGACGGACAGATAGTTAACAGCTGGTCTATATGGTAGTACAATACAATGGGCAGGACATCCAAACACTCACCTATCTTTCATTGATCTCAGATATGGCTTATCATCTATAATACTGTATGTAAATAGTATCAACTTAACATGGCCGCTAAGTCTAATGTTAATGTAAAAAATATGAGCTATTTAAGCGTCTGTGTGGAGCTGAATAGTAGTGCGCTTACTGCATGACAGATGAAGCGCTGGTGCTATCACTTGCTCTTAAAATACTCCACATCATTCTTAGTCATACAGATAATAACATATTTCAAATCTGTAAAGACTCTATGTTTATTTGTGGGCACTCACAATAACACCAAAACATTGCGCTTTTGTAAAATAATGAAAGTGAACAGGATGCGAAATATCTACTTTCCCATGAACCAATTCGAAGAGGAAACAAATATACTCAGATTATGTGATCCATATGAAACATGCATACAGGCGCATCCACTACTGGGGAGATGACCAGTCGCTGACTTTTTGTCTTAAGCTGCAAGCCGAAAGAAACCACTAGTTTGAGTAAATTATTAAAATGTTAATGCAGTTTCCATACTGTTTTTCCGTGACACATTCATAATCATTACTTCTGCCGGTGTGCTGTGGCAATTACGCGTGCACTTGAACCCTTATTAGGCTATGTAGGCAAAGGCTCATTATTATAATTTAAATGGTTTATTAATAAACGTGCGTTTAGTCGACTAAACACTTAAAAAAAACTTTAGTTGGGGGCAGCCCTATTTATCATAGAAATAAAAAAGGTTGACCATTTGTATTGATGTGTTTTATTCAAATATTCTATACATGTCTATTCAAAGCATCTTACATTGCATTGTATAGCAGTTAAGTAAGTGATTAATAGCAAATAAGTGATTAATAGTAATCTTTTTTTATCTGTAGTATTGAAATTGTTTCACTGGATTTGGTACTGCTGACTACTAAAATTTTGGTATTATGTCGCCGTCTTCAAAGAATCATCACTGTAGCTTTGATATTGGCAAATGCCATGCTGTCACAGCTACCGTAATGTCTGTAACCAAGAGTAATACATGTTATAAAAAATAAAATCATGATGTGATTTTTAGCTGATGACACATACATTGATGGAAAGTACCTTCTTGTATCTGTTTCACTTTGGAACAAGGACATTCAGAAATGTTTATATCCAGAGTTCTCTACACTGTAAAAGACCATCACAGTTATTTGTGGTTTTAATTTCTAAGACTGAAATTGTATTATTTAAATGAATAATAGGCAGAATGATTGTTTTTCTTGTATTTATTATTAAACCCATGTAATTTCATCTCCTTTATTTCTCAGTGTCAGTTGTTGAGTTTGTTCTTATCTTTTCTCATTAGCAATCAATGGATATGTTTATGGAAATTTGCCTGCACTGAAGGTGTGTGTCGGACGTCCTGTGTCTTGGCATCTCTTCGGCATTGGTAATGAGGTGGACATTCATTCGGCTTATTTCCACGGACACACCCTCATGGATCGCATGCACCGCACAGATGTCCTTAGTCTGTTTCCTGCCACTTCTGTCACTGCAACAATGATCCCCAGATCAGAAGGAAAATGGTTGTTAAGTTGCCAAGTCAACGACCATGTGAAAGGTAATAACTGATCTATTGTCTATATTTTTTCAATGCTCTTTTTTTTTGTCTCTAATCAGTGTACAATCACTTTCTTTTTTGATTTGTAGCTGGGTACAGGGTTCATGTTTTAAGCTCCTTGTAATTCCTACTCTGAAAAAGAAAAGTCATGTCATACCAACAGTTTGAATACATAAATGTAACTTGTCAGGATAATTTCCATTATTCTAAACTGAATTCATTTTCAGAGCTGCAACTCTGTTGTCTTTATCAGTAATTAAATTCAACGTGGTTTCAAAAGGACTGATTAACTTAGCACTGCTTATAACGTTTTCTTTGGGTTTTCTTAAACTTTTGCTTTTGCTTTTCTCAAGTTTAATTAAGGGAAGCAACTAGAATTATGATTTCAAGATATCTGAATCTCTCTCTGTTCTTGTGAGCAGCAGGTATGCAGAGTTTCTATGAGGTCTCGGCCTGTGGGTCCTCAGTCTCTCCAACAGAGACCCCTGGCAAAGAAAGGCGTTTCTACATCACTGCTGAGGAGATGGTTTGGGACTACGCCCCTTCAGGGATGAACTACATGACAAATGAAAGCCTGACTGAAGCAGACAGGTAAAACTCAGATTTAGAGAAGCTTTAATGCATGATTGAGTAACTCAAGACTCACTAGAAGCTCTGATCTGAAATTGCTGATGGATTCTGAAAGCCCTTATGGGTGGTGCTCAGACTCTTTGCTTATAAATGTTTTTGAATAAATTTGAATTGGATAAACTTTTGCCACTATTCATTAGTACACAGACAATGACTGAAAACAGAAAGAAGCAGTAGAAAACTATTGTAAATAAATAAAAATGTAAAGATAAATGAGAAAAAAAAGTTTATTTATTAAGATTTTATGTAATTAATGCAATTATCACATATGATGTGATTAGGTCTGGTATGATCTCTTATTTATACTTCAAATTTACTTTTATTTTTTTTATTTATAATATGCATGTTAACATCGTCATTGTATTAGAGTTTGTAAGTTAATGTGTTTCTTTTCCTGCAGTGACTCTGAATCGTACTTTAGTCGTGATGGTGGTAAACTGGGTGGAAAATACTGGAAGGCCAGATACATTTCATACACTGATGAAACATTTACTACCAAAACACATATTGTGGGCTCAGATAAGCATCTTGGAATTCTGGGTAAAATCTTCACTTGCGTTTTACATGTTTATGAATGCTTATGTGAATGCCTTAATTGCAACATGACCATGCAGATGTCAGCAATGAGGATTTAATCATTTCACAGGAGTAGCAAATTTTAAATGAAGATTTAGGAGGTCAAAAAAAAAATAATAATAAATAAATAAATAAATAAAAATACATGGTTAACAATAAGACCAGTAACATACTGCACTCCCTCCCCAGGTCCCGTGATCAGAGCAGAGACTGGTGATGTTATCATTGTGACATTCCTTAACAGAGCTACACATGACTACAGCATTCAGCCACATGGTTTACATTATGAGAAGGCCTATGAAGGAGCGAAGTATCAGGATGGTAAGTCATATACAACTATAGGTAGACACAGATATACACATAGATCTTAAAGCTAGGGCTTCTAAATGGGGCGAAAGAAAAGTAGAGGGACAGTCATTTAACAAAGCTTAAGAACCACTGCTTTATGCCTTTTGTGACAGTTTCATTTGGAAACTGAATATCAGTGAACACAGAATAATATTTGATAGTTTCATACACAGATTGCATAATATTTGTCTACAATATTGAAAATACGAAGTATAAGTCAAAGTCTGGGTTCCTCGAATCTTGACCTGGAGAGTTTAGCTCCAACCCTGATCAAACTCACCTAGCTGTGATTTTCTAATGATCCCAAACATATTGATTAGCATGCATGCTCAGGTGTGTTTGATTAGGGTTAGATCTAAACTCTGCAGGAAAGTGGGCCAGATTTGAGGATCCCTGGTCTAAGTTTTAAGTCATAAGTCTAAGATACTTTTTTTGCTTGTCTCCTCCACAGGTACTCAGAAAGCCGGTGCCTCTGTGGCTCCTGGTAAAAAGTTCACCTATCGTTGGAGAGTAATTGAAGGTCCCTCCAGCAGTGATCCTGCTTGTCTTTCACACTTGTACTATTCTGCTGTTGATCCTGTTCGGGACACCAACTCTGGTTTATTTGGGCCCATACAAGTGTGCAAGAAAGGTGTTCTTGATGGAAGTGGACATCAGGTAACAAACACACAAAGACCTAAACAGACAATATGATACTTTCCACAAATAGGGTACGAAATATGGCTTAAAAATGATTGTGAAATATATATAAAACAGGTTTGCAAATCTGTCCTAAATCAAGCAGTCACTCAACTGGGCCATACAAATTTAGATCTATATATTAATAAACTTATATTTCCATAAACTAAAGAAACAAAAAAAAAAACTTTTGATGATTTTTTTTCTTAAGGGTTGATTGTTTGAAAAGCGCAGTCAATTTGTTTTTTCATGTTGCTTTTCAGACTATGAATGAATATAATGGCTAATTTGTTTTGTGTGTGTGTGATGTCTTTCCATGTTGTGGGTGTCTCTTAAGCATGCTGACAAAATTCAGCATGAGTTTTTTTTGCTGTTCTCCGTGATGGATGAGAATGAAAGCTGGTATCTGGAAAAGAACATTGAAGAGTTTGGCAGCAGTGATTTAAGTGATCCAGATAATGAAGAGTTTCAGGAGAGCAATAAGATGCACGGTATGTGTTTGTGTGTTTTTATTCATACAGTCATGTACAATTACTTCTTCACTTCGTAAACACAAATTTATTGTTTCACAGTATCCTAATTTTGTACATGTTTATTTCTTCTCAGCGGTGAACGGCTACATGTATGGAAACCTGCCTGCTCTGGAGTTGTGTAACGGGGAGCACGCTATGTGGCACATACTTGCTTTGGGCAATGAGGTGGATAACCACGGTGTCTATTTTGAGGGTAACACATTTCAACAAAACGGGATGAACCGTGACACTCTCAGTGTCTCGCCACATACCACAGTGACTGTTAGCATGACACCCGACAATGATGGTAAGTCACAGCGCTTTTACACCACGTAAATGTAGATGCTAAATGAAGGCGCGTATCCTGTAAACTCAAACAATGGAAGATATGACTGGCTTTGACACGTTACTTGTAATGCTTTTACTAAAAATGATTTTCAATGTTGTGCTGGATCCTAACCCAACTAACAATGTTTATCTCCCAGAATGTTTAGGAAAAGTTCTTTTCCTGATGATATAGATCAGTGGTCTCAAACTCAATTCCTGGAGAGCCGCAGCTCTGCACAGTTTAGCTCCAACCAGCTCTAACCTACACTTGCTTAATAGTTTCTAGTAATCCTGAAGACCTTGATTAGTTGGATCAGGTGTGTTTGATTAGGGTTGTGCAGAGCTGTGGCCCTCTAGGCATTGAGTTTGAGACCAATGATATAGACAGATAGCACAAAACTGAATATAATAATGAAAACAATACTGGTGGAAAAAAAAATGGAAATTAGTGAAATATATACATGCATACTTGGTAATTTGATGTTAATAAAATTCTGGACCTGCAACATGGTTGCCAGTTAGTAAATTATGAAAATTCCAAAAATTCAAGTATTCAATGACCCTATTTTCAAGTACAGCTAAATATAAAATATACTGAATATTAATTGCTTTAACCCAAAGGTGACAGTGTTTGGAACAGAAACTCTATTGGGTGATAGCAGTGAGGAAGAAAAACCTCTGGCCAAGTGTAGAAAGAACAAATAGAGCAAATACAACATGATTGATTCTAAAGCTCAAGTCAATTTCTATAGTTTCTATATGGTATTCAAAATTGAAAGCAGCTTCTTTTCTTAGAGACTGGCAGGGGGGACAACAGACTTGGGTGAGATCATTGAGGGAGGGGTTGTAGTCTAACCAGCAAGTTGAAAATATATGGGGGTAGAACTGCAATATAGCGATCAGTAGGGAGTGGTTAATCAATTAATGTTTCCACAAGAATCCTGCTAGTCATTTAGGTCTACTTTGCAATCCTAGCTGGTCCTGGCATGATGTGTTATGGCCTTACCTGGAAATAGGGGGTCTGCATCAAGCGATTGGTTGTTGAGGTCTGTGTAGGTGTTTGCTGACCATATAGGTGGTATTTGTGGTATTTGCTGTGGTTGTACATTTTTAAGAGTTTAGCTCCAACTTTGATCAAACTCACCAAACTGTGACTTTCTAATGATTTTGAAGACATTGATTAGCATGCTCAGGTGTGTTTAAGAGCTAAACTCTGCGAAAAAAATTGATCTTGCAAGCCAGATTTGAGGATTCCTGGCTTATGGGCCTATTTACACCTCGTCACTTAATGCATTTTCTCTGAACTGATATCTATCTGATTTGTTAAAACGTTTCCATTTACACTTGGCCACATAAATGTGCCTTTGCAAACCGGATATAAATCTGGTCTTCAATTCCCGCGCTATATGCAAATTCACGTCATCTAAACCAACAGGTAAGTGCTGCATTTTATTCATTATTTCAAGATCAAATGCTGCAACAGGAGAGGCGCGGCATCACCACTGCAAAGATAGGTTAAGGCCACCGTACACTCCGCTAAAGACCATCCGCGGCCGCTCACCTTCCTCATTACATACTTTTCATCATCAGGAGGGCTCGCGGACAGCCGCGCACTCCGTCCGGGTGCAGGGAATTGTTTGAGACTGCGTGGACGGTGCGCGTACAACACCGCATGTGCAAGAAAAAGGCAGCAGAGATGCAAGAATACTGCGGATGTGTCGAACTCAGCAATCTGCGCTTATCCGCGGATGAGTATGCTTTGAAAGCTGCGTGGACGCGACTGCGCACGAGATGCGTCCGAGCGCAAAACGCGAAGTATGCCTGGGCCATCAGTCTCACTACTTTTAAAGAAGATGATTGTGTGTTGAGTGTCTGTGACTTTCAGTTTCATATGTGGCAGTTTATGTGTCGGCTACTCATCCCCGGTGATGCTTGTTGCTGTAGCGCTGTCAAATCTGACTATAACACGCCATATAGCCTATAAAACGCTTTCTGACGTTTTATTTTAATTTAAGTTTTATTTAATTCTTATTATGTTAATATTTTGGGAGGAGTGACATTTGCATATGTGGTTTCAACAACCAGATGCATTTAAACTTGTCCAGTTTAGTCTGGAATGTGGCCCAGACCACCTCCTGAAGTGGTTTGAGCGATCGTATTTAAATGTGTCTCGAAAGCATTTCATAAGACATTTACACCTGGTCTGTTCACGATTGGATAGCTATCTGATCAGAGAAAATGCATGAAGTGACTAGATGTAAACAGGCCCTATATGAAACAACAGGCTCTGAAAAGGTCTCTTTTGGTTTGAGCCATTCCAGTTCAATTAAGTGGCTAAAAAATGGCCAGTCAATGTTGTTAGTATTCTCCTAGTTGCATTACAGGGCTGCCTACACAAAACCTGCATGGGCCCAAAAGATACAAAAGTTGCTCTGGGCCCGAACGGGCTAGCCCACACTGGGCCATCATAAGATTAATGTGGACAGTCCGCTAGTGTGGCCTGCTCACAGAGAGTCCGCAGTGAGCCCAAATCTGTGGAAAATCTAAACGTATTGTATAGTCTAAAACATGTTGAAGATAAGCCGACAGGATGTTATTAATTAAATGATTAAATGATAAGCTGTTTCCTCAAAAAAAATATTAATTCAGCACAGTGAAGGCTCTCCTCCATTGACATCCATTTAAAATAAAAAAAAAAAAACTCCATCTGGTCTCCTTACCTGCGCTGCAGCGTTGGCATGTGCAAACCGTTATGTTTTTGGTTTTTTTTTGGTTAAAAGGTTGCAGGCTTGCCTTCCAGTGGCTTTTTTTCTAGTAATTCTGAGGACCTTAATTAGCTTGTTTAGGTGTGTTTAATTAGAGTTGGAGCTAAACTCTGCAGAAAAGTGGACCTCGAGAGTCAGAGTTGAGAACCCCTGTAATAGGCCATGTTACAACCAGTAAAAACAGTTGACCTGCTATTATATAACATTAGACCTAAAATATCATAATATTAATCCAACACACCCTAACTCCTAATAGCATTGTTTGTTATTCTGCCTAATAAGGTTAAACTGACCACTTTAGCAGTACGGTTATCAAAACTTACCTGGCTTGATGACTTAATAACAGGAAGTCAGCAGTCCTCCTGTCTGTTGCAGCTAGGTTTTAGATTTTCTTTTTACATGCTCTTAAATGACGTGACAGTGAGACAGAAGACTGAACACTTATTGAACCTGTTCTTGGAATACTTTCATGAAACTAAATATGTCCTAAAGTTATCTTCACCTTTTTTTTATGTCAAACATCCAGATTATTTGCATTGACAGATAATATAAAATATAGTACTGTTATATAATATATATGTGATAAAGATAAATAATAAATAATAAAATATGTTTAGCAATTTAAACAGCAAAGAAGTAATTTTACAAACGCAAAGTGTTCAGCAGCAACACAGACAGAAATGGAAATTTTTGGGGGAATCACAACTGGAAAATAATACCACAGATGAAGTTCAAAAAATGATGGGAACTGCCACCCATTAGGGTTCAAGGTGTCGTAGATTGAGCACAACAATTGTTTAACAACATTAACGAAGATTATACTAGTTTTTTTGCTTTGATATACAGTATAAACATGTATAAAATGTATAATGTATGAAAAGCTTGCTGTTTTGTTAAATGATTAAAATATTTAAACAGAATACAGGATATATTATTCTTTTTGACAGTAAAGACATTTACTCATCAGTATGCTCTCCTACCTCAGGCCAGTTTGAGCTGAGCTGTCTTACGGGTGATCACTACCAAGCTGGCATGCGTCAGCATTATGAAGTCAAGCCCTGTTCAGCAAAGACTCCTGCACCAGAACATTTCACCTCCCCAGTACAGTACTACATAGCAGCAGAGGAAGTTGAGTGGAATTATGCCCCAGACCGCACTTGGGAATTAGAGAAACACAGAACTACACTGGGTGAAAGGTATACACACAAACTTATAAGTATATGTATGTACACAATCTTAAGTTCAGTTGTAAAATGTAAGGATGTGGGGGTAGATTTGGGTTAGAGTTGAGATTCCAACTGAGATGAGTCAAGTCTTGTGCTTGAGACCCTCTATTTCACACAAAGTGAGCGACACAGTTTTATATGTTTACTGTTATTTTAAGATTACTAGAATGCGTACACGTTTTCTTTTATCTTTCCTGCTTTACTCAGCCCTGGAAATATTTACCTCAAACAATCAGAAAATCGGATTGGTGCTAAATATAAGAAGGTGGTGTTTCGTGAATACACAGATGAAACATTCACCAAAAGGAAACACAAGGATCCGGAGGAAGAACACTTGGAAATAATGGGTATGGCACATCTGACTCCTCAAGATTTAGTTGTATATTTTGTAATTCTTTAGCTCTCTAAAGTAATTTCAAACCTGCTTCTCAATAATCATACATGCATACAAGAGTTGAAAATAGTAACAATACTGTGTATTAAGTCATCTCTATTAATAACTATTAATAAAGTAATCTCTCTGTTTTAGCTCTTTACCTTCGCTTTTGTGATTCTATGGTAACTCATTTTATCTGCAGGACCCATCATTAGAGCTGAGGTTGGTGAGAGGATTCAGGTTACGTTTAAAAACAAAGCCAGCAGGCCATATTCTATTCATGCCCATGGAGTGAAGACCAGTAAAACCCATCAAAATGGTGTTCAGCCAGGTTTGTTATTACACAAATTTATTTATATATTTATGTGGACAGGAATGATTGTATGATATACTTAAGCATACCTTTCTGTGTGCATATGTTATGTGTGTTATAGGTGATGTGCTGACATACAGCTGGACAGTTCCAACACGATCAGGTCCGGGTCCCAAAGATCCAAACTGTATAACATATGCCTACTACTCCTCTGTCAGCTTAGTTGAGGTATAAAGATGAAAACATTAAGTGAAGTTGATGATGTGAGTTTTTACAGTATGATTATAGATTAACAACTCTACTATGTGAATGTTTTTCAGGACTTGATGAGTGGTTTGGTGGGTCCACTGATAGTGTGCCGCAAAAACACCCTGAACACCAACAGACGTAGAACAGATATTGATAAAGAATTTGCCCTCCTTTTTATGGTGTTTGATGAGAATTTGTCTCATTACCTGGATGAAAACATAAAAACTTACCTCAACACAGACTCAGAAGATTTTGACAAATATGATGGGGACTTTATGGAGAGCAACAAAATGCATGGTAATTGTGTGTGTGTGTGTGTGTGTGTGTGTGATTGTCTGTGTAACAAGTTTACTGGAGAAAAACACGGTGTCTTCAGTTTGACTTTTTTTTAAGAATTTAAATCTCTCTCTTTCTCTTCCACAGGTATTAATGGAAAGTTGTATGCTAACCTCCATGGGTTAAATATGGCAGAGAATGACAAGACCGAGTGGTATTTGATAGGACTGGGGAATGAAGTGGACATGCACACTGTGCATTTCCATGCTCAGAGCTTCATTTACAGAGTATATACATAAACACACCAGGGCAGATCAAAAGGGGGTGGCATGAGGACAATCAGGGGTGTCGACATCACAACAAGTGCCGATGCGTATTTCTTAAGAATTTATGGCCTGACATACACATTATCATGTCCATAAATATGTGAATCAGTTGCATTTCTGTAGAGGAAGCTCAAAGCAATCATTTTACTTATTTACTTTACTTACATTTTCTTATCAGTTGATTGACTGTTTATTTGTTTCTTTTATTTTATTTTGTTTATAAATTAGACACTGGGCATGCTGCATGTATGTTCAGCTTTTCTTAAATTATTTTGCTGTACATAGTTTTTATCAGATCACATTGAAGCACTGCTACTGAAAGCAGACTAGGAAACACTGCTTACATTTACGTGTTATATTTTGGGATACTAAATGCTAGGATAGTCTCCCCTACCTCATGCCACCCCAGTAGATCTGCTCCTGAAACACACTAATGCATAATTACAACGTAAGTGTTAAAATGTCTCTCAAACACTCTCATTTTCTCTCCTCAGACAGATCATTCTCATCGTGCTGGTGTATACGGCCTGTTCCCAGGAACATTTCAGACCATAGAAATGACTGCAAAAAGTCCTGGACAGTGGCTGCTTCACTGCCACGTGACCGACCACATCCATGCGGGCATGGAGACGCTTTTCACTGTTCATCCTAAAGGTTAGTAGTAAAAGTTTTCAAAAAGGCCTACAGAGCTCCTAGCCTAGAGAGAGCCTTCAAGGTTAGCATAAGGATGCTTTCACACTATAGTTTATCATGTGAACCTGAATCTGTTTGCCCTTAGAGTTCAAGTTGTTTGGTTGGTGTAAAATCATTCTTCCAAGCTCAGACATACATTAGTCCAATTTTGCTCCTAGAGGGTCAATGTCTAGCAGACTTGCACTTCAGCTTGCTTCCACATCTGCTTGGAAGTTTCTAAAAATCCTGAAGACCTTAATGAGCTGGTTCAGGTTGGACACCCCTATACTAGTGAACCATACCCAAGTCTACTTGAAAAAGTAGTCAGTTGCAGTTCATTGTTGGTATGAACAAGGGCTGCATATTTATATTAATTCAATTAATATAAATTAAATATATACATGGGGGAGGAAAACTAAACCATAAGGAAGCTTTTCTATGTAGCCCATTCCGTGCTCAAGTTTACGAATAAAGCTCACCAGCAAAAGTACTGGCCGTGTGTTGGGAAAAATAGCAAGGACATATTTTAATTATTCATTAATAAGCTATTGTTTTCTAATTAATAAGCTATTGTTGTCTATAGATATGTTTCTCACATCTGTGAGGCAAGTAGCCTACTGAGTTTTGGTTCATTTTTGTGGCGCATTCCAGTTTTTGAAGACCAAGGCGACAAAGTGCGTCTTGTTTTTTTTTTGTTTATATTACAAAAGCACAACATTTTGTTGATACTGTGAGTGTACACTAATAAAAGTAGACCCTGGACGGTATTAGGGGACATGGGTCACAAACTAACGAGGGGTTAGTTGCAACACATGTGGTTTAAATATTTCCACACATTCTAGCATAACCAAATTTATGGTATTAATAGTTGCCATATCAACACTATACAGAGAAAAAAAGTGTGGCCAAATTCCAAAGTATTTTGACGATATCGCTAAATATTTATTTTACCGTAGTAAAGTAAGTACATTTCTGGCTGAAGTAAATTTTTCATCTCAGTTTTTGGTATTAATGTAAAATGAGACAAATCTGCTAATATTTTAATCTCCAATCTGTATCAATTCCTTAAAAACACCATTATTTTATTTGACAAAGGGAATAATTTTATTTTATTGACAAAGTATTTTCTTTTTTTTTGTTTGTTTGTTTTTTATTATTATTATTATTATTATTATTATTATTATTATTATTATTAGATCACATAACATTTTAAGCTGTCATATGGTCATATTACAACGTGCCTCTCACATATTACAGTGTAACCCACCTATGGGGTATGTTGTCACATTTCACTTAAATTATTATTATTATTATTTTTTTTTTTTTTTGAGGTAAATAATGAAAAAACCTATACACTGTGACCTGTGTTTAAAAGTTGGCTGTATTATTTATTGTAAAAAAAAAAAAAAATTGACTGGCATTAAAAACTATTTGCAAATAATATTCAGTGTTCATACGATCATGAAAAATCAGAAGAAAAAAAAGATGGAATTTAAAAACAGCAATTACCAGGCCTGGAAACGTTTTGGAAAAATAAATCCAGAAAGTTTTGGAAAAGTCCTGGAAATTTATTTTACAAAACTCTGTATAACAGAATTATGTTTAATCAGGTCCTGGATTTTGGGGTGGGGTTGCGCATATATTGCATAGTTTGCATAGGTTTACTCATTCCCGCAGCATTCGGGTTTAAAATAAGGTAAATTACTGCACCCATTTGGTGTAGGTTAAATGAGTATGTAAATCCACACAGACTGTGACAGATTAAATCAGTTATTTGAAAACAGGATGAGTGATTCAGCTGTACTGCGTCATCTCTCTTTCACTCTCTCTCAAAGTGGCTTCACATTGGCACATCTTGTCTGCTCTACAAGAGCTGCTGCTCGCTGCGTTACAAGACTCGCTTGCATTTCAGGAGGTTGACAGAACTAATTGCGTCATTGGTGGATCTTCACAAAAAAAATGTAGCATTTGCACATCTTTTTAAAGTCTTATTAAACCATTCGTTACTCGCAAGCTCCAAAGGCGGCCAACGCAGCAAATGGTCACTTCCTGTGGCTGAATAACTTTTTGCAACTTTAATCTGTTTTAATTTAAGGTTTATTCAATTTTTGTATATTTTTTTTTTACCTGAATACTGTTAGACTGAAACTATTTCCAAAACAAAATTCAGGTCCTGAGTTTAACTGATAATATTGGTTAAGCAAATTACAATATTCAGTGATGTGATGATATGTTCATGATATGTGGCTGGCACAGTTGCAGCTTGTACTTATTATTAAAACAAAAAGAAAGCAAACAAATAGTATTAATAGACATTTATTTTAGTTAACATATGCTATGACAAATTTTAACATATTTTTATTCTAATTGTAAAAATAACGGAATGTCAGGTCATGAATATTGTCTCAAAAGTCATGGAAAAGTCATGGAAATTTATTGGTCAAAATGTGTGCGAACACTGAATATTATTTCTCTCCCATGTGTCCCACAGAATCATATCTAATGGCTTTATTGTACAATAACTAGAGCTGTGTTTCCATTACCCTTCAAATTGCACAAATTGGAATTGCGAATTGATAATGCGGTCAAAGGAAACAATTTTGCAAAAACTCCTTTAAATCGCATAAAACTCTTTCAGTTAAATGTAATGGCTAGTGTGATGACTGCTATATACGTAAACCTACCAACATCAAGTATCTGCGCATAAATCTCAACATAACTGTCGCCATGACTTATCGATAACATTGGTTAATGGAAACGCTGTCATTTTTTTTATTGACAATTATGAAATAACACAGTTTTACACAATTTTCTAATGGAAACGCAGCTTAGGTGGTCAGTATAAAGTGTAAAAGTGTGTGTGTTCAGAATCAGCACATGAATCTCAACATGACTGTCGTCATGACTTATCATGAGAGGAAAAAATAATGTTTTAGTCACATGGCATCAGTTAATGGAAACACTGTCATTATGGTTTGTTTTATCGACATGTATAAATATCGCAGAAGTTTTGTGCAAATCTACAGCTTGAGTATTTTGAGCTGTGTTTTTCTGACTCACAAACATCATGAATCAGCACATGAATCTCACATGACTTACCGTGAGAGGAAAAAAGCCAACTAAACAGTCAATGTGGAGGATGGACAGGACAAATTCCACATGACCAACCACTGCATCATACTTCTTCATAACTTTTGTTTTATTTACAACAGTCTTGTGATATTTTTTTTTTTTTTTACATTATATAGAAAGTCTTTTGGACTCACAAACATCAAGAATCAGGGCATGAATCTCAACAATCAACAAAAAGCTTTTTTGTGACATTTATTTATCTGAATGTTTTGTTGATTGTCACCATTGTTGAGGTGCCAGTTATTTACTTTTTTTTTTTTTAAACAATCTTTAACTATTATTTCCATTAATGTTAAATGTTAGGCAGCCTTTTTTTTTTTTTTTTTTTTTTTTACAGTGCATGCTTAAATTGTTGTCATGACAGATTAATATATAGATGTACGTGTGATAAGAGATGGTATTAGAGATATGGTACTTCTAACCCGATGCTCATCTCAGCCGGGTGACCAGTTCTAGTAGGAGTTCTGGTTGTACTGAATTTATTCCGTTTAGGAATTATATTATTATAAGAGTTATAAAACAACAGAATGTTGTATGTAGCGTTCCAAAGATCTGTGCCACACAATCCTGTTTCTGGACTCAGCAGGTACTTTTTTGATGGCTTGGTTTTTGTTCTGATTGGCATTTGGCATTTTCAGCTGTTGGACCAAGGGTGTCCAATCCGGCTCCTGAGGGTTGCTATATTGCAGAGTTAGTTCAGCTAATCAAGGTCTTCAGGATTACTGGAAAGTTCTAGACAAGTTCAGAGAATTGAATTTGCCACAGGTCCAATCAAAATGCAGAAACATCTAAAAACGAATAATTGCGCCTGAGCTAAATTCAGAAATGTCAAAATTCAGCACATCAGAAAGTCGTTGTCCAGCACTGTAAACTCTGCTTTGCCTTTCGACAGAGGAGTCCAAACCCTAATTAAACACAGCTGAACCAGCTAATCAAGCTCTTACTAGGCATACATTCCAGGCAGGTGTGTTGAGGCAAGTTATATCCGAACTCTGCAGGACAGTACTGAGTTTGGACACTCTGTCCTTGTGGTCCATTTTATATTTTATGTTTGCTTTCATTTTAAAAAGTGCTGATATTCGTTACTTGGCTGAAAGTTGTCTCTGTCTATTTATTTTGAATTTTTGTGTCCCTTATTGGAATACTTTTGTATTGCAAATATATACAAATAAAAGAATACATATATATTAAAGAGAGAGGATACCAAGAAATTCACTGTGGTCCTTCTCTATAGGGGCATGGCCTACTTTTGATAAATGAAGATTAATAAACACAAAATGACACCTATAAAATGATGCATGTACTTTCTTTTTGAGCTCTCTGTTGTGTTAATAATAATCTCTTTCACCTAGGGATTTTATTATGCCTTTACTTTCTAGTGTAAACAACTGTTTAGAGTGGATGAATGACTAAACTGGATTAAATGAGTGTCTGTAGATTTATAGGAATTTATATGCATTCTGTTATTTGTATTTTACTCATCAGGGTCAAGCAATGATTGGAAAAGTCCAGACAGTGGTAAATAAACATTCATATTCACTGCATGGTTTATGTTCATAGAAATTCATGTGATGTTCAAAGGCAATGTTAAAACTGGTTTTACAAATGTTGTCCTGTGTTTTTCCCCCTAGTCTTCAGACATTTTGGAAGCCTGTCTACTGTGATGTCATGTCTCTTTGGATTGGTTCTAGTACACTTTGTATCAGACTGAAAAAAGATAAAAGTGACCATGAGCCCAACAGAATGAATTTTTGTTGCTGCGACACTGATGCTCACTACTACCTCATCTGGTATTCTCACTGTATAGCTGTTAGGAAAACCTTTCAACATTTGAGAGAAACTATTATAGAATATATCTGCAAGCACCGATGACGGGCACAAGCCCCAGTGGCTTCATGGAAGACAGTCCACAGCAGGCACATGAATTTTAAAGTCAGTCTGACTGTTGAGTTGCAGCAGTGAAAGGGTTACTGTAGAATAGCAAGAGTGTGAAACAGATACAATTAAAATATCTATAAAAATTCTGAATGATCTATAAGCATTTGTAAAATACTTTTATAAAACTACTGACAGTTCAGTACAGTAGAACTGTTTCTATGAATGTATTTGTCATTTTAACTAATAAAAACAGACAGAAAAAGGATTAGGCTTATAATAACTTATAATAATCTAGTGGACAACTCTAGTATTACAGCCTTCATCAATCAGCCGAAATGTCTGATGGATTTAAATGTGCTGTTAGGCCCCAGAACATCGGAAATTGATAAAACTAAGCATGTTTCCTCAGAATTATTGTTCTCCATATGTATAAACATACAAGAAAATGACTCTTTGCTTTTTCAACGGTACTTTAATAAATCTGCATGGCAACACCATCCAAAATATCCAAAAGCCATTCGCAATTTACTAACGACAGATAACTGTAATGTGTCAGGTTTTGTGAAATTCTAAGCATGTTAAGTGCCTCAAAAACACTGGAAAAGAATATTAAAGTTTGATGCACTGGCATGGCAACAATATTTAAGACATGGAGAAATGTACATCCCGGCATCTCATTCTATTCTATTCCTTTTCTATCATTTTCTTTTTCAATTTTTGTCTATTTATATTTACATATGTGTTTTGTTTTTGTTTTTTTGTTTTTGTGACACTAGAAAAAATTCCTTGTATGTGCAAGCATACTTGGCAATAAAGCTCTCTCTGATTCTGATTCTGATTTCTTTCGTAGGAAACCATTGTCTGGGCATAGATCACAGACATCCTGGCACCCATTCCGGTTGTTGGGTGAGGGGTTGGTTGTGTTATTTGTTAAATAAAATATAACAGTGTGTCTGATTTGTCCAGCTGTTATAGTATTGTTTAAACTTCTCTTAATGGTAAAGCTGAGTGTGCTATGGCTAAAAAAACATGGGAAAGTTAGATTTGAATTATTGTTTATAATAAAATGGATTGTTGGCATACCTGTCAACACTCCTGTTTTTTCCCGGGAGTCTCCAGTATTTAAAATAGGGATGTGACGAGATCCAATGTGTAGGATATCTCACGAGATCTCGCGAGATCCGACTGGTCTCGTGAGATATCCTCGCAAAACATTTTGCAGTGTTTAAATTAGAGCTGAACGATTCATCGTTAAAATATCAAGATCTCCATTCAAACACCAACGCGATTTTATTCCTGAATGACAGCGATTTAGCTATGTGTATTTCACATCCGAGTGTCAGTGGAGCGTGAAAAGTATGTTTTGTCGCTGCCCATGTTAATGAATCATAGGGTCAGAGTAAAAGTGGACGCAGAAAGAGCACACAGTCTTTTCAACCACATTATTAAGACTTGTATGTATTTGTGACGAGTGGGGCGGGGCCGAGAGCCGTGGGAACGGAACGAAGCTGGTGGAGTATAATGATAATGAGCGACACCGTTCGTAGAACGGGAAGAAGGAGGCGGGAACCGGCGAACACTTAAACACTTTAATAATCAAATAAACCAACACAAAAGTACAGCGGCAGCCCCTCACGGACGACTGCCGCACACAAAACGCAAAATAAAGTCCAGGCCTGGTCCTCTCTCGTCTTGCACTGTCGTCACTCCTCCTTTTATCCTTCCGGAGCTCCTCCGTGGGACTCGAGACCGGTGAGTGGCGCAGGTGTCGCTCATCATCATTATACTCCACCGGCCTCGTTCCGTTCCCACGGCTCTCGGCCCCGCCCCACTCGTCACAGTATTGTAACGCTTATCCTCTTCCGCCAGGAGGTGGCGACAACTGCCTGTTTAAAAAAAGTATGTCATTGAATCATTCATTCAGGAGATTCCAATAGTCAAACAAGTCTTAATGAAGTGAGGCACTGACTCCTTCATTGAATGTTTTTTTTTTTTTTTCTTCTTCTTCTTCTTTTTTGTTTTGTTTTTTTCTTTTGGTTTAAACGAATATATCTTTTTAAAAGACTTAAGCAATGAACAGTTTGTCAGAACCACTAGTAAACTACATTATTTTGTTTAGTTTTCTAATCTTTTTTCTCCAGGATCGTCTCCAATTTATTAAAAACAACTGGGATTCTCAATTTATCCAGAATCATGAAGCTCTTGTTTAAATGTTGTTTATTACTGCATGTAATTCATTAAAATGGAAGTTTAATTTCATAAAGTTCAAAATGCACCTATATATATATATATATATATATATTTTTTTTTTTTTTGCATTTTGTCTTTTTCAGGTGAATAAAAGACTATTATCCTTATATATTTCATCATTGAGGATTTCTTAAGAAAAGTTTAAAAATCTCGTCTCGTCTCATTCTCGTGAACCCTGTCTCGTGTCTCGTCTCGTCACACCCCTAATTTAAAACCCATCTCCCAATCCCCTCCCATTTTGTAATTTCTCCCAAGAAACTCCCGTAATTTGTATGGCCCAAACCTTGATATATGAATACTCAATATATTATTCCAGGGTTGTCCAGATGCCAGATCTTGTTTAAAACACATCCTACTCACACAGCCGACACATACAAATTTCAACCCATATTTACCCTCAACCTGACAACCTACAGCCCAGCACGTGCTGTTGATATCTGTGCAGGTAGAGGACACGGGAAGTTGAATCAAGCATCACTGGTAGAAATGGGAGGAGAAAGCTCTCTGGTAAAAAAAAAAAAAAAAACATACATCTAAATTTAACAACAGCTGGACAGTAGAATTTATTTTTAAAGCTATATCGACAATGCCCACAACTTTTGTGAAGTGTCGCACTGATCTTAATTTAATGTTAAACAGTGTTTCTGCTGTAATAAAATTAAAATAAAAAAAAAAAAAAACATGAATAAGTCACGTTATTATCATTATAATGCGTTTTTTTTTTATTTTTCTTAATAATTGTGCAGTGTAAAACAAAAAACAAAAAAACAATTAAGTGATTTTTTTTTTTTGTGGCAGTACAGTGGGGAAAGGAGCAGGAATCCGTATCGACAGCCTTGAAGATGAAGCGCTGTAGGATGCCGATCTCCTGAAGCACCAAACAGTCCTAAGATCTGGAAAACGCAGATGTGGCCCTGGAGGACCCTGAGACTCAGAACCTTGGTGATCTGTTTCTGTCTCTTCCCTTACCGGACTGAGACTCAAAACGTTGTTCTGTTACAGTCCTTTCCTTGACGGCCGGCAGACTCAGAACATAGGTGTTTCTGCTATTGTCTCACCCTTGCAGGGCTCAGACTCAGAATCTTGGTGCTCTGCTTGTGTCTCTTAGACATGCCGGAGACTCAGAACAAGGAGTGTCTTTTGGAAAGGTACATTTATCCCTTTCCGATGAGGAGGAGATTGCAATTTGGCGCTTCTCCATTTCCATGCTGTGATTGGCTGGTTCCATCAGAGTGGGGGGACACGTGGTGACCCACCCTTCTTTCCTCCTGTGAAATTTATCTGCATAATCCAAACACAAAGTTAGAAAAGTGTCACTAAAGTTTTACCGGTGCATTTCTCACTTTCCAAACCATAACCAGAATGCATTTGGCAATGTTACGAACACATTAAGTCCAAACATGATGCGAAAAGATTGAACTGTCATGCATGCATTCATTTGTCCATTAACAGCAGAGTTTGTGTAAAGTGTTGCACTACACGTTGCTGTCACCAAGAATACTTATTTCTCTGAATAAGTATAAGATGTGTGTGTTGTAGTGTGCATCAATTTTAAGGTTTGAAAACATAGTTATGAATGGATTTGGATGGATCTCCATGATCTCTCTTTGTTTCACCCACTGCTGCTGCATCTGGAGGTCCTGAGGAATTTTTATGGTCGGTCACAGGCCAAACCTTAGGAATCAGTCTCAAGGTGGGTGAAGGGCACAAACTGCATTTTGACCAATAGGAAGTTCTGTCCTTCCCGGGCTTTGTACCAGAGGTGTTCTTCTTGCCCTCTATAAGTTGTTGAAGCTGTCCTGGCATCTTTATCTGATAGTGTTGAACAGTTTGTTTATGTTAGTTCACCAAGATCCAATCAAAATGTAGCAAAACTCTGTCCACTACTATGGTCAAAGAGGGCCCCTTGCAATAAACTGGACCCTGGAATGTGCTGTCCACTACAAATGTTTAATTTATTTTACACAATCCTTAAAATGCTGTGAAAACAAAAACACTTTGTTACTGACAGGACTTCAATCCCCATGCATATTAATATGCTGAATGCATAATAGCGCATCAGACAAATCACAGAAACACAGATGGTTTACTTCCACAAAAAAAAAAAAAAAAAAAAAAAAAAAAAATCTTGATTTGAATGTATTAAAAAGAGAAACTACGTTTGGTGTTTATATATATATATATATATATATATATATATATATATATATATATATATATATATATATATATATATATATGCCAAATGACTCATTTTAATACCTCTCAGTTCAATTTATTTTAATTACAGCCCCAGTTCCTGTAATTCACCTGCCTCATCAAACCATGGATTGTATTATTTGTTTATTTATTTACATATTTATTTAGTTATTTTTTGCATTTTACAAAATGTCCCAACTTTACTGGAATTGGGGTTGTATTTTTGATATGCATTAATTAGACTGATTTTTAAAGTGTATAATTAAAGTGTAAATTTTAAAAAAGACTGATTTTCACAATGTCATCAGCCAGTGAGATATACCAACATGAAGTACTCACGGGTACTGAGGATGTGGCTCATGGAACTGAGAGAGGTTGCAATTCTGAATCCTGTGTCATTTACAGTTTGAGTGAATATGAACATAGATATTCACAGACTGAGCATGACCCATTGTCCTTAGGGCATGTGAAAAATTTCATCCATATGGGCAAAAGTTTGACATCACTGATCATAACCCATTTATGCCCTGCGATCAAAGCAATGGCTCACAAAAGTGGTTGTGTGATTAGACACTTAGTCTTGAAGACATTTGGGCAGGGTATAGGTACCAGTCCGAATCTTTGATTTTAAGTGTGCTGGCCTGCCATTTGACAAAGCTACAGAAAGGCATGTCAGATCATGTCATGTATGTAAGTTAGTGATGAGAGCCCTGACAGCAAGCAACCATGGAATCAATGTTAAAAATAGTTCTTTTGTCAATGTTAATGGCATTGAATTAATATCACTTTTGCACCTGCAATTAATGTTTAAAAGATGTTGAAATGTGTTATTTATGTGTGAATAATGTGTGAGATTAAAGCAGTACTATCATACTTTTATAAATGAACAGAAAAAGCCTCATCATCATCATCACCATCATCATCATCATCATAATAATAATAATAATAATAATAATAATAATAATAATAATAATAATGGTGACAATCAACAAAAGAAAATTTTATGCAGAAATGCATGCTGGGTATCAACATATTACAAAACTCATTCATGACTCCCAGCATGCATTGCAGTTGATCTGTTTATCTGAATTAGTCTGATGATTGTCATCATTGTTGAGGTTTGTTTGATGAGTGTTGATGTTTAAATATTTCTGTACATTTTGCCACAGTATCTTTGCATTTGTGAAACAGAATATTTACAATCAGTAATGAAAGATTAACTTCAATATTATTTAGTATTGTTTCTCACCTTTATCACAGTTTGACACCCATCACAAAAAGTAATCTACTCCAACTTAATTTTAAAACATCTTTTTTTTCTTTTAAAGCAGAAGTGTTTATATTAAAAGAGAAAGAGAATTAGCAATGTAAAGAATGAATAAAACAACAATAATGGTGGTTTAGAGAAATTTCAACATTAAAAGTGTTGTGATATTAAGTGATATTAATTCAATGCCATTAACATTGACAGACACTTTTTAACATTGATTTGATGGCTTTCTTGCTATCTGGGACCTGGTGACAGCTGATAAAATCATCAACAGTTTGGAAGAAGTCATCAGCCATCATGGTCTGCCTTGCACCACAAGATCTGATTATGGTCCAGAGTTTATGTCTGCTCAGTTTCAAAAGTTATGTTAGACGAATGGCATCTACCATGTGAAAGCAACCCCAAAATGCAGGCAAACTGTGAAGTGGTGAGGCAGAATGCGTTCATATTGAAACACATACGAACAGCTCAGACAGAAGGGCTAGGAAACAGGAGCTCCACAAGTATGAGGCTATGTACAGATCTATTGACCACAATACCACTCCGAAAAGCCCTGCTGAGTTGCTTTTCAATAGAAAAACCATGGAAAGGCTGCCAGATTTTGGCATGCTACATAAAAATCATGATGCCAAGCAGAAAGGTAGAGCAAAGCTTTACGCTGATCACTGCCACAGAGCAAGAGATTCACACGGATGAGAGACCAGCTTCTGGTAAGACAAATAAGAACAGGCAAACTGAAAACTCCATTCAACCAAATTCCATATTGTGTCTAGAAGGGAAAATACTGTGACCACTGAAGACCCAAGTGGAGCACAATAAAAAAGAAAAAACATGTTTGCAAAGAAGTTCTTAAATGAGAAGAATGCGAATGACAGTACAGCTGAACAGCAAAACCAGTCAGAGACAGGACCAGTCGAGTCAATGAATTCCAGTTAAATGCCAATTCAGGGTGTGCCACTAGGTTATGGTGTTGCTCCACAAATGTGACCACAGAGACAAGTCAGACTGCCAGAGAGATTTACAGACTTTATTGTTGAGTGTGTCTGTTTGAAGAAATGGCATGCACTGATTAGTTGTGCACACATATTTCACTGTGTTCTCAAAGTGGTGTAACGCCACGCCAGCAGAGGGAGCCCTCACCCACTGACTGACTGTTGCTGCTCCCTCTGCTGCTTCGCTGGTAACTTCCTGTTTGGTGGCCTTAAAAGGAGGCCATTTACAAACAGGCCCTCGTGAAGTATTGTTTTGCTCTTGCGGACTCTACCAAGTGTTTTTCCCTTGTTTTCATTGCTCTGTTTTGTCATTGCCACGGTTTCGTTTTATTGTCATAGTTTTGCTTTTTGTTTTCATGCCATAGTTCTGTCTAGTTTTGCCATCGTTCCTTGCCTTGTTTATTTGTTACTTTTCGGACTGCTCTCTCTGGTTTTTGGACTGTGCCTGTTTTGTGGATTACGCTATTGTTTTGTCTTCGTCACACTGTTTGTTGGATATTGACCCTGCCTGTTGTCTACGATCTGGTTATTAAAGCTCGCACTTGGATCTTATACGCTTCCTACGAGTCCTCATTACAGAATACTTCGCCACCCAAAGATCCAGCGGCTTTCAACACAGATCACCATGGACCCAGCATCACGCCTCGTTCAACTCAGACAAGGTAACCAGCCCGTTGAGCAGTATGTCAAGGACTTTTGTGAGCTCAGTCACTTGGTGGATTTTCAGGACAGTTTTCTTAAGGACATTTTTTTCTTTGGTTTGGAAAAGGATATTTCAGTTAATATGCCACGTCCACGCCGCCACTGGTCCCTAATCCATTACATCGACTATGCGTTATTGCTTGCGGGATCGTCTTTTACTGTTGGGATTGCGGATGAGGAACCCCGCAATCCTGCAGTAACCCCCACACCACAACCAGTTCACGTCACACCTGCCAAGCCAAAGCCTGCTCAAGTCATGTCTGGAATTATTCAAGTAACATCAGAGCCCTACCGTGCCATGCCTGCCAAGCCAAAGTCTGCTCAAGTCACATCCACCAAGCCAAGGTCTGCTAACGTCACGTCTGCCAAGCCACAGCCTGCTCACGTCACATCTGCCAAGCCACAGCCTGCTCACGTCACGTCTGCCAAGCCACGGCCTGCTCACGTCACGTCTGCCAAGCCACGGCCTGCTCACGTCACGTCTGCCAAGCCACGGCCTGCTCACGCCATGCCTGCCGCTCCAGGGCCTGCTCACGCCAAGTCTGCCGCTCCAGGGCCTGCTCACGCCATGCCTGCCGCTCCAGGGCCTGCTCACGTCATGGCCGCCAGTCCAGAGTCTGCACCTGTCATGGCCGCCCGTCCAGAGTCTGCACCTGTTCACAAGATGGCCACCATACCCAAGCCTGTTCACAAGATGGCTGCTCCGTCTGAGTCCCCGGCCAAGATGGCTGCCACGCCTGAGCCTCATCAAGCCAAAATCATCTCACCCAAATCTCATCTCGCCATGTCTGCTGCACCCAAAGCAAATCAAGTGATGCCTGATCCTCTGGTGTCAAGTCAAGTCAGGGCTACACTTTCTGTGTCAAGTCACGTTACAGCTGTTGTTTCTGAGTCAAGCCATGCTGTTCCTGAGTCAAGTCAAGTTGCAGCTGTGTTTCCCGAGTCAAGTCAAGTTTCCAAGTCAAGTCAAGTTACAGCTGCATTACCTGAGTCAAGTCAAGCTTCCGAGTCCAGTCAGGTCGCGGCAGTTGTTCCAGTGTCAAGTCAAGCTACAGCTGCTGTTCCAGTGTCAAGTCAAGCTGCAGCTGTTGTTCCAGCGTCAAGTCAAGTTAAAGCTGTGTTTTCTGTGTCAAGTCAGGTCAGAGCTGCTCTTCCAAATCCAGTCAAGGTACAGCTATTGCTCCTGTGTCAAATAAAGCTATAGCTGTAGTCCTCAAGTCAAGCAAAGTCACAGCCGTGGTTCCTGAGTCAAGCAAAGTCACTATCGATCTTCACAAGCCAAGCCAAACCACAGCTGATCTTCATGAGCCAAGCCAAGTTACAGCAGATCTTCATGAGCCAAGTCAAGTCACAGCTGGATTGCACGAGCCAGGTCAAGTCACGGCAGGCCTCCCTGAGTCAAGTCCGGCCACGGCAGGCCTCCCTGAGTCAAGGCAAGAAACTGCTGTCCTGCCAGAACCTAACCAGGTCCCCTCTGACCTTCCCAAATCACTTTACATCTCAGCTGACCACCAAGAGCCTCATCATGTATCTACTGACCCAAGCCACGCAGAGCCCACGCTCCCAAGCCACGCAGAACCCACGCTCCCAAGCCACGCAGAGCCCACGCTCCCAAGCCACAAGTCCATAGCATCCACACCCTCAAGGTCAACAGACATCCCACTATCTACTGCGCTGCCTGTAATGGTCATCGCCATTTTCAGTGTGTGGGCAGCACACTGTGCTCCAGAGGCCTCGTCTGTCCCCGAGTCTGCTCCAGAGGCCTCGTCTGTCCCCGAGTCTGCTCCAGAGGCCTCGTCTGTCCCCGAGTCTGCTCCAGAGGCCTCGTCTGTCCCCGAGTCTGCTCCAGAGGCCTCGTCTGTCCACGAGTCTGCTCCAGAGGCCTCGTCTGTCCACGAGTCCGCTCCAGAGGCCTCGTCTGTCCACGAGTCCGCTCCAGAGGCCTCGTCTGTCCACGAATCTGCTCCAGAGGCCTTATCAGTCCACAAGTCAGTTCCAGAGGGCTCGACTGTTCATGAGTTCGCACCTATACCTCCAGAGGTGTCAGCGCACACTGTAGATCCTCCAAAGAAGGTGGCGTTTATTTATGAACTCACTGCCATGTCTGCCCAAGAATCTGCGCCCATGGCCCCAGAGGTGTCAGCACCTGCTGTAGATCCTCCTATGGGGGCGGCGTCCTCCTATGAACTCTCTCTCTGTCCTGTCACGACCAAGAAGGCCAATCGTGAACTCTCCGCCTGTCATGTCCCAGCCAAGAAGGCCTACCATGAACTCTCTGCCTGTCATGCCACGGCCAAGGTGGTCGTCCGTGTACACACCGCTCTGCTGTGGATGTCACTAGTTCCACTATGGATATCTCTGCTTCTGTCCGCTCTGCCTGCTCTGCCTGCCCTGCAATGGCTCCCTGTTATGCCTGCTCTGCCTGCCTCGCCATGGCTCCTTGCTATGCCTGCTCTGCCTGCCCCGCCATGGCTTCCTGCTCTGCCTGCCTCGCCATGGCTCCTTGCTATGCCTGCTCTGCCTGCCCCGCCATGGCCTCCTGCTCTGCCTGCCTCGCCATGGCTCCTTGCTATGCCTGCTCTGCCTGCCCCGCCATGGCTGCCTGCTCTGCCTGCCCCGCCATGGCTGCCTGCTCTGCCTGCCCCGCCATGGCTACCGGCTCTCCCTGCTCCACCATGGCTCCAGGCTCCTCCGAATCAAGCATGGGGGACTTCTGCTCCAGTGTACCACTGCCTGCCACAGTTCCATGGCCCAGGCCCTCCAGTGTTTCACTTTCTGCTACTTCACCACGGCCCAGGCCTTCCAGTGTTCCACTGTCTGCCATTGCTCCACGGCCCAGGTCCTCCAAGATTCCACTGTCTGCTATTGCTCCACGGCCCAGGACCTCCAGGGTTCCACTGTCTGCCACAGCTCCACGGTCCAGGTCCTCCAGTGCTTCACTGTCTGCCACTGCTCCATGGTCCAGGTCCTCCAGTGCTTCACTGTCTGTCCCTGCTCCACGATCCAGGCCCACCTCCTCTACATGGACCTGGCCCTCCGTCCCACCCCCTGTTTTGCCTCTGTTCCCCCAGCCTCCTGGAATGTTGTTGTTTGAGCGCCAGGAGTCGCTCCTAGGGGGGGGGATTCTGTAACGCCACGCCAGCAGAGGGAGCCCTCACCCACTGACTGACTGTTGCTGCTCCCTCTGCTGCTTCGCTGGTAACTTCCTGTTTGGTGGCCTTAAAAGGAGGCCATTTACAAACAGGCCCTCGCGAAGTATTGTTTTGCTCTTGCGGACTCTACCAAGCGTTTTTCCCTTGTTTTCATTGCTCTGTTTTGTCATTGCCACGGTTTCGTTTTATTGTCATAGTTTTGCTTTTTGTTTTCATGCCATAGTTCTGTCTAGTTTTGCCATCGTTCCTTGCCTTGTTTATTTGTTACTTTTCGGACTGCTCTCTCTGGTTTTTGGACTGTGCCTGTTTTGTGGATTACGCTATTGTTTTGTCTTCGTCACACTGTTTGTTGGATATTGACCCTGCCTGTTGTCTACGATCTGGTTATTAAAGCTCGCACTTGGATCTTATACGCTTCCTACGAGTCCTCATTACAAGTGGCCGACATCAGAATGTTCTCAGGTTAAAGGTGGAAAGTTATTTATCTACAGTGGTGACCAATATTATTAGAACACTAGTATTTTCACCAGCTAAAAAATGGTTTTAAGTCAGTTATTTCTATTTTGTTTTTTTCCAAGCATTCATTTTAAGCAATAAAAAACAAAAACAAACAAGGCAATATCAGCAATTTTTTTTAGCCAATTGCTTATCTTGCTTTCAGCTCACTTGTGCTTTTTTTTTTTTTGTGCAGACTTTTTTCAAGTATTTTACATTTTGGGAATCTTTTTTTGGTCTACGCACCTCGGTTGGATTGTTTTAAAGGCACGAGTCTCTGGCTGTTTTTCCTTGGGGGCCTTGGTTTTTCCAAACATTTATTTTGCCATTAGTTGTAACAATCTATTGATACTTTTGTTTAGATAAGGAAAGGAAGGACGTGACATGTGGCCAAGTATGGTGACCCATACTTGGAATTTGTGCTCTGCATTTAACCCATCCAAGTGATGGGTCACTACTCACAGTAGTGAGTAGTGAGTAGTGAAGTAGTGAACACACACACCGTGAACTCACACCCAGAGCAGTGGGCAGCCATATTGCTATATGC
>CM070021.1:302320-338415 GCA_036247105.1 Cirrhinus mrigala
GTGTAGCATCTGGACCAATCAGACACAGTTATTTGTTACATTTAACAAAGAATCTTCAAAACTAACAACCCCAGCTATATGCTGGAGTTTTGGAGACAACCCCCCCAAAGCAACGAACACCCTGAAAGGGCTCCGTTGCCAGGGTGACCATCTGATAAGAGGTTTTATTGCCCACAGGAATGCACATCTGCCCATGCTACATTTGCCATCGGAAAGACACAATGCCCATAGGCTCTTTCCTATTCATTCACAGACAAACCTTTCTTTGACCTTCCTATCACACATAGCCCAGGTCATTGTGTACAGTATTACTGCATTGTATTTTAATTTTGTCTGTTGTATTTGTATTTGTCTTTCTACTGTTTTATGCATGTGTTCTGATAGATGACTAGTAGGATTACCCACCTATGCCATGCTTGGACTCTTTGAGTTCGTGTTTTGATGATCTAAAAGATGGTGTAAATTAGATGTTGATACCTATGCAACATATTAGTGTTTTAAGAAACCTTACTAGTTTTTGCATCAACACCCAATCGAATTACATATGCAAAATACCATGCTCACAGACAAAGAGTCGTAAACTTTCCCTCCAAAGGAGAAAGTTACCATTGGTTCGTGGACCTCCTGGAGGCGCAGCCTCCAGAGACCTTAAAGGCATCTAACGTTAGTCCGCCTCCCTCCTCTTGACTCTCTTCACCCGCTTCTTGACTCTCTTCACGCTCTTCTGCAAGATCTTCCGATTGCTGCCTGTGGAGGAACCCACAGGGAGCCTGAGCCGGCACAGGCCGTGCCCGGCGGGCCCGACAGGCCCCAACATCTAGAGCTATGGCTCTCACCACAAAGAGCCAGACACTTTCACTCAACCCCGGAATTCATCCTCATGAAATGTCCTCGAACAGACATTTCTCTATTCCGTGCTTTTAGCTTTCTTCACTCGTCTCACGTGAGTTCTTTCAGAACCTAAGAGGATGAGGAGGATGAGCTAGAACTCGTCGGAACTCTAAGCTGCGCCAGGCCTTGCGGCCTTGTCTTTCCGTTCTCCAAAGACCACAGGACTTCAGCTGGGTCCCTCTCAGCTCTTGGTTCTTCTTCAATTGTCACATGGGAAGAAACTCCCAGTCACCATCGAGTCAGAACATCTTTGGAGTTCATCACTCTTCGGACCCAGAAGAACGTGATCGCGATTCCAAACCACCACTGCTCCAAACCATCAAGACTTTCACCCGAGACTGCATTCGGACACTTGTTCATCGACCAAGGCAATGCAAGTATCGTACATTTAACTAAACAAAACAGAGGTTTAGTATAAGCTGTAGACAGCACTGATGGTTTCACTCAGGTGGTTAACTGACTCTTTTCATAGCTACATTCTCTGGTCTCTCTAACTTCAGTTCTCACTGACCCTTCCCCCATGTATGAATGATTTCATGTCTGTTTGTTTAGATTAGTTATGTGTTAGTCCTTCGTTAATAAACTCTTGTGCACAAATTACATGAGTTTTGATTCTGATTCTGCCTTGCAAATTAATGTCCCTTTACGATTCCGATCCGAGCTACATGCTCTAATGCAATAGTACTTCAAGGAAGTTATTTTCTGTGCCCAAGAAAAATTTCTTAGAGTTGATATAAACCTTATACTGAATGTTCGCTGGACGAACAGATTAGTTGATGGAAAATTAATTCTGCTACAGTTACTACTGGCAGCTGATATAAATAATTGTAATTAATCATAATTAATTGTAACTATTTATATACATTTCCCTTTGAGCTAAATCGCGACAGTGGGAACACAGTGTGCCTTTAGGCCTTCCTATCTATGTTTTGATAATTAAAGGGCAGACAAAGACCTGTGCAAATTGTACTAAAAACAGGGTTCCCACAGCTCCCCTGGAAAGTTTTTGAAAATAAACATATATAGATACAGGTCCTTGAAAGTGCTTGAATTTATTTTGTGCAAGAGTCTCATATTTTTTCCTCCGGTCCACTGTGTTATTTCACCCACATTTTGTGGCCTGTGCATACTAGCTTGCTCGATTTACATTAGCTACGCACATTTATGCGTAACTTTTAATGTAATTTATGTTAACTTTTAACATTACATGAGCCTAGCTCTTTTCAATAAAATCCATGCAAAACCTAATATCTGATCATTTTAGAATAAAGTATAGGATGTGCCGAATATTCCTCAGTTTTATGCAAAACAGAAATACGACAAATAGAATCATATGGCCAAAAATAATGTTTGATATGCTGATGCTCACAGAAACCTGACAAACACCTAATGACTTTGTTGAACTTAATCTGCTTTCTCCTCCTGCTTTCAGTATTTTGACTAAGCCCCGAATTGGAGGCAGAGGTGGGGGCCTGGCGGTGGTCTGTCGCCAGAGTCTTCATATTGAGCTGTCTCCTTTCCATGAGGTGACATCGTTTGAATATTTGGCATTTAAAAACACTAGTCACTCTTCACTGCTTATAACACTGGTGTATCGTCCTCCTAAAGTGAACACTGAATTTCTGTCAGATTTGTGAATTGCTTGAATTGCTGACAGTTGCTTCTGCCCAATCTGGAAGTTTTTTCTTGTAATTTTTACATTCCAAAAACCGTTGTTAAATCCTTGATTGACTATTGTGCATGGAAGCTGGTTGACGCTCTGTCATTCTCTGCTGCACTCTGTGATTCCCCACTCTCTGACTGTTGCTGAAGACATTCCTAATGTCTATGATGAAAGTATTTCTGAATCATTTTGCTCCCTTAAAATCTAGACAGGTCCACTTCTCCTTGGTTCAACTCCGAGCTTAGGGCAATGAAAACCAAGGGTCGCCGGCTAGAAAGGTTCTATAAGAAAACTGGCCTAACTGTTCAGTCAGTGGCATACTCTGAACACATTAAGCAGTACATGTTATTAATGCAGCTTGATCGTCTTATTTCTCTACTTTCATTAATAAGTCCCAAAACAGGCCTAGAACATTATTTACTACGATTAAAGAGTTAACTCAGCCTGCCACACAGTCTCTAGAGGGCTCTGATCTAATGTGTGATGCTTTCCTGAACCTTTTTCAGAGTAAAACATCTCATACCTCTCAACACCCTACCTTGGTTCCCACTACCGAACTTCTCTCTTTATGCCATAATCACAGCTTTAACAGTTTTGAGTCTATTGTCTAATTCCTCTATAGTCTTATTGATCTTGCACCTACCTCTTTACTAAAGAATTGCTTGCCTGCTTTGTCACCATCCATCACTCACTTTATTAATACGTCATTGTCAACTGGAACTGTGCGTGCTAAGCTTAAGATTGCTGCTGTCACCCCAGTTCTTAAAAAGCATGGTCTTGATCCTCGATCCCTAAGTAGCAATAGGATATATAGCTATATATTTCAAACTTATCTTTTCTTTCTAAGATATTAGAAAAAGTTGTTGCCTCCCAGTTACAGGTCTTCTTAACAGCACACAACCTTTATGAGCCTTTCCAGTCTGGTTTTCGTCCATTACACAGTACTGAAACTTCCCTGGTTAAGGTCCTTAACGATCTTTTCCTAGCTTCTGATTCTGGTGCTCTCTGCACTGTCCTTCTGTTAGACCTCAGCTTAGCTTTTGACACTGTTTGTCATGAGATACTCCTCTCACGGCTTTCAGCTATTGGAATTACTGGAAAACCTTTGAATGGTTTTCCTCCTATTTGACTGGGAGGCAACAATTTGTTATATATCACAAATCATCTACCAAATCCATCAGTTCTGGTGTACATCAAGGTTCTGTTCTGGGCTCTCTCCTTTTCACTATTTATATGCTACCAATTGGACAAATAATCAAACGCTATGGGTTTAACTTCCACTGTTATGCAGATGACATTCAGATTTATTTTAGCACATCTTCCAACTCAGTGTTTTCTCTGCCCACTTTAACAAATTGCATCAAAGAACTCAAACTCTGGCTGGGGGCAAATTACCTAAAATTTATTCTGGCTCTAAAGCTGTTGTATCAAAGCTTTCTGGTCAACTGGTGGATCTGGATGGTGATCTGATTATGCCGTCCACAACAGTTCATAATCTTGGTGCTCTCATTGACTCTCATTTAATGATCACGTTGGTAAAGTAGTTAAGACAGCTTTTTTCCACCTAGGTAATATCTCTCGTATTCAATCCTCTCTCAGTAAGCAGGATGCTGAAAATTTTATTCATGCCTTTGTCACATCTCAACTAGATTACTGTAATTCACTTCTTTATGGCCGGTCAGCTAAATATATATATATATATATAAAAAACTACAAAATGTTCAAAATTCTGCTGATCCTTTGATTACCCACAAAAGTAAGAAAGATCACATTACCCTAATCCTCTATCACCTTCATTGGCTTACGGTTTCTTTGCGCATTAACTTCAAGATATTAATTCCCACCTATAAAGCTCTTCATAACCTCGGCCCCACATATTTATCTGACTTACTTCTCCCCTATGTTCCTGCATGCTCCTTACTATCTTCTAGTGAAGGATTGTCAGTCACCACTAAGTTTTGCCTGGTGACTCTGGGAGCTATAGGGCTTTCAGTGTTGTGGCTCCCAGATTGGGAAATGCTCTTCCCCTAAACGTCCGTTAAGCATCCTCCCTTCTCTCCTTCAAAAACCTCTTAAAAACACTATATAAATAAAAATGATGATGATGATGATGATGATTATTATTATTATTATTATTATTAGATTTATGTTTTAGACTTTTTTTTAAAAGAATTGTCGAAAAACCGGGTAAAAGGCGCGCATGAATGGTTGTTTTACAGTAGAAGGCAACGCCATTGCGTCTAGGCATTTGTGGATACTTTCTATGCTTTTGTTTTGTTTGTTTTTTTTCCACACAAACAACGTCAAACCGGATCTTCGGGATTTAGAAACGCCCGCAGAATACTTTAGTTTTAACTTTTACTTTCGATATTAGTGTTAACCCACAGACAGCAAGTCTTTTCTTTGTCATAGCCTATATTTTGAGTGCGAAGTGTTATTTTAAGAGTGAATACGTGCGTTTGGTCTTGACTCGATATCGGTTATACTTGTTGGTTTTGTTCATATATATACGATGAAGTCTGCGTTGTGCGTTCTTATGACTGCCATGATCGCGCTACCGCGGGCCGAATGTCTGAAGAGGACCTATTTTATTGGCATAACAGAGGAAGACTGGAATTACGCGCCGACCGGCCGAAACCTTGTCAATAACCTTAGTATTGATCAAGATAAGTAAGTAATGACATTTTTTAAACAGTAACAGTAAAGGTAATAGGTCAAATGTCACATCACTCTATTTATTTTAATAGGCTACTAGGCAACTAAAAATCAACACGTTTTTTTTTTGTTTGTTTTTGTTCATTTATTTATTTATTTTTGTTTATATATATATATATATATATATATATATATATATATATATATATATATATATATATATATATATATATATATATATATATATATGAAGAGTTCAGATGCAAAACCAGATAAATCCATCTGACGTCTTTCTTTAAAAAAATGCATTTTTATCAGGCTCAGATGTATAGGTTTCTATGTAGGTACCGGTACTTCTGATTGGGCGGAGGCTAGTATTTTAGCGAGTTTGAAGAAGTGAGTATTTGATGGACGTATAATATGTGTCAGGAGCATTCACTCAGTATCATTATCTCATTTTTGACCGAGATGGCTTTTATCTGGTTTTGCATCTGAACTCTTCATATATAAAGCTGCATGGTGATAGGCTAACACTCTTATTAGTTGGCTGATTCTAATAGCATGTATTGTTAGAATTAACCTTGAACTGTACATTAATAATACGATTTGATTGTATGGTGGATATTTGGTGGATATTGCCGATTATTTAATTATTACGATAAATTTCTCTCCGTCTAAATCCTTCCCTTTAACAGACAGGCATCGGCTTTTTTGTCGAATGGCCCTACCCGGATAGGGAGTGTTTACAAAAAGGCTTTGTACAGACAGTACACAAATGAGTCTTATTCCCAAGAGATACCTAAACCTGAGTGGCTCGGCTTCCTCGGACCCATTTTACGGGCTGAGGTCGGTGATGTCATTGTGGTGCACATGAAGAACTTCGCAAGCAGGAATTATTCTCTCCACCCTCATGGAGTGTTCTATGAGAAGAATTCAGAAGGTTGGATATGCATTATCTCTATCAGTTACTGTACTCATTTTTTCTACATTAATTAAATAAACTGTTGTGGATAACCTTGGTACAACATCTTTGTTTCTATCCATTTAACAAATTAACAAGTAACTTTCTCTGTGGTTTCCACAAGATTTTTTGAGTTTTCAGAATTGTTTAAGTATATGGAGAGAGAGTAAAATCTTTGCGTGGCAGGGGCAGCTGCCACAAAGACCTGCCACTGCTATGTGCGCCTGCCACTCCACCTGCCACCGCCATGTGCGCCTGCCACTGGACCCGTCTGCGATATTTGCGCCTGCCACTCGACCTTCCACCACTGAATGGGCTTGCCTCACGACCCGTCACCGCTATAGCAAACACGTGGCGCGACGCGTAGGCGCTGTGTGTTCTGTTATGGATTAAACATGAGATAATGTGGCAAATAAGTGTAGAATTGCAAGGTCTGTTTGCTTACCTGCATCAACCGGAGTGTGAACAGTGTACAGTGCTGCCTACGTGCATGGATTTCAACAGAAGAATAGAGAAAAATAAAAAAAGAATAAAAAAGTAAGGTAATAAATATGTAAATAAATGTAGAATTGCACTGTGTTTGTTTATATGCATCAATCAGAGTGTAAACAGTCAGAGATGCTGAGGCAGATGTTGCGCGCGCCATTATGGATTAAAAGGGAGAAATAAAGCGTAAGTTAAGATGGCAAATATGTAAATAAATGTAGAATTGCACTTTCTGTTGGTTTATATACATCAATCGGAGTGTAAACGGTGAGAGATGTTGAGGCGGGCGCGACGCGTAGTTGTGACAGGCGCGACGCTTCGGTGCTGCGGGCGCCGTTATGGATTTAAAGGGAGAACTAAAGCATAATTTAAGGTGGCAAATACATAAATAAATGTAGAATTGCACTTTCTGTTGGTTTATAGACATCAATCGGAGTGTAAACGGTGAGAGATGTTGAGGCAGGCGCGACGCTTCGGTGCTGCGCGCGCCGTTATGGATTTAAAGGGAGAAATAAATCATAATTTAAGGTGGCGAATACATAAATAAATGTAGAATTGCACTGTATGTTTGTTTATATGCATCAATCGGAGTGTAAACAGTGAGAGATGTTGAGGCAGGCGCGACGCTTAGTTGTGGCAGGCGTGTGCTGCGCGCGCCATTATGGATTTAAAGGGAGAAATAAAGCATAATTTAGGGTGGCAAATACATAAATAAATGTAGAATTGCACTGTATGTTTGTTTATATGCATCAGTCGGAGTGTAAACAGAGAGATGTTGTGGCAGGCGCGACGCTTCGGTGCTGTGCGCGCCATTACGGATTTAAAGGGAGGAATAAAGCATAAGTTAAAGCAGCAAATATGCAAATAAGAATAGAATTGCACTTTCTGTTTGTTTATATGCATCGGAGTGTAAACAGTGAGAGCTGTTGAGGCAGGCGCGACGCTTCGGTGCTGCGCGCGCCATTATTGATTTAAAGGGAGGAATAAAGCATAAGTTATAAGGCAGCAAGGAATAAAACAAGATTTTTAAGGCAGGTTTTGTGGCAGCTCCCTCTTACTGTTTACACTTCGGTTGATGCATTTAAGTAAACAGACCGTGCAATTCTATACTTACCTATTTGTTACGTTACTTTAGGTTTTTAAATCCATAAGGCGCACGCAGCACCGAAGCATCGCGCCTGCCTCAACATCTCTGACTGTATACACTCCGATTGATGCATATAAACAAACAGTGCAAGTTTACATTTATTTACATATTTGCTACCTTAACTTATGTTTTATTCCTCCCTTTAAATCCACAATGGCGCGCGCAGCACCGAAGCGTCGCGCCTGCCTCAAATTCTTCACTGTATACACTCCGATTGATGCATATCTGGCGGTGGCGGGTGGAGTGGCAGGCGCGTATAGCGGTGGCGGGTGGAGTGGCAGCTGCCTGTGGCGGTGGCAGGTCGAGTGGCAGGCGCATATAGCGGTGGCAGGTCGAGTGGCAGCTGCCTTTGGCGGTGACGGGTCAAGTGGCAGGTTTTTGTGGCAGCTGCCCCTGCCACGCAAAGATTTTACCCTTGCTGGGTATATGTTAAGTATAACTTTACAGTGTCTGCATACAGTCTATTACTACACCATTACAGGCCAAGTTACTAAATAGGCATTATTGTGTAAACATTGGCTAGTCATGCTTGTGATGCCAGAAATCTCAAGTGAGTTTAGCTTTAGTTTTTCATTGTCCAGTGTGTTCCCTATAAAGTCCTAAATGTATTGCATTTAGTCAAATTATAATATGGCTCCTTGAGCATTTGACTAGATAAGCTCTTTTGCTTTTACTTGAATTCATTACTCTGTATTTTAGGAGCGTTGTATCCTGATGGCACCACTGGTCGTGATAAGAGCGATGATGCGGTGGCTCCAGGTGAGAACTACACATACACCTGGCATGTCAAACCGGAGTACGCTCCTACTGAAGCAGATGCCAGCTGTCTCACCTGGATTTACCATTCACATAGAGATGCACCAAAAGACATTGCATCAGGACTTATAGGAGCTCTGCTCACCTGCAAACAAGGTAAAGTCCACACATATGCCCTAATAAACGTGTAGAATAAATTTAGTTTACATGTGCACATAAGACTGTACAGTATTTCACAGTACCAACTACTTCTTAGCATCAAGCGCTCCTTCCTCCTTATTCTGATTATTTTTACTCTTATCAGTCTTTTACTAATATTTTCTTTCTTTTTCTTTTTCTTTTTCTTTTTCTTAGGCACTCTGGACTCTAGCCAAAAGCGGTCTGATGTGGATAAAGATTTCATTTTGATGTTCAGTGTGGTGGATGAAAACTTGAGCTGGTACTTGGAGGAGAATATTGAAATGTTTTGCTCTGATCGAAATGCAACAAAAGACCTTGTGAATAACGTAGATGAGGAGTTCAGAGAGTCCAACCTCATGCACTGTAAGTCTCAGGATGTCTTAAACTTTCACCTTATTCAGACAGATTATGAGGAATCTTTTAGGGCTGCCCCTGTCCCTTTTATTAGTCGCAGGAAAATTCAACAGGAAGTAAAAAAGTTACACAGTCTGTGACGGACAGATAGTTAACAGCTGGTCTATATGGTAGTACAATACATTGGGCAGGACATCCAAACACTCACCTATCTTTCATTGATCTCAGATATGGCTTATCATCTATAATACTGTATGTAAATAGTATCAACTTAACATGGCCGCTCAGTCTAATGTTAATGTAAAAAATATGAGCTATTCAAGCGTCTGTGTGGAGCTGAATAGTAGTGCGCTTACTGCATGGCAGATGAAGCGCTGGTGCGGTCACTTGCTCTTAAAATACTCCACGTCATTCTTAGTCATACAGATAATAACATATTTCAAATCTGTAAAGACTCTATGTTTATTTGTGGGCACTCACAATAACACCAAAACATTGCGCTTTTGTAAAATAATGAAAGTGAACAGGATGCGAAATATCTACTTTCCAATGAACCAATTCGAAGAGGAAACAAATATACTCAGATCATGTGATCCATATGAAACATGCATACAGGCGCATCCACTACTGGGGAGATGACCAGTCGCTGACTTTTTGTCTTAAGCTGCAAGCGTGCGCTTGAACCCTTATTAGGCTATGTAGGCAAAGGCTCATTATTATAATTTAAATGGTTTATTAATAAACGTGCGTTTAGTCGACTAAACACTTAAAAAAACTTTAGTTGGGGGCAGCCCTATTTATCATAGAAATAAAAAAGGCTGACCATTTGTATTGATGTGTTTTATTCAAATATTCTATACATGTCTATTCAAAGCATCTTACATTGCATTGTATAGCAGTTAAGTAAGTGATTAATAGCAAAGAAGTGATTAATAGTAATCTTTTTTTATCTGTAGTATTGAAATTGTTTCACTGGATTTGGTACTGCTGGCTACTAAAATTTTGGTATTATGTCACCAGCTTCAAAGAATCATCACTGTAGCTTTGATATTGGCAAATGCCATGCTGTCACAGCTACCGTAATGTCTGTAACCAAGAGTAATACATGTTATAAATAATAAAATCATGATGTGATTTTTAGCTGATGACACATACATTGATGGAAAGTACCTTCTTGTATCTGTTTCACTTTGGAACAAGGACATTCAGAAATGTTTATATCCAGAGTTCTCTACACTGTAAAAGACCATCACAGTTATTTGTGGTTTTAATTTCTAAGACTGAAATTGTATTATTTAAATGAATAATAGGCAGAATGATTGTTTTTCTTGTATTTATTATTAAACCCATGTAATTTCATCTCCTTTATTTCTCAGTGTAAGTTGTTGAGTTTGTTTCCACCTTTTCTCATTAGCAATCAATGGATATGTTTATGGAAATTTGCCTGCACTGAAGGTGTGTGTCGGACGTCCTGTGTCTTGGCATCTCTTCGGCATTGGTAATGAGGTGGACATTCATTCGGCTTATTTCCATGGACACACCCTCATGGATCGCATGCACCGCACAGATGTCCTTAGTCTGTTTCCTGCCACTTCTGTCACTGCAACAATGATCCCCAGAACAGAAGGGAAATGGTTGTTAAGTTGCCAAGTCAACAACCATGTGAAAGGTAATAACTGATCTATTGTCTTTGTGTAAAGTCTATATTTTTTCGATGCTCTTTTTTTTTTTGTCTCTAATCAGTGTACAATCACTTTCTTTTTTGATTTGTAGCTGGGTACAGAGTTCATGTTTTAAGCTCCTTGTAATTCCTACTCTGAAAAAAGAAAAGTCATGTCATACCAACAGTTTGAATCCATAAATGTAACTTGTCAGGATAATTTCCATTATTCTAAACTGAATTCATTTTCAGAGCTGCAACTCTGTTGTCTTTATCAGTAATTAAATTCAACGTGGTTTCAAAAGGACTGATTAACTTAGCACTGCTTATAACGTTTTCTTTGGGTTTTCTTAAACTTTTGCTTTTGCTTTTCTCAAGTTTAATTAAGGGAAGAAACTAGAATTATGATTTCAAGATATCTGAATCTCTCTCTGTTCTTGTGAGCAGCAGGTATGCAGAGTTTCTATGAGGTCTCGGCCTGTGGGTCCTCAGTCTCTCCAACAGAGACCCCTGGCAAAGAAAGGCGTTTCTACATCGCTGCTGAGGAGATGGTTTGGGACTACGCCCCTTCAGGGATGAACTACATGACAAATAAAAGCCTGACTGAAGAAGACAGGTAAAACTCAGATTTAGAGAAGCTTTAATGCATGATTGAGTATCTCAAGACCCACTAGAAGCTCTGATCTGAAATTGCTGATGGATTCTGAAAGCCCTTATGGGTGGTGCTCAGACTCTTTGCTTATAAATGTTTTTGAATAAATTGAATAAACTTTTGCCACTATTCATTAGTACACAGACAATGACTGAAAACAGAAAGAAGCAGTAGAAAACTATTGTAAATATATAAAAATGTAAAGATAAATGAGAAAAAAAGTGTATTTATTTAGAATTGATGTAATTAATGCAATTATCACATATGATGTGATTAGGTCTGGTATGATCTCTTATTTATATTTCAAATTTACTTTTATTTTTTTATTTATAATATGCATGTTAACATCGTCACTGTATTAGATTTAACAAGTTAATGTGTTTCTTTTCCTGCAGTGACTCTGAATCGTACTTTAGTCGTGATGGTGGTAAACTGGGTGGAAAATACTGGAAGGCCAGATACATTTCATACACTGATGAAACATTTACTACCAAAACACACATTGTGGGCTCAGATAAGCATCTTGGAATTCTGGGTAAAATCTTCACTTGCGTTGTATTCATGTTTATGAATGCTTATGTGAATGCCTTAATTGCAACATGGCCATGCAGATGTCAGCAATGAGGATTTAGTCATTTCACAGGAGTAGCAAATTTTAATGGAAAAAAATTTAAAATTAAAAAAAAAAAAAATTAAAATTCATACATGAATGGTTAACAATAAGACCAGTAACATACTGCACTCCCTCTCCAGGTCCCGTGATCAGAGCAGAGACTGGTGATGTTATCATTGTGACATTCCTTAACAGAGCTACACGTGACTACAGCATTCAGCCACATGGTTTACATTATGAGAAGGCCTATGAAGGAGCGAAGTATCAGGATGGTAAGTCATATACAACTATAGGTAGACACAGATATACACATAGATCTTAAAGCTAGGGCTTCTAAATGGGGCGAAAGAAAAGTAGAGGGACAGTCATTTAACAAAGCTTAAGAACCACTGCTTTATGCCTTTTGTGACAGTTTCATTTGGAAACTGAATATCAATGAACACAGAATAATATTTGATAGCTTCATACACACATTGCATAATATTTGTCTACAATATTGAAAATACAAAGTATAAGTCAAAGTCTGGGTTCCTCGAATCTTGCCCTGGAGAGTTTAGCTCCAACCCTGATCAAACTCACCTAGCTGTGATTTTCGAATGATCCCGAAGATACTGATTAGCATATGTAACCCCTCCACCCGGGTCCTACTCGCACACCGCTCCGAGCGGGTCTCAAACCGGGGTCTCCGGCGTGGGAGGCAGATGCACTAACAAGGAGGCTAAAAGCTGCAACCAGTAGCGTCAGTCGCTAGTGCATCTCTTGAGATCAGGGGAGTGAGGTTTACCTGCGCAGCACTTACCCACCGGCCTCTGTTACATGTGCATGCTCAGGTGAGTTTGATTAGGGTTAGATCTAAACTCTGCAGTGGGCCAGATTTGAGGATCCCTGGTCTGAGTTTTAAGTCATAAGTCTAAGATACTTTTTTTTGCTTGTCTCCTCCACAGGTACTCAGAAAGCCGGTGCCTCTGTGGCTCCTGGTAAAAAGTTCACCTATCGTTGGACAGTAATTGAAGGTCCCTCCAGCAGTGATCCTGCTTGTCTTTCATACTTGTACTATTCTGCTGTTGATCCTGTTCGGGACACCAACTCTGGTTTATTTGGGCCCATACAAGTGTGCAAGAAAGGTGTTCTTGATGGAAGTGGCCATCAGGTAACAAACTTACATAAACCTAAACAGACAATATGGTACAAAATAGGGCTCAAAAATGAATGATTGTTCTTTCTGTGAAAAGGGGTTGCTTGACTGTCAACCAAGGATATGAAGATTTGTTTTATATGAGCTGTTTTATATTATTGGGTAATGGGTTTGTAAATCTGGCCTAAATCAAGCAGTCATTCAGTTGGGAATAGTACATTTGGGACGTATTTTTGTAGTTCAGTTTGTAGTCAGTTTGTAGTTATTAATAATGTAATAATTGTAATTATTAACTTGTATTTCCATAAATTAAAGAAAAAATGTGAGAATATTTTTCTTACAGTAAGTTAAGGCTTGGTTGTTTGAAGAATGCAGTCAACACTGCAGTTTGTGGACAAATTAAATGTAATGCAAGTTAATATAATGGCTTATGTTTTTTGTGTGTGATGTCTTTCCATGTTGTGGGTGTGTCTCTTAAGCATGCTGACAAAATTCAGCATGAGTTTTTTCTGCTGTTCTCCGTGATGGATGAGAATGAAAGCTGGTATCTGGAAAAGAACATTCAAGAGTTTGGCAGCAGTGATTTAAGTGATCCAGCTAATGAAGAGTTGCAGGAGAGCAATAAGATGCACGGTATGTGTTTGTGTGTTTTTGTTCATACGGTCATGTACAATTACTTCTTCACTTTGTAAATACACAAATTTATGGTTTCATTTTAATTTAGTACGTGTTTATTCCTTCTCAGCGGTGAATGGCTACATGTATGGAAACCTGCCTGGTCTGGACTTGTGTAACGGGGAACACACTATGTGGCACATACTTGGTTTGGGCACTGAGGTGGATATCCATGGGGTCTATTTCGAGGGTAACACGTTTCAACGAGACGGGATGAACCGTGACACTCTCAGTGTTTTCCCACATACCACAGTGACTGTTAGCATGACACCCGACAATGATGGTAAGTCACAGCGCTTTTACATCTGGAATATGTAAGTGTGTAAATATAGGTGTGTATCCTGTACACTGAAGCAATGAAAGATATGACTGGCTTTGATTCATCACTTGCAATGCTTTTACTAATAATGATGTTCAATGTTGTGTCAGATCCCAACCCAAGTAACAAAGTAACCCAAGTGTTTGTTTTCAAGAACATTCCAGAACAGACAGTGTTCTTTTTTTAGTTAGCCTCTTTTAGTTTATTGCTGATTTTCAACAAGAGAGAACAATAAAAATTGTTACAAGAATGGAAGAATTTTCAACAAGAAAGATATGAAAAAAAAATGTAGATAAAATAATTGCAAATGTGAATATAACAATAATACTGGATGAAAAGAATGAAAATTAGTAAAAAAAAAATAATAATAATAATTAAATTTTATATATATATATATATATTCTTGGTTATTTGATGCTAATGAAATCATGGACCAGCAACTTTCTCATTTGGAAAGTTAGGTTCAACAATTTACTGAATATATATTCATTATGCCCCCAGTGTGCAAACAGAAGGCAACAGTGGCTTGGAACAGAAACTGTGTTAGGTGATAGCAGTGAGGAAGAAAAACGTCTGACCAAACAGAATGAATGAGTGATTAGAGCAAACACATGATTCCAAACACAACTCTGTGTTTTTGTATGACTTTCAAAATCGTAAGCAGCTCCTTTGATTAGAGACTGATATGGACGACAACTGAGTTAGTTGAGATCACTGAAGCAGGAGCTGTAGTCTGACCAGCAGTTTGAAAACATGGGGGTGAAGCTGCAGTATAGTGATCAGTAGAGACTAGTTTATCAATGAATGTTTGTGCAAGAATCCTACTTTGCAATCCTGTCTGGTCCTGACATGATGTGTTATGGCCTTAGCTAGCAACAGGTGGTCTGCGGCGAGGGATAGGTCTGTGTAGGTGTTTGCTGAACTTGAATGACTGTTTTGTGGTATTTGTTGGGTGCAAGTCCAACATCTGGCCTGGATAAAGACTGACTATGATGACCTTGGCATAAGAGGGAGACAGACAAAGTAATCATTTCCAGCTTCAAAGTTTGTGGTACATGTTCTAATAATAATAATAATACTAATAATGATTTAACAAAATTAAGAAGGGCTCTGGACCCCAGCTTGGTTCCAGCCGGACTGCGAAACAAAATGACAATGGTAGCACCATTTTATCATTTCCACAGTTTAATGTGAGCAGCACATCAAACTAAATTAATGGTGCAACAGTTGTGCCTTCTAATACATCTTTGGAAGCCTAATATATTAAAAAACATTTGATGCAAATGCATGCTTAAAAAAAAAAAAAAAAAACATCTTTGCGAGAGAAGAGACACAACTCACTGTTAATGTGACACTGGATGTCAGAACACACAAGGAGAGACTAATTAGTCTTTAAAATGCAACCTCAGATTGAACAACTAGTCTGTAGGCGCTTGTACCTGCTGTAGGAAAACTGCTGCTCTTCATGCCAAGAGACCAGGTTTGGAATGCTGTTCCCAACAAAGCAGTCTATGTCTTGTGGGAACTCCAGAGGGTATTGAGCTCCTTCAAACCAACAAAATTTGTTGCAGAGGCACTACTGAATGATTTGATGTCTGTGAACGCCTGTCTCTTGCCCTGCTTGTTGAATGCTGGCTGCAAGACTAGTGATTGGTCAGCGACTATGTCCAACATACGTCAGCAGACAACATTAGCACTGTTTTGAACTTACTGTTTGAATGTGTTCACTTAATAGATCCTTGGACTGAAAAGTTACCAGTAGTTTACCAGTTTAAAATGATATGATCACAAAAACCTGCTTCTTTTCATTTTAAGGTGTTGTTTTTATTGTAATGTACCGATTCAAATTAATAGTCAGTAACTAATTATTAATTTTACTACTCTGCACACCTCCTCTGACATGTTCTCATGCCCCATAGTCCATATTTTGAAAAACCCTGAGGTAGACCAATTTACTTATAACATATAAATGATTATATACAAAATTAATAGTAGATATTAAGATTGATGTGGTTTGGAATTGGTAAAATGTGTTTGGGAAAAAAGAAATTATCAGAATATCAACTTACCTAATAATTTTGCATGCACTGTATGAGTCAAGCTAACACTTGGTGGTGTAGTACTTATCATTCAGGATGCATACCATTCTGGACATTAGCTGCTGAGCCCTGCTTTATCTCTAGTCATCTGCTATTGACACAGCAAAACCCCTAAAGTTAACTCAACTCTGCTCAGAGAACATATGGTCCCAGTCTTCAGAGTGTTAATGTTGCACTGAAGAAGTGCCACAGTTACTGAGATAATTAAGCAATTAATTAAGTGATTGAGCATTAGTGATAAACACCTGCTGTTAACAAGCAGAATCACTGAAAAAAGATAAACACAATCACTGTACTGTACTGCTGAACCTGCACTGTATAACAATAACTGCCCATCCATTGCTGTTCATTGCCTGCTCCACCACTGCTCGCCCTTAACGTTGTCTGCTGTTATCCACCCGTTGATCTCAGACAGGAATATACAGTTTCAGACAGGGCAAACACAGACACAATAGCAGCTGGAAAAACACTTCAAAATAAGAGTTCACAGTGAAACAGGAAATACAGCTCCCCTAATGGATTTGTTGAGGGTGTAATGGAAGGGGGTACTAAATATCGCGCTTGAGGCAAGAAATTGTTACTTAATTCTTGGCTAGATAAACATCATCACTTAATGCCAGACACACTCATTCAGTTCAGGGTGGTGCACAGGACTCACTTGTCCAAAGCTGAACTAAACAAAATATTTTCTGACCTCAATTAAACCTGCCTTCACTGAACCATCTACATTACCTGACTCTTTCTAGTCCTGTTCCAACTTGTCATTTCTGGGGGAGAGTTTTTGGAGTTTCTTTCCCTAACAACATTGGTTTGTATTCTTCCTAAACTCACCACTCTGACAGTAAAACCTTTGAAACTTCACTGGCTAGACAACTTAATAACAGGAAGTCAGTGGTCCCTCCTGTTTATTGCCAGTGTGTTTTAATTTTTTAATTTATTTATTTATTTTATTTTATTTATAAATTAAGTGACAGTGAGACAGAAGCCTGAATAATTCTTGAACATTTGGAACCTGCTCTTTGAATAATTTCATAAGAAAAATGTGTCCTAGTGTTATACCTTCTTTTTATGTTTTTTTTTTTTCTGCCTCTTTGTTGGTGTCAAAAAAATCCAGATTGTGATACCCAATATATGATATATGATGCCAAATATCAAATAAATGTATTTAGTAATTTAAACAACAAAAAATGGCAAAATGCTCTGCAGCAACAGATTTTTTTGAAGCATGACAATAGGAAATTACTGCCACACATGAAATATCCAGATGAACTGTATCAAACTATATCATTGAAGTATATATTAATCTTTTTGAAAGTAAAGACATTTACTCATCAGTATGCTCTCCTACCTCAGGCCAGTTTGAGCTGAGCTGTCGTACGGGTGATCATTACCAAGCTGGCATGCGTCAGCATTATGAAGTCAAGCCCTGTTCAGCAAAGACTCCTGCTTCAGAACATTTCACCTCCCCAGTACGGTACTACATAGCAGCAGAGGAAGTTGAGTGGAATTATGCCCCAGACCGCACTTGGGAATTAGAGAAACACAAACCTACACTGGGCGAAAGGTATACACACAAACCTATAAGCATATGTGTGTGAGTCATTCCACGAAAACGGTACGATTTGGACTTACACATTTTTTTTTCACCAAAATGGATAACTTTTCTGAACACCCCACAACATTAATGACACATTTAACTTCCAGAAAAAAATATTTTCCAATCCCAGGCATCCGATCCTTATTATTATTGGTCATTATTTTAAGATATGGACACTATTAGTCTTCAACCCTGTTACGGACACTATGGGAGCTCTCTGAATGTGATTATAAAATGTATTTGTAATGAAATCAACATTTTCCTATTAATCAGATGTCCCTTACACTAATTCAGTATTTCCAAATATAAAAGTTACAAAAAATCTCACACTTCTGCTGTACTAAAGCCTAAAATGTAACTTTTTGTGACAGCAGCCTCATCATTTTTGATCAAAGAAAGAAGTGGCTTAATTTCAGACTTTAAACTAAAGTCAGTATTCTTATGATTGCTCTGAACATTTCAGACTGAGTTCAACAAACATTGAATTACATTTTCATGAACTTAAAAAATGATTAATAAAAATGTAGGTGTGACGGGGTTGAGACTAGCATAACAGGGTTGAAGATGGTAACGGGGTTGAAGAGACAAATACATCTTAACATATAAATAGTTGTTTTTTACAGCTTTAACATAGACATTACTACATTCAACATATGCATGTGGTATAAGACTCTTGATCAAATATAATAATTCATTTAAATTGCTGGATAACTTCATTTCACAACCCCATTATGATCAAATAAGTAACGTGGTTGAGTGTGATGGGGTTGTGATTTTGTTTTTTTTTTGTTTTTTTTTGCTCTAAATAGCCACAGCTCTAAATATAGAGAATAACAGGAGAGCACATGACATGCATGATATTAAGAAAACATGTATATTGTTAAAATATCAAAGATCATTTTCACAAGTCATAGTTTTCTGTCTTTATTTGATGTAACAGGGTTGAGTCGTTAAGCTTGACAATCACAATATCACAAAATAAGAAGTTATAGTTATAAAATAAGTTGGTAACTTGCCTGTGTCTGCTCACAGTGTTGTTCAGAAGACTTATATGATATCACTTCCTGTTAATGATGTCACATATGGATCAGTTCATTATTTTTATGGGGGGAAAATGATTTGTGTAACAGGGTTGAGGGGTTACTGAGGTACGGAACTAAATAATATGATTTTAATGAATAATCATGAATTTACTTCCATTACCAGCAGATATTTATGAGAATGGAAAAATGTATCAACCTTTTTCTAATTTTATTATTCATATCCCAAATACAATGAGGGACATAACAAAATAGGTGGTGTCAACAGGAAAAAAACAAGATCATTTCTAATATAAAAATAAAATGTATGTTATGTTTTTAAACCTTATTAAGCGAGACATTGCAATTAATACAAAAAGTTTTTAAAAATAGATTTTGGTGACCCAATAGATAAAATACACTTAAAAAGGTCAGAGGGACTCAAATCGTACCAGTTTCGTGGAATGACTCTTGTACACACTCTTAAGTTGATCTGTAAAGTGTAAAGACAAGGGGGGCAGGTTAGGGTCACAGTTAACATTCTAACTGAGACTGGACTGAGAAAAGTCAAGTCTCGTGCTTGAGACCCACTATTTCACACAAAGTGAGTCACACAGTTTTACATATTTACTGTTATTGTACACATTTGCACATTTTTTTTCCTTTTACTTTTCATTTTCTTTCCTGCCTTACTCAGCCCTGGAAATATTTACCTCGAACGATCACAAAATCAGATTGGTCCTAAATATAAGAAGGTTGTGTTTCGTGAATACATTGATGAAACATTCACCACAAGGAAACCCAGGAGTCCAGAGGAAGAACACTTGGAAATAATGGGTATGGCACATCTGACTTTGGAAGTGTGAACTACTTTTTTTTTTTTTTCTCTCTTAAAAACACTGCATATGATTTAGTTGTAAAACTAAGACCTGGTTTCACGAGACAGGACTTAGCCTAAGCCAGGATTAGGTTACAGTTCAATTAGGACATTTAAATAATTTTTATAAAAGTGCCTTAGAAAAAAAAAAAAAACATTACTGGTGTGCATCTTGGGACAAAGCACTGATATATTTTAAGATCAGTCAGTGCAATTTCTTTCAGCTGAAACAGCTCAGACTTACATTTTAGTCTAGGACTAGGGTTAAGCCTTGTCTGTGAAACCAGGGTAAAATGTAGCTGTAAATTTAGCTGTAGCTCTCTAAATTCATTTTGAAACCTGCTTCTCAAAAATCAAACATACATACAAGAGGCGTAATTAGTAACAATATTATGAAGCATCACACATTTATAAATGACTGTTAGATTAAGATTCACTATTGGTAAAGCAGGTCTCTTTACCTTTTTAGCTCTTTACCTTTGCTTTTGTGATTCTGTAGTGACTCTCATTTTATCTGCAGGACCCATCATTAGAGCTGAGGTTGGTGAGAGGATTCAGGTTACGTTTAAAAACAAAGCCAACAAGACATATTCTATTCATGCCCATGGAGTGAAGACCAGTAAAACCCATCAAAATGGTGTTCAGCCAGGTTTGTTATTGCACAAATTTGTCTTTTTATTTGAAAAGGAGTGATTGTATGGTATACTGATAAACATACCTTTCTGTGTCCATATGTTATGTGTGGTATAGGTGATGTGCTGACATACAGCTGGACAGTTCCAACACGATCCGGTCCCGGTCCCAAAGATCCAAACTGTATAACATATGCCTACTACTCCTCTGTCAGCTTAGTTAAGGTATAAAGATGAAAACAATAAGTAAAGTTGATAATGTGAGTTTTTACAGTATGATTATAGATTAACAACTCTACTATGTGAATGTTTTTCAGGACTTGATGAGTGGTTTGGTGGGTCCACTGATAGTGTGCCGCAAAGACACCCTGAACACCAACAGACGTAGAACAGATATTGATAAAGAATTTGCCCTCCTTTTTATGGTGTTTGATGAGAATTTGTCTCATTACCTGGATGAAAACATAAAAAATTACCTCAACGCAGACCCAGAAGAATTTGACAAATATGATGGGGACTTTATGGAGAGCAACAAAATGCATGGTAATTGTGTGTGTGTGTGTGTGTGTGTGTGTGTCATTGTCATTGTCTGTGTAACAAGTTTACTGGAGAAAAGCATGGTGCCTTCAGTTTGACTTTTTTTTAAGAATTTAAAACTCTCTCTTTCTCTTCCACAGGTATTAACGGAAAGTTGTATGCTAACCTCCATGGGTTAAATATGGCAGAGAATGACAAGACCGAGTGGTATTTGATAGGACTGGGGAATGAAGTGGACATGCACACTGTGCATTTCCATGCTCAGAGCTTCATTTACAGAGTATATACATAAACACACCAGGGCAGATCAAAAGAGGGTGGCATGAGGACAATCAGGGGTGTCGACATCACAACAAGTGCCGATGCGTATTTCTCAAGAATTTATGGCCTGACATACACATTATCATGCCCATAAATATGTGAATCAGTTGCATTTCTATAGAGGAAGCTCAAAGCAATCATTTTACTTATTTACTTTACTTACATTTTCTTATCAGTTGATTGACTGTTTATTTGTTTCTTTTATTTTATTTTGTTTATAAATTAGACACTGGGCATGCTGCATGTATGTTCAGCTTTTCTTAAATTATTTTGCTGTACATAGTTTTTATCAGATCACATTTAAGCACTGCTACTGAAAGCAGACTAGGAAACACTGCTTACATTTACGTGTTATATTTTGGGATACTAAATGCTAGGATAGTCTCCCCTACCTCATGCCACCCCAGTAGATCTGCTCCTGAAACACACTAATGTATAAATACAACATAAGTGTTAAAATATCTCTCAAACACTCTCATTTTCTTTCCCTCAGACGAATCATACTCATCGTGCTGGTGTATACGGCCTGTTTCCAGGAACATTTCAGACCATAGAAATGACTGCAAAAAGTCCTGGACAGTGGCTGCTTCACTGCCATGTGACCGACCACATCCATGCGGGCATGGAGACGATTGTCACTGTTCATCCTAAAGGTTAGTAGTAAAAGTTTTCAAAAAGGCCTACAGAGCTCCTAGCCTAGAGAGAGCCTTCAAGGTTAGCATAAGGATGCTTTCACACTCGTTTATCATGTGAACCTGAATCTGTTTGCCCTTAGAGTTCAAGTTGTTTGGTTGGTGTAAAATCATTCTTCCAAGCTCAGACATACATTAGTCCAATTTTGCTCCTAGAGGGTCAATGTCTAGCAGACTTGCACTTCAGCTTGCTTCCACATCTGCTTGGAAGTTTCTAAAAATCCTGAAGACCTTAATGAGCTGGTTCAGGTTGGACACCCCTATACTAGTGAACCATACCCAAGTCTACTTGAAAAAGTAGTCAGTTGCAGTTCATTGTTGGTATGAACAAGGGCTGCATATTTATATTAATTCAATTAATATAAATTAAATATATACATGGGGGAGGAAAACTAAACCATAATGAAGCTTTTCTATGTAGCCCATTCCGTGCTCAAGTTTACGAATAAAGCTCACCAGCAAAAGTACTGGCCGTGTGTTGGGAAAAATAGCAAGGACATATTTTAATTATTCATTAATAAGCTATTGTTTTCTAATTAATAAGCTATTGTTTTCTATAGATATGTTTCTCACATCTGTGAGGCAAGTAGCCTACTGAGTTTTGGTTCATTTTTGTGGCGCATTCCAGTTTTTGAAGACAGAGGCGACAAAGTGGGTCTTGTTTTTTTTTTGTTTATATTACAAAAGCACAACATTTTGTTCATACTGTGGGTGTACACTAATAAAAGTAGACCCTGGACGGTATTATGGGACATGGGTCACAAACTAACGAGGGGTTAGTTGCAACACATGTGGTTTAAATATTTCCACACATTCTAGCATAACCAAATTTATGGTATTAATAGTTGCCATATCAACACTATATAGAGAAAAAAAGTGTGGCCAAATTCAAAAATATTTTGACGATATCACTAAATATTTATTTTACCGTAGTAAAGTAAGTACATTTCTGGCTGAAGTAAATTTTTCATCTCAGTTTTTGGTATTAATGTAAAATGAGACAAATCTGCTAATATTTTAATCTCCAATCTGTATCACTTCCTTAAAAACACCATTATTTTATTTGACAAAGGGAATAATTTTATTTTATTGACAAAGTATTTTCTTTTTTTTTTTTGTTTGTTTTTTATTATTATTATTATTAGATCACATAACATTTTAAGCTGTCATATGGTCATATTACAACGTGCCTCTCACATATTACAGTGTAACCCACCTATGGGGAATGTTGTCACATTTCACTTCAATTATTATTATTATTATTTTTTTTTTTTGAGGTAAATAATGAAAAAACCTATACACTGTAATTATTAAAGAAAGAAACATATTTGTAATAGACAAGTGTGAAATTAATGTGGATAAAAAATTATACTCTGAACCCTATGTGGATTTACACAAACTAAGAAAGTCAAAAAGTGTTAGGTTGTGCCCTGCAGTCCCCTACTCTTATCGGTATGAGCAAAAGTGATGATGATGTATTTAGTTTCCACTGTTATCATGAAAAATGCCACTGACAGTGACCTGTGTTTAAAAGTTGGCTGTATTATTTGTTGAAAAAAAAAAAAATTGACTGGCATTAAAAACTATTTGCAAATAATATTCAGTGTTCATACGATCATGAAAAATCAGAATAAAAAAAAGATGGAATTTAAAAACAGCAATTACCAGGCCTGGAAACATTTTGGAAAAATAAATCCAGAAAGTTTTGGAAAAGTCCTGGAAATTAATTTTACAAAACTCTGTATAACAGAATTATGTTTAATCAGGTCCTGGATTTTGGGGTGGGGTTGCGCATATATTGCATAGTTCGCATAGGTTTACTCATTCCTGCAGCATTCGGGTTTAAAATAAGGTAAATTACTGCACACACTTGGTGTAGGTTAAATGAGTATGTAAATCCACAGACTGTGACAGATTAAATCAGTCATTTGAAAACAAGATGAGTGATTCAGCTGTACCGCGTCTTCTCTCTTTCACTCTCTCTCAAAGTGGCTTCACATCGGCACATCTTGTCTGCTCTACAAGAGCTGCTGCACCCTGCGATACAAGACTCGCTTACGTTTCGGGAGGTTGACAGAGCTAATTGCGTCATTGGTGCATCTTCACAAAAAATGTAGCATTTGCACATCTTTTTAAAGTCTTTTTAAACCATTCGGTACTCGCGTGCTCCAAAGGCGGCCAACACAGCAACGGTCACTTCCTGTGGCTGAATAACTTTTTGCAACTTTAATCTGTTTTAATTTAAAGTTTATTCAATTTTTGGGTATTTTTTTTTTTTTACCTGAATACTGTTAGACTGAAACTATCTCCAAAACAAAATTCAGGTCCTGAGTTTAACTGATGATATTGGTTAAACAAATTACAATATTCAGTGATGTGATGATATGTTCATGATATGTGGCTGGCACAGTTTCAGCTTGTACTTATTATTAAAACAAAAAGAAAGCGAACAAATAGTATTAATAGACATTTATTTTAGTTAACATATGCTATGACAAATTTTAACATATTTTTATTCTAATTGTAAAAATAATGGAACGTCAGGTCATGAATATTGTCTCAAAAGTCATGGAAAAGTCATGGAAATTTATTGGTGAAAATGTGTACGAACACTGAATATTATTTCTCTCCCATGTGTCCCACAGAATCATATCTATTGACTTTATTGAACAATAACTAGAGCTGTGTTTCCATTACCCTTCAAATTGCACAAATTGGAATTGCGAATTGATAATACAGTCAAAGGAAACAATTTTGCAAAAACTCCTATGAATTGCATAAAACTCTTTCAGTTAAATGTGATGACAGCTATATACGTAAACCTACCAACATCAAGAATCTGCGCATAAATCTCAACATGACTTTCACCATGACTTATCGAGGAGGGAAAAATAGAGGTAAAAATACACACATTTTTTTTTTCACATTACATTGGTTAATGGAAACGCTGTCATTTTTTTATTGACATTTATGAAATATCACAGTTTTACACAATTTTTTAATGGAAACGCAGCTTAGGTGGTCAGTATAAAGTGTAAAAGTGTGTGTGTTCAGAATCAGCACATGAATCTCAACATGACTGTCGTCATGACTTATCATGAGAGGAAAAAAATAATGTTTTAGTCACATGGCATCAGTTAATGGAAACACTGTCATTACGGTTTGTTTTATCGACATTTATAAATATCGCAGAAGTTTTGTGCAAATCTACAGCTTGAGTATTTTGAGCTGTTTTTCTGACTCACAAACATCATGAATCAGCACATGAATCTCACATGACTGTCACCATGACTTACCGTGAGAGGAAAAAAGCCAACTAAACAGTCACTGTGGAGGATGAACGGGACAAATTCCACATGACCAACCACCGCATCATACTTCTTCATAACTTTTGTTTTATTTACAGTAGTCTTGTGATATTTTTTATTTATTTATTTTTACATTATATAGAAAGTCTTTTGAGCTGTCTTTTGGACTCACAAACATCAAGAATCAGCGCATGAATCTCAACAATCAACAAAAAGCTTTTTTGTGACATTTATTTATCTGAATGTTTTGTTGATTGTTGAGGTGCCAGTTATTTACTTTTTTTTTTTTTTTTAAACAATCTTTAACTATTATTTCCATTAATGTTAAACGATAGGCAGCCTTTTTTTTTTTTTTTTTTTTATACAGTGCATGCTAAAATCGTTGTCGTGACAGATTAATATATAGATGTACGTGTGATAAGAGATGGTATTAGAGATATGGTACTTCTAACCCGATGCTCATCTCAGCCGGGTGACCAGTTCTAGCAGGAGTTCTGGTTGTACTGAATTTATTCCGTTTAGGAATGATGTTATTATAAGAGTTATAAAACAACAGAATGTTGTATGTAGCGTTCCAAAGATCTGTGCCACACAATCCTGTTTCTGGACTCTGCAGGTACTTTTTTGATGGCTTGGTTTTGGTTCATTTTCAGCTGTTGGACCAAGAATGTCCAATCCTGCTCCTGAGGGTTGCTTTACTGCAGAGTTAGTCCAACTCCAATTAAACACACCTGAACCAGCTAATCAAGCTCTTCAGGATTACTGGAAAGTTCTAGACAAGTTCAGTGAATTGAATTTGCCACAGGTCTAATCAAAATGCAGAAACATCTAAAAACGAATAATTGCACCTGAGCTAAATTCAGAAATTCCGCACATCAGAAAGTCGTTGTCCAGCACTGTAAACTCTGCTTTGCCGTTCGACAGAGGAGTCCAAACCCTAATTAAACACACCTGAACCAGCTAATCAAGCTCTTACTAGGCATACATTCCAGGCAGGTGTGTTGAGGCAAGTTGTAGCCGAACTCTGCAGGACAGTACTGAGTTTGGACACTCTGTCCTTGTGGTCCATTTTATCTTTTATGTTTGCTTTCATTTTAAAAAGTGCTGATATTCGTTACTTGGCTGAAAGTTGTCTCCGTCTATTTATTTTGAATTTTTGTGTCCCTTATTGGAATACAAACATGCAAATATATACAAATAAAACAATACATATATTAAAGAGAGAGGATACCAAGAAATTCACTGTGGTCCTTCTCTATAGGGGCATGGCCTACTTTTGATAAATGAAGATTAATAAACACAAAATGACACCTATAAAATGATGCATGTACTTTCTTTTTGAGCTCTCTGTTGTGTTAATAATCATCTCTTTCACCTAGGGATTTTATTATGCCTTTACTTTCTAGTGTAAACAACTGTTTAGAGTGGATGAATGACTAAACTGGATTAAATGAGTGTCCGTAGATTTATAGGAATTTATATGCATTCTGTTATTTGTATTTTACTCATCAGGGTCAAGAAATGATTGGAAAAGTCCAGACAGTGGTAAATAAACATTCATATTCACTGCATGGTTTATGTTCACAGAAATTCATGTGATGTTCAAAGGCAATGTTAAAACTGGTTTTACAAATGTTGTCCTGTGTTTTTCCCCCCAGTCTTCAGACATTTTGGAAGCCTGTCTACTGTGATGTCATGTCTCTTTGGATTGGTTCTAGTACACTTTGTATCAGACTGAAAAAAGATAAAAGTGACCATGAGCCCAACAGAATGAATTTTTATTGCTGCGACACTGATGCTCACTACTACCTCATCTGGTATTCTCACTGTATAGCTGTTAGGAAAACCTCTCAACATTTGAGAGAAACTATTATAGAATATATCTGCAAGCACTGATGACGGGCACAAGCCCCAGTGGCTTCATGGAAAACAGTCCACAGCGGGCACATGCATTTTAAAGTCAGTCTGGCTGTTGAGTTGCAGCAGTGAAAGGGTTACTGTTGAATAGCAAGCGTGTGAAACAGATACAATTAAAATATCTATAAAAATTCTGAATGATCTAGTTCAGTACAGTAGAACTGTTTCTATGAATGTATTTGTCATTTTAACTAATAAAAACAGACAGAAAAAGGATTAGGCTTATAATAACTTTAGTATAACTTTAGTATTACAGCCTTCATCAATCAGCCGAAATGTCTCATGGGTTTAAATTTGCTGTTAGGCTCCAGAACATCGGAAATTGATAAAACTAAGCATGTTTCCTTAAAATTAATTGTTCTCCATATGTATAAACAAGAAAATGACTCTTTGCTTTTTTACCGGTACTTTAATAAATCTCCATGGCAGCACCTTCCAAAATATCCAAAAGCCATTCGCAATTTACTAACGACAGATAACTGTAATGTGTCAAGTTTTGTGAAATTCTAAGCATGTTAAGTGCCTCAAAAACACTGGAAAAGAATATTAAAGTTTGATGCATTGGCATGGCAACAATATTTAAGACATGGAGAATGTCCCAGTACATCCCGGCATCTCATTCTATTCTATTCCTTTTCTATCATTTTCTTTTTCAATTTTTGTCTATTTATATTTACATATGTGTTTTGTTTTTTTTTGTTTTTTTATTGTATGTGCGTTGTTGTTGCCTCTGGAAGCCTGTGACACTAGAACAAATTCCTTGTATGTGCAAGCATACTTGGCAATAAAGCTCTCTCTGATTCTGATTCTGATTTCTTTCGTAGGAAACCATTGTCTGGGCATAGTTCACAGACATCCTGGCACCCATTCCGGTTGTTGGGTGAGGGGTTGGTTGGGTTATTTGTTAAATTAAATATAACAGTGTGTCTGATTTGTCCAGCTGTTATAGTATTGTTTAAACTTTTGTTCTTAATGGTAAAGCTGAGTGTGCTATGGCTAAAAAAACATTGGAAAGTTAGATTTGAATTATTGTTTATAATAATATGGATTGTTGGCATACCTGTCAACACTCCTGTTTTTCCCGGGAGTCTCCAGTATTTAAAATAGGGATGTGACGAGATCCAATGTGTAGGATATCTCACGAGATCTCACAGGATCCGACTGGTCTCGTGAGATCTCGTGAGATATCCTTGCAAAACATTTTGCAGTGTTTAAATTAGAGCTGAACGATTCGTCGTTAAAATATCAAGATCTCCATTCAAACACCAACGCGATTTTATTCCTGAATGACAACGATTTAGCTATGTGTATTTCACATCGCGAGTGTCAGTGGAGCGTGAAAAGCATGTTTTGTCGCTGCCCATGTTAATGAATCATAGGGTCGGAGTAAAAGTGGACGCAGAAAGAGCACACAGTCTTTTCAACCACATTATTAAGACTTGTATGTATTGTAACGCTTATCCTCTTCCGCCAGGAGGTGGCGACAACTGCCTGTTTAAAAAAAGTATGTCGTTGAATCATTCCTTCAGGAGATTCCAATAGTCAAACAAGTCTTAATGAAGTGAGACACTGACTCCTTCATTGAATTTTGGTTCATCATTCTTTTGGTTTAAATGAATATATCTTTTTAAAAGACTTAAGCAATGAACGGTTTGTCAGAACCACTAGTAAACTGCATTATTTTGTTTAGTTTTCTAATCTTTTTTCTCCAGAATCGTCTCCAATTTATTAAAAACAACTGGGATTCTCAATTTATCCAGAATCGTGAAGCTCTTGTTTAAATGTTGTTTATTACTGCATGTAATTCATTAAAATGGAAGTTTAATTTCATAAAGTTCAAAATGCACCTATATTTTTTTATTTTATTTTATTTATTTTTTTTTTGTCTTTTTCAGTTGAATAAAAGACTATTATCCTTATATATTTTATCATTGAGGATTTCTTAAGAAAAGTTAAAAAATCTCGTCTCGTTCTCGTGAACCCAGTCTCGTGTCTCGTCTCGTCACACCCCTAATTTAAAACCCATCTCCCAATCCCCTCCCATTTTGTAATTTCTCCCAAGAAACTCCCGTAATTTGTATGCCCCAAACCTTGATATATGAATACTCGCATCAATATATTATTCCAGGGTTGTCCAGATGCCAGATCTTGTTTAAAACACATTCTGCTCACACAGCCGACACATACAAATTTCAACCCATATTTACCCTCAACCTGACAACCTACAGCCCAGCACGTGCTGTTGATATCTGTGCAGGTAGAAGACACGGGAAGTTGAATCAAGCATCACTGGTAGAAATGGGAGGAGAAAGCTCTCTGGCAAAAAAAAACATACATGTAAATTTAACAACAGCTGGACGGTAGAATTTATTTTCAAAGCCATATCGACAATGCCCACAACTTTTGCGAAGTGTCGCACTGATCTTAATTTAATGTTAAACAGTGTTTCTGTTGTAATAAAATTAAAATTAAAAAATTAAAAAAACATGAATAAGTCACGTTATTATCATTATAATGTGTTTTTTATTTTTATTAATAATTGTGCAGTGTAAAACAAAAAACAACAACAACAACAAAAAAAGTAATTTTACAGAAAATAAGTGATTTTTTTTTTTCCAGGTTGTTTTCTTTATTTTAAATTGTAGTCAAAACTGTAAAATGATCTCTAAATTAACTAATCAGCTGTTATTTTAAGAAAAATGATCTGTAATTAATGCAGTTACAACATGCTACTCTGCTACATGCAGAGTTATGTACTACAACAAACAGTAATCAATGCCACTTGCTGCAGTTAAGCAGAGCACATGGTCTTTACGTTGCAGCGTTGACAGCACCCTCTAACACTGGCCGATCACCAGCACACATCTCATGTGAACAATACATGAATAGTAAACAAAAACGACCAGCAAACACAGACTGAAACACAGGGGTATAAATGCAGACAGGAGAAAATAAGACCATAGTTACCACAGAAACTAACAAAGAAAGGGTGTGGTCAAATGAGCTGCCTTGACAACAAATGAGGGTAGCTATATGGGTAAATAAAATAGACATGAAAGAAAGAAAAACAGGAAACCAACCGAGAAAAAGGGGACAGAAAAAGCCCTCAAACAAAAGACAGGGGAATACAAGACAAGACTGTAACACAGCTGCCTCAGCTGACATTGCATGGATTACAACCAAATGTAACGGTTAAGGCAGTGAACATAAGGGATGTTCTTAAGTTTTTCCTGTAAGCTTCTGGACAGTAGAGATGCACCATCACATACATGGTTAAGGATCTTTGATGGGTTAAGACCAGCTTTGTTTAGCTCTGCTAAAATGGAATCTGTCAGTGTCCGGCGTCACCCATTTCAGCAGTGGCTTCGTTTGACAGGTGCATACCTTTAATGTGCAATAGGAGTCTCCCACATCTTTCACAATTTTAGTACTGAGAAGCACCCAAGGTGTGTTTGATTTAAAACGGCGCTACACAGGCCAATCAAAGGGATAGTTCACATATTAAAAATCTTTCTAATGGTACTTTTTTCATATCTGTTTCATGCTCTTCCCATGTAACACAATAATGGCTTTGAATGATCTTTTGTGATTAATTTCTCGGCCAAATTTGCAATGCCATAATATGTGATTAATATGCATTAAATTAATTAATTGCCACATTGTGTGAATAATTAGATTTAAAATTGTAATCGATTGACAGCCCTAGTTGTAATATCACTTGATTAGGCTAAACGATACCGAAAGCATCCCTTGGCTCCTAATCTCAGAGTTTGATCCAACAGGTGGTTGGGTGGTGTCAGATGGAGTGGCAGAGGGCTAGTACACTCTGAATCTGAAGAAGGCCTAGCAGAAACAAAACCAAAAAGCTGTTTTCTAATATCAATGTGTAGTGAATTTCGCTTTTGCAAACCTAGGGACGCCAATTAATGTAGTGAATTTTGCTTTTGCCTATAAGGTGAAAATAGAGTAGTGATGGGTACTCATGTCACAGCTGACGTTATGATTCTTGGATCACGTGTCAATGAATGTGTGGTTATGAGTACATCACATAAGAAAGATTGGTGGGATCTCTAACTCTAAGTAAGAACCTCTTACTGTATTATCAACACAAGGAAGACACAAGTTGTAATAAAATAAATTTTATTAACAAAAGATAGACAAGAGTAATCAACAACTACTAAATGAAAACCATGAATGAAACAGGAATAAAGTGCATAAGATGCATAAAATGCAAGTGATTATGTTGGGTGTTGCTATGTCAGAGTTGCGTTATCTAGAAAGATAAACTGTTGCCACTCTGAAACAAATAAGGTGAAGCACCTTATTATGCATCAAACAAATACATGTTAAGATTTGTTATCAACTGCAATCAGCTATATAATACCTAATGTAAATTAGAAAATCATATGCTGATAATATACAACAATGCCAAGGTCTCTGGACGAGGTTTGGATGTGATATTTACGTTCTCTGTGGTTGAGTGAGCAGTCCGGTGGCGGCGACTACTTCCACTGGTTGCGCTGGTGGCAGTACAGTGGGGAAAGGAGCAGGAATCCGTTTCGACGGCCTTGAAGATGAAGCGCTGTAGGATGCCGATCTCCTGAAGCACCAAACGGTCCTAAGATCTGGAACACGCAGATGTGGCCCTGGAGTAGGTGCTGAAGGTCCTTAGCTTGAAACACGCAACCAAAAGTACCTGAAGTGAAGGTTTGCTCGCCGGAGCTTAACCTTGTTGCAAATGTCTGTGTGTCTTCTGCCTCTCTGGGCTAGAGACTCAGAACTTGGTCAATCCTCTTTGTCTCTCGATGGAGACTCAGGATGCTGCATCTGTTATTGTCTCGCTGGACGAAGACTCTGAACGTAGAGTATCTCTTTCCTCACAGGCTGGAGGCTCAAAACGTGGTCATATCTGTTGCTGCCTCAAAAGCTGGAGACTCGGGCTTGGTATCTGTTGTTATCTCACCCTTGCGTGTTGCTCTGTTTATGTCTTTCCTCTATGGGACTCGGACTCAGAACTTAGTTGTTCCTGTTGCTGCCTTCCTGGTAACAGGCCGGAGACTCAGAACGGAGGTTGTCCTGTTAGTGTCACTTTTTTACAAGTAGCAGACTCAGAACGTTGGTGTTTCTGCTATTGTCTCACCCTCGCAGGGCTCAGACTCAGAATCTTGGTGCTCTGTTTGTGTCTCTTAGACATGCCGGAGACTCAGAACAAGGAGTGTCTTTTGGAAAGGTACATTTATCCCTTTCTGATGAGGAGGAGATTGCAATTTGGCGCTTCTCCATTTTCATGCTGTGATTGGCTGGTTCCATCAGAGTGAGGGGACACGTGGTTGCCCACCCTTCTTTCCTCCAGTGAAATTTATTTGCATAGTCCAAACACAAAGTTAGAAAAGTGTCACTAAAGTTTTACCGGTGCATTTCTCACTTTCCAAACCATAACCAGAATGCATTTGGCAATGTTACGAACACATCAAGTCCAAACATGATGGGAAAAGATTGAACTGTCATGCATACATTCATTTGTCCATTAACAGCTGAGTTTGTGTAAGATGTTGCACTACACGTTGCCGTCACCAAGAATACTTATTTCTCTGAATAAGGATAAGATGTGTGTGTTGTAGTGTGCATCAGTTGTAAGGTTTGAAAACAGTTATAAATGGATTTCGATGGATCTCCATGATCTCTCTTTGTTTCACCCACTGCTGCTGCATCTGGAGGTCATAAGGAATTTTTATGGTCGGTCACAGACCAAACCTTAGGAATCAGTCTCAAGGTGGGTGAAGGGCACATTTTGACCAATAGGAAGTTCTGCCCTTCCCGGGCTTTGTACCTGAGGTGTTCTTCTTGCCCTCTATAAGAGATGTCTGGCTGTTGTCCTGGCATCTTTATCTGATGGTGTTGGACAGTTTGTTTATGTTAGTTCACCAAGATCCAATCAAAATGTAGCAAACCTCTGTCCACTACTGTGGTCAAAGAGGGCCCCTTGCAATAAACTGGACCCTGGAATGTGCTGTCCACTAATTTAATTAGTCCACTTGTTTAATTTATTTTACACAATCCTTAAAATGCTGTGAAAACAAAAACACTTTGTTATTGACAGGACTTCAATCCCCATGCATATTAATATAATGAATGCATAATAGCGCATCAGACAAATCACAGAAACACAGATGGTTTACTTCCACCAAAAAAAAATCTTGATTTGAACGTATTGAAATGAGAAACTACATTTGGTGTTTATATATATATATGCCAAATGACTCATTTTAATACGTCTCAGTTCAATTTATTTTAACTACAGCCCCAGTTCCTGTAATTCATCAAACTATGGATTGTATTATTTGTTTATTTATTTACATATTTATTTAGTTATTTACTGCATTTTACAAAACGTCCCAACCCTACTGGAATTGAGGTTGTATTTTTGATATGTATTAATTAGACTGATTTTCAAAGTGTATAATTAAAGTGTAAATTTTAAAAAAAGACTGATTTTCACAATGTCATCAGCCAGTGAGATATACCAACATGAAGTCACCTCAGTACTCACGGGTACTGAGGATGTGGCTCATGGAACTGAGAGAGGGAGCAATTCTGAATGCTGTGTCATTTACAGTTTGAGTGAATATGAACATAGATATTCACAGACTGAGTATGAGCCATTGTCCTTAGGGCATGTGAAAAACTTCATCCATACATATATGGGCAAAAGTTTGACATAATCACTGATCATAACCCATTGAGTCCATTTATGCCCTGCGATCAAAGCAATGTGCTCACAAAAGTAGTTGTGTGATTAGACAATTAGTCTTGAGGACATTTGGGCAGGGTATAGGTACCAGTCCGAATCTTTGATTTTAAGTGTGCTGGCCTGCCATTTGACAAAGCTACAGAAAGGCATGTCAGATCATGTCATGTATGTAAGTTAGTGATGAGAGCCCTGACAGCAAGCAACCATGGAATCAATGTTAAAAATAGTTGTTTTTTCAATGTTAATGGCATTGAATTAATATCACTTTTGCACCCGCAATTAATGTTTAAAAGATGTTGAAATGTGTTATGTGTGAATAATGTGTGAGATTAAAGCAGTACTATGTCTATCATACTTTTATAAATTAACAGAAAAAGCCTCATAATAATAATAATAATAATAATAATAATAATAATAATAATAATAATAATGATGGAAATCAACAAAAGAAAATTTTATGCAGAAATGCATGCTGGGTATCAACATAGTACAAAACTCATTCATGACTCCCAGCATGCACTGCAGTTGATCTGTTTATCTGAATTAGTCTGATGATTGTCACCATTGTTGAGGTTTGTTTGATGAGTGTTGATGTTTAAATATTTCTGTACATTTTGCCACAGTATCTTTGCATTTGTGAAACAGAATATTTACAATCAGTAATGAAAGATTAACTTCAATATTATTTAGTATTGTTTCTCACCTTTATCACAGCTTGACACCATCACAAAAAGTAGTCTACTCCAGCTTAACATCTCTTTCTTCCTTTAAAACAGAAGTGTTTATATTAAAAGAGAAAGAGAATTAACAATGTAAAGAAGGAATAAAACAACAATAATGGTGGTTTAGAGAAATTTCAACATTAAAAGTGTTGTGATATTAAGTGATATTAATTCAATGCCATTAACATTGACAGACTCTTTTTAACATTGATTCGATGGCTTTGACCTGCTCTCTTGCTATCTGGGACCTGGTGACAGCTGATAAAATCATCAACAGTTTGGAAGAAGTCATCAGCCATCATGGTCTGCCTTGCACCACAAGATCTGATTATGGCCCAGAGTTTATGTCTGCTCAGTTTTTAAAAGTTATGTTAGACGAATGGCATCTACCATGTGAAAGCAACCCCAAAATGCAGGCAAACTGTGAAGTGGTGAGGCAGAATGCGTTCATATTGAAACACATACGAACAGCTCAGACAGAAGGGCTAGGAAACAGGAGCTCCACAAGTATGAGGCTATGTACAGATCTATTGACCACAATACCACTCCGAAAAGCCCTGCTGAGTTGCTTTTCAATAGAAAAACCATGGAAAGGCTGCCAGATTTTGGCATGCCACATAAAAATCATGATGTCAAGCAGAAAGGCAGAGCAAAGCTTTATGCTGATCACTGCCACAGAGCAAGAGATTCACACGGATGAGAGACCAGCTTCTGGTAAGACAAATAAGAACAGGCAAACTGAAAACTCCATTCAACCAAATTCCATATTGTGTCTAGAAGGGAAAATACTGTGACCACTGAAGACCCAAGTGGAGCACAATAAAAAAGAAAAAACATGTTTGCAAAGAAGTTCTTAAAGGAGAAGAATGCAAATGACAGTACAGCTGAACAGCAAAACCAATCAGAGACAGGACCATTCGAGTCAATGAATTCCAGATAAATGCCAATTCAGGGTGTGCCACTAGGTTATGGTGTTGCTCCACAAATGTGACCACAGAGACGAGTCTGACTGCCAGAGAGATTTACAGACTTTATTGTTGAGTGTGTCTGTTTGAAGAAATGGCATGCACTGATTTGTTGTGCACACATATTTCACTGTGTTCTCAAAGTGGCCAACATCAATATGTTCTCAGGTTAAAGGTGGAAAGTCATTTATCTACAGTGGTGACCAATATTATTAGAACACTAGTATTTTCACCAACTAAAAAATGGTTTTAAGTCAGTTATTTCTATTTTGTTTTTTTCCAAACATTCATTTTAAGCAATTTACTGAAGAAAAAAAACAAAAAAAAAACAAGGCAATATCAGCATTTTTTTTAGCCAATTGCTTATCTTGCTTTCAGCTCACTTGTGCAAGTATGGTGACCCATACTCAGAATTTGTGCTCTGCATTTAACCCATCCAAGTGCACACACAGTAGTGAGTAGTGAACCGTGAACTCACACCCGGAGCAGTGGGCAGCCATATTGCTATTGT